>JAAGEH010001943.1:0-28824 GCA_011751065.1 Lasiurus cinereus
GCCCAGAGGGACCCCTTAAAAGTGGAGAACAGCCAGGTGACGGTGGCCGTCCGCGTGAGGCCTTTCAGCCAGAGGTAGGTCCCACCTTCTGAGCCCAAGGCGGGGCTGGTGGCCCGGGACACGCCCGGTTCCGCCTCCGGAAAGTCCCAGTGCTCAGGCGTCTCACTTTAAAAAAAAAAAAAATATATATATATATATATATATATTTTATTGATTTTTTTTACAAAGAGGAAGGGAGAGGGAGAGAGAGTTAAAAACATCCGTGATGAGAGAGAATCAGGGACCGGCTGCCTCCTGCACGCCCCACACTGGGGATCCAGCCAGCAACCTGGGCCCGGACCTTTGACCGGGGAATTGAACCACAACCTCCTGGTTCAGGTTCAACCCCCTCCCGAGTCACGGCCGTTCCATTTTCCCCATAAAATTGAAACATCGTCCCGCCGGGAGGAGCGTTACCTCCGACCGGTTGTGAGGTCTTCGTGCTCAGAACCACGGTGGTGGCCGAAACCGGTGTGGCTCCGTGGGTAGAGCGTAGGCCTGCTGACTGAAGGGTCCCGGTTCGATTCCGGTCAAGGGCAGGGACCTGGGTGGCGGGCACATCCCCAGTGGGGGAAGGGGCGTGCAGGAGGCGGCTGATCGATGTCTCTCTCTCATCGATGTTTCTGACTCTCTATCCCTCTCCCTTCCTCTCTGTAAAAAAATCAATAAAAAATATTAAAAAAAAAAAACAACGGCGGGAACTGGACCTCCCTTCCCTGTGCTCCTCCCTGCCCCGAAGGGAGAAGGACGAGGCCGCGGCGCAGGCGGTCTTCCTGAGCGGGGAGGAGATCGCCGTGCAGCACCCGGAGCTGCGGCAGGCCTACCGCTTCCGCTACGACGTGGTCTTCTGGTCCTTCGACGCGGGCCACCCGCGCTACGCCGGCCAGGCCGCCGTGTACGAGAGGCTGGCGGCCCCGCTGCTGGCCCGCGCCCTGGAGGGCTACAACGCCTGCCTCTTCGCCTACGGCCAGACGGGCTCCGGCAAGTCGTACACGTGAGTGTCGCCGCGGACGGACGTGGCTCCTGTGTGCGTGTGTGTGTGTGTGTAAACATCGATGAGAGAGAAACAGAGAGACATCCATCAGCCGCCTCCTGCACGCCCCCCACTGGGGATGTGCCCGCCACCCAGGTCCCTGCCCTGGACCGGAATCGAACCCGGGACCCCTCTGTCCGCAGGCCGATGACGCTCCGTCCACCGAGCCACCCCGGTCCCGGCTGTGGGTGTCTTTTGCGGGAAGCGGCCTGGCTAGGTGGACGGCCCCCTCCAGCAGCCTGTTCACTGGGCTTCACCCCCTTATTCACAGGCCCACCTTGGGGTGATCCCCTGGCCCCGCCCCCCTAACAGAGTGTCACAGCCCTGCCCCGTCCTCCGCCCCCTTCTCCCCCTCAGGATGATGGGGTTCGGCGAGGAGCCGGGCATCATCCCCAGGTTCTGCGAGGACCTTTTCGCGCGCGTGGCCCAACCCCAAACCCCGGGGGGTGGGGCCCGGGGGGGGGGGGGGGGGGGGGGAGGGGGGGGTGTCTGCAGGCCGCCTGCTGGGCTGGGAGGGCCGAAGCGGGTGGACAGCAGAGTCGGGGCCCCTGAGGGACACCCCCCCAGAGGGAGAGGGGCCCTAATGTCCCTCGGTGCCCCAAGGGCGAGGGCGGGGTGGGCCTGGAGCATCTGTCCCTCCTGGCGGCGGTGGCAGCAACAGTGGAGGAGGAGGATGGAGGAGGCGCATGGGCGGGTGGGCTGTGTCCACGGTGGGAGCCGGGCAGCGCCCTGCGGGTGTCTGCACTCGGGGTACGGGTGCACCCACTCCGCCAGGACCCAGGCCCGAGCCGAGCGCAGGGTGGGGAACGGAGGGAGAGAAGCAGGAGCGCTGCTGGCGGGGAGCTGGGGGTTCACCTCCGCCTCCGGGGTTCAGAGCGCGGAATGGAGGGCCGGCCGCCGCCGCCAGGACGGGCCGGTCAGGGCCAAACACAGGACACTCTCTCCCCGGATGAGGGGGGCTGCCGTGGGAACCGCAGGGGGGGAGGGAGGCAGGCCTTCTCTGGGGGAGCAGCTGGGCTTGGGAAGGACACAGTCATTACTGGGGGAAGGCAGCCCAGGCGGAGGGCGGGGCATCCCAGGCAGAAGGTGGGGCATACAGGCGGAAGGTGGGGCATGACAGGCAGTGGGCGGGACATCTAGGCAGTGGGCGGAGCATCCCAGGCAGAGGGCGGGGCATCTAGGCAGTGGGCGGGGCATCCAGGCAGTGGGCAGTGGGTGCAGCGATTGGAACACGAGGACTTGGGAGCAGTGGGATCCGTAAGCTCTGCTCTGAGCCGGAGCTGGAGGGTGGAGGGCGGAGGGCGGAGGGGGGACAGGACGCCCCTGGCCGAGGGCCGCGGCGTCAGGGTGCAGGCTGAGCTTCTTCCCCCCCAGGTCCGCTATCACCTGGAGCTGAGCTTCTTCGAAGTTTACAACGAGAGAATCCACGACCTGCTGGCGGGCAGAGGCGGGAGCGGGCAGCGGAGGCCGCCGGTGAGGGGGACGTGGCCCGGGGCTCCCTGCGGGGCCGGTGCTCACAGCCACGCGCTGTGCGGTCGGGGTGCGGGAGCGGCAGTCTCACTGCTGTTGTTTAGCAAACAGGCCGGGCGGGAAGGGAGGGAGGTGCGAAGGGGAACCTTTCCATTTTAAGCCAGGACTGTGTCGTGTCGTGTGAAAGATGCCGCATTTCCCGGCCTGGAAGACGACTTTTTAAAAAAATATATATTTTATTGATTTTTACAGAGAGGAAGGGAGAGGGAGAGAGAGCTAGAAACGTCGATGAGAGAGAGAGACATCGATCAGCCGCCTCCTGCACTCCTCCTACTGGGGAGGTGCCCGCCACCCAGGCCCCTGCCCTTGACCGGCATCGAACCTGGGACCCCTCAGTCCTCAGGCCGACGCTCTATGCATGGAGCCAACCCAGTCAGGGCAAAATTATTTTGGTTATTTATTTATTTCCACTGAGAATCGCCTGCCATGTACTGACCGTCAACCTGCCGTGCACTGACCCCCTGCCACACGCTGACCGCCACTCCCTCTTGCTTCACAGCTGAGGGTCCGGGAGCACCCCGTCTCGGGACCGTACGTCGAAGCTCTGACCGTGTGAGTACCGTGTCCGCTGCGTGTCCTCCCACCGTCTGTCTGTGCCTTTTCCCAGCATCCCCTGGGGCCTGGCCGCAGACCGTGACTTACATGGAGGAGGAAACACTCGGCCTTCTCCCTTCTGTCCCCTCCCCCGCTGACGTCTGTGTCTGCTCCGGCCGCTGCCCGCTGCCCGCTGCCCGCCGGGAGAGCCGGTGTAAGAGGAGTTCTTCACAGGAAGAGTTTCGGGTTTTTTAAATCTGTTTTCATTGGTTTCAGAGGGGAAGGAAGAGAGAGAAACACCAGTGACGAGAGAGGGTCATGGATCCGCTGCCTCCTGACACTGGGGATCCAGCCCTCAAGTCCGGGCCTGTGCCCTGCCCGGGACGGGAACCGGGGATGTGGTCATGGAAACGGGGGATGTATGTGGTCATGGAAACGGGGGATGTATGTGGTCACGTCAAGGGCCTCCGTGCTTCCCGACCGACTGTGCGAGCACAAGAGCGTCACCGACTCTGTCTTTCCCCTCCCCCCCAGGAACGCCGTCAGCTCTTACTGCGACATCCAGGTAAGAGGGCCTCTGCTTCACCCTCTGATAGCGACCGTGGCCGAGAGCCCCTGGGGAGGATCCTCCTTCCTGGCCGGTCAGCAGGAGGGAACGGTTAATCCTGTTCATTTATCCCGAAGCAGACTGCGTTCACTGAACTTTATTCCAGAGAATTTCTCTTCCGAACTAAAAATAGGTCACGTCCATCCGCGTGGAGTTAGTAGTCGTTGCCTTTTAACGTTATTATTTCCCAGGAAGATCTATAAGACCACAGCAAAGACTTTTATTATTTTTAATATACCCTATTTTTCTGGCGTATAAAACGACCCCCAACTTTTCCAGTTAAAATAGAGAGTTTGGGATAGACCCGCCCTTATTAGATGGCACCCGGCGTATAAGACGACCCCCGACTTTTGAGAAGATTTTTTTCCTGGGTTAGAAAGTCGTCTTAGACGCTGGAAAATATGGGTATTTTATTGATTTTTTTTTTTTTTTTAACAGAGAGGAAGGGAGAAGGATAGAGAGTTAGAAACATCCATGAGAGAGAGAGAGACATCCATCAGCCGCCTCCCTCACGGGCCCCCGTCCTGGGGATGTGCCTGCCACCCAGGTCCATGCCCTTGACCGGAGTTGAACCTGGGACCGACCCTTCAGTCCGCAGGCCGGCGCTCTATCCACTGAGCCACACCGGTTTCGGCTGATAACAAAGACTTAAAAAAAAAAGTTATTATTTCCCGACTCAGATGTCCGAGGCAGACACGATAGGACCACAGGCAGACAGACGATGGCCGATAAACATTGATCCGTGGTTTCATTGAACGCGGGGTCACGGGAGGGGCGGGTGAACCCTCGCCCCCCGTGACCGGCCTCCTCCCCTGCAGGGCTGGCTGCAGCTGGGGAGCAAGCAGCGGGCCACGGCGGCCACCGGCATGAACGACAAGAGCTCCCGCTCGCACGCCGTGCTCACGCTGCTGATGACCCGCACCCAGGTGGGACCCTCGGACCCGCAACCCCCCTCCCCCACTGCTTTTACCTCTGCTCTCAGTCAGAGGGAAAAGGATGTTGGTGATTCCTGACACGGTTTGAGGAAATGACACCCAGCGACTGAGTCAGGGCTGGCGCCTGTGGCTGTCCGTTTTCCTCACTGTTTTATTTATTTTTAAAATATATTTTATTGATTTTTTACAGAGAGGAAGGGAGAGGGATAGAGAGTTAGAAACATCGATGAGAGATAGACATCAATCAGATGCCTCTTGCATGCCCCTACTGGGGAGGTGCCCGCAACCAAGGTACATGCCCTTGACCGGAATCGAACCTGGGACCTTTCAGTCCGCAGGCCGACGCTCTATCCACGGAGCCACACCGGTTTCGGCTGTTTGTTTGTTTTTTCATGAGAGACGGAGAGAGAGAGGAACATAGATGTGTTGCCCACTTGCTGATGCATTCATTCATTGGTTGATGCTTGTCTGTGCTCTGACGGAGGGGGTGGAGTGTGGAACCCACAGCCTGGGGGTCGGGGGCGATGCCCTCACCCCCTTCCTGCCGGGTAAACAGCGCCGTCCCCCGTGAGGAGGCTCCGTGTCCGCTCACGGCTGTTGCCTTAGAAGCGGGTCCGTCTGTCCCTGTCCAGTCGTTTCCCTCCTTGTTTGTCACCGTCCGAGCTCGGCTCAGTGCATTCCCAACGGGGCGGTGCCCCCGATCGCAGGTCCAAGGAGGGGTCGCTTGGGGTGAGGGGCCTGTGTCCTCCCGCAGAGTCCCCTCAGGAGGAGGTTTGGGGGGTGCGAGTCACAGGGGACTGACGCCCTGTCCTTTTAACCCCCTTTTCGCCGCAGACGGAGCTGGTGGACGGCGAGGAGCACGACCACACGGTGACCAGCCGCATCAGCCTGGTGGACCTGGCGGGCAGCGAGCGCCAAGGGCCGGCGGGCACCAGCGGGCAGCAGCTGAGGGTGACGGGGCCTCCCTCGGGGGCGGGGCTTGTTCCAGGGGGCGGGGCTTGCTACCAGGGGCGGGGCTTGCTCCCCAGCGTCATGTTTAGCAGGTGATGAGGGAGACGTGTCAACAGCAGCAGCTCACAGGCTGCACTGCCGGGGTGTCCAGGGCCCCCCTCTTTGGTTGTGGCCCCTGTCCCGTCACATTGGGAAGTCGGGGGTCAGGAGAAAGCCCGTAGCTCATGGGAGTGTGGCCGGGACCCGTGCCGAGCAGCGACCTGACCTCCGGGCGGGCTTCTCTCTCTCGCCCCCAGGAAGGCGTGAGCATCAACAAGTCGCTGCTGACCCTGGGCAAGGTCATCTCCGCGCTGGCGGAGCTCGGCGGCCGCCGCAGGGCCTTCGTCCCGTACCGCGAGTCCGTGCTGACCTGGCGAGTGGCCTTCCGACTTTCTTTCCTAAAATTATTCTTTCACCGTAGATTTGTATTGACTTCAGAGAGGGAGGGAGAGGGAGAGAGAGAAACATCCGTGATGAGAGAGAATCATGGATCGGCTGCCTCCTGCACGCCCCCCTCACTGGGGATGGAGCCCCCAACCCGGGCCTGTGCCCTTGACCGGAATCGAACCTGAGACCCTTCAGTCCGCAGGCCGACGCTCCATCCACTGAGCCACACCGGTTTCGGCATGAACTTTCTTTCTTAAAATTATTATTTTTTAAATAGATTTTTATTGATTTCAAAGAGGGAGGGAGAGAAAGAGACAGAGAGAGAAACCTCAATGAGGAGAGAGGATCACGGATCGGCTGCCTCCTGCACGCTCCTCACTGGGGATGGAGCCCCCAACCCGGGCCTGTGCCCTTGACCGGAATCGAACCCGGGTCCCTTCCGTCCACTGAGCCAGGGCCCCCACTGTGGGCTCCTCCCTGCTCACTGGGTGGCGGTGGCCCCGGAATGGGGTGCCCCAGCGTGGGGAGTCTCCCCCACAGTGGCTCCGGTGTGCGGCCCGCCCTGGGCGGTGGGGAGGTGGCTGCTGCGGGCGGCGGGGGGCCGGGGCGGAGGCTGACCCTGACCCTGACCCTGACCCCGCCCCCGGCCCGCCCCGCCCCCGCAGGCTGCTGAAAGAAAGCCTGGGCGGCAACTCCCGGACGGCCATGGTCGCCACGGTGAGCCCGGCGGCCAGCAGCCGGGAGGAGACGCTGAGCACCCTGCGCTACGCCAGCCAGGCCCGCAGCATCGTCAACACGGCCCGCGTGAACGAGGACCGCCGCGCCCAGCTCATCCGCGGTGAGCGCCCGCCCCCTGTGTCCTCGCCCTCGGGCCGCGCCGACGGCCGTTCGGGCGAGGGACGGACGGACGGACGGACGTGTGTGGCTTCAGCATTGCTTCCGGGGCCTCTTTACAACGGCCGTGGCCGTCACCTGCCGTGGCCGAGGGCAGCCGGGGACCCGGGGGGAGTGTGGGCCCTGGCCACCTCCCTGGACCTCAGGGCTCAGCCACGGCCACCTCCCAGGCCTGGGTTTGGCCGGTGCAGTAGCAGGAGCAGGAGGTGCCGGGGTGGCCTCCCAGGGCGAGCTGCAGTCTCGGTCCCTCCTCCCTGGTCCCTCCCACGGGCGCCCTTTCTTGTCAAAATCGCCGGGTGCTTCCAGCTTGCAGGCTTTTGCTCTGCACCGGCGGGTCCCTGTGGGCTTGCCGAGGGCCGTCCCGCGTCTGTCTGTCTGTCTGTCCGTCCCGGCGGGACCCGTGGCGCCCACTCCTCTGGTGTCCCCCGTGGACAGCATGCCAGCCCCCCCCCGGGAGGGCAGACGCACTCACGCAGGAGGCTTCCTTCCGGGCCGGGCCGGGGTGGGGGCGTGGAGGTCCCCGAGGGGCAGGGTCCCCGATCCCTGGGGGAGATGTCACACTCCCGGCGCCTGGGACTGGGGGGGGAGGCCCCCGCTGACCTCGGGCGGAGAGGGTTCCGCAGCGACCGTGCGTCATCTTTCCTATCGACGCTCAGAACTGAAGGCGGAGATCGAGAAGCTGAGGGCTGCCCAGAGGAGCCGGCAGCACGTCGACCCCGAGCGGTACCGGCTCTGCCGGCAGGAGATCACCTCCTTGCGGATGCGGCTGCACGAGCAGGAGCGGGCCATGGCGGCCATGCAGAGGTGTGTGGGGGGGCGCAGAGCTGGGGGGCCGCAGTGGTGGGGAGGACCCCGGACTGCAGGGCTAGGGGCTCTGGCCAGGTGGGCGGGCCAGATGGGTGGGCGGGGCCTGGACCACGCAGCCTCGCCCTTCCTGCCCCCCCACCCTCACCCCCAGGCTGCAGCCCCAGACCATTTCATTGAATCCCAAGGGGTTTCACAATCTGTGCTCCGACCCGCGTTCCTCGTTAATAATAATTGTTAATCCTATCTCTGCATCTGGACATTTCCCTGTGAATTCTGTGTGTCTTTGGAAAGAGCGTGGAAGGAAAAATTTGAACAGGCGGAACAAAGAAAACATCAGGAGATCAAGGAGTTACAGGTAGGCCTCCGAGGAGGGCGCCGGCGAAATGCAGGTTAAACCCCGAGAAGGCGCTGT
Organism: Lasiurus cinereus; assembly: GCA_011751065.1. NCBI lineage: Eukaryota > Metazoa > Chordata > Mammalia > Chiroptera > Vespertilionidae > Lasiurus > Lasiurus cinereus. Next base: position 8,169 of record JAAGEH010001943.1, read on the forward strand.
CCCTGTGGGAAGCGGGACCCCGTGGAGGTCAGGGCGGCGCTTGGAATGGGAGGGGCCTCGGGCGTCGCTGGGACAAACTCACGGCCGCGGCCGAGAGCCGTTGGGCAGCGAAGCCTTCCTCCTGCACCGCTCGCCACGCGCCTCGCCCTGCGCCCTGCTCTGGCCAGGATGATCTCCCTCCCTCCCTCCCTCCGCTCCAGGAAGCGGGCATCACCTTCCACGTGGACGGCCGCCTGCCCAGCCTGGTCAACCTGAGCGAGGACCCGCAGCTGTCGGAGACGCTGCTCTACGCCCTCCGGGAGGGCACCACCGCGGTGGGCCGGCGCGGCCCGGCCTCCGGCCCCCACATCCAGCTGTCGGGCGGGCTGGTGGCCGAGGAGCACTGGTAGGCGGGCCTTCCCCGTGTCGGGCGGGGTCCCTGTGCCGACGTCCTCGGACCCGCGCCGGTGACCGGTGACCGTGTCCCCCTCCCCGCAGCACTATCAGCAACGTCAGCGGCACCGTGTGCATCGCCCCCGTCGGCGAGGCCAGGACCTACGTGAACGGCAAGCGCGTGCTGGGGCCCACGGAGCTGCACCACGTGAGCGGGCGCGGGCGTTGGGGGGTCTGCATGTCCGTGTGAAAACCCCCTTTCCCATGCGCGCGCTCACCCACCGCCCCCTCCTGTGCGACCACGACGAGAGCCGTGCGACGGGCGACCGGACAGGCTGCCCGCGGTCGGTGCTCATCACGGTGCCCCCAGGCCGACGGGTGGCATTGCCCTGGCCCTGCCCTTTGCCCTTTGCCCTTGGCTCTTTGGAAAGCTGGTGAATGATTGGGCTGGCTGTGCCTTGCCCGGGCCCGGACACAGAGAGAGAGCACCGTGATGGTCGTCCCGGGGAACAGGGGTGCGGGCACCCCACTGCCTGCGCACCTGAGTGTCCGGGGAAGTGATTCATGTGCAGTTATTTTTTTAAAAAATATATTTTATTGATTTTTTTACTGAGAGGAAGAGAGAGGGATAAAGAGTTAGAAACATTGATGATGAGAAACATCCATCAGCTGCCCCTGCACGCCCCCCACTGGGGATGTGCCCGCCACCCAGGTCCATGCCCTTGACCGGAATCAAATCTGAGATCCTTCAATCTGCAGGCCGATGCTCTGTCCACTGAGCCACACTGGTTTTGGCTCTCTTTTTTTCCCCATATTTTGATGGACTTCAGAGAGGAAGGGAGATGGAGAGAGAGAGAAATATCAATGTGATGAGCGAGAATCACAGATGGGCTGCCTCCTGCACGCCTCCTCCTGGGGATGGAGCCCGCCACCCGGGCCTGTGCCCTGACCGGGAATTGAACCCTGACCTCCTGGGTCATAGGTCGACACTCCACCATTGAGCCACACCAGTCAGGCTCTTATGGTGTGCGTGTGTATGCGTGCGTGTGTGTGTGTGTGCATGTGCATATGTGTGTGTCCAGTCCCCAACTGTCTGCCGGGAGGGGCTCCCTGGTTGCCCTCATGAAGTCTGTGCTCTGGGCTCCCCACTCCTGAAGTCGCCACGATGTGTCTCGCCGCCGTTTGTCGTGACACACCCGGGCGGTGGCACGTGCGGATGCCCCGTCCCGTTCTCCGACCCACGTTCCTCGTTAATAAGACCGACCGTCCTGCGTCGCCGAGCAGGGCTCTGTCCCGGGAGCCTGCTCGGTGGGGACCCCTGCAGCAGCCGCTGTGTGTGTGTGTGTGTGTGTGTGTGCACCGCAGGGTGACCGCGTGGTGCTCGGGGGAGACCACTACTTCCGGCTCCACCACCCGGCGGAGGCCCGCAGCGGGGAGAGGCCGCTGGCGGGGGGCGCCCCGGCCGGCGAGGGCCCGAAGGACTTTGAATTCGCCAAGAACGAGTGGCTGGCGGCCCAGCGCTCCCAGTGAGTGTTGTGGGCCCGAAGCAAGGAGTCTGGGGGAGCGAGGAGGGGCGGCAGGGGGAGGGCTCCCGGAGGGGGGTTCTGAGGCTGAAGTTTTGGTTTCGCGGGACACATTCTAACGCGATTCCGAGCTGCTGTGGTCACGCCCTCCGACCACGATGCCGTGCCCCCGAGACGAAGGCAGGATCGCGTGGAATGTAGCCTGTGATCGAAACAAGCCCAGGCCCCTGGCCGCTGGGGCTCAGGGGGTGGGGCCTGGGCCTGCGGACGCCGGGGTCCCGGGTCCTGTTCCCGGTCGCAGGCACAGGCCCCTGTGGCAGCCCGCAGGCGTTGGCGCTTTGCAGGCTGGAGGCGGAGATCCAGGAGGCGCGGGTGCGGGCGAAGCAGGAGGTGCTGCAGGGCATCCAGGCGGCCAGGGAGGTGGCCGAGCAGCAGCTGTCGGCCCAGAGAGCCGCCTTCGAGGGCAGGATCCAGGCCCTGCAGGCCGAGCTGGTACGGGCGGGCGGGCGGGCGGCCTCCTCCCTCCTCCCCACTCTCAGCCCCCTCCCCCTCAGGTCCTCTCCTGGGCGGCGCGCTGCCCACTGGTGGCCGCCCGAGGGCCAGACCAGGAGCCGCTCGGGGCCGAGTGTTGGCTCTGCTCCGCCCCCTGCTGGGCGCCCCGGGAGCCTCGCTGTCCACCTGCGGGCCTGGACGCTGCCTTTCGAAGTGCCGGTGCTGCCCTCTTGTGGGGGGGCTGTTGTCGAGGGGGAGGTCCCGGGGTCCTCCGGCCACGTGAGCCCGGGTCCCGGGCCCGCGAACAGGGCAGGGCCACTCCAGGCCGGGTCTTCTCCCACGTGTCTGTCCGTCTATCTATCTGTCTGTCTCTCTGCTCGGCGCGTCCGGCGGAGCTTGGAGAGGAGCTGGTGCGTGTGCTCTGGTTATGCATGCATTTATTTGTTATTATTATTTTTTTTTAAAGAAAGAAGAGTCCCAGCAGAAGCAGCGGCAGGCGGCGAGCAGCCGGCAGGCCCACCTGCGCATCGAGGAGCTGGAGCGGGCGAAGCAGCAGCTGGAGCGGGAGGTGCAGGCCGACCGGCGGCGCCTGCAGCTGGAGCGGCTGGCGGCCCAGCAGGTGGCTGACCCTCCCCCCCCCACCCCCCCTCTGCCTGGCTCTCAGGGCCATCTCATCTCTCTCCTCCGAGATTGTGGCGGGGTGGAGGTGGGAGCAGATACCCCGGTGGCCCCCCGGGTGGACTCGGCGGTGACGTGGGGGTCACTCCTGAGGGCTCAGCTCTAAGGACCCGGAGGGCCCGGACCTCAGAGTTTTGGGGGAGAAGGCAGGACGGCGTAAATCCTGGAACAGCAGGAGTCACGGTCACGGGCCGGCCTGTGTCCGGTGCGGTCTCACAGGCCGCTGCACGTGGGCGGCTTTGCGCGCTGCGCGTCGTGGCTGGTTCTTTAACTTCCTGTCAGTGGAGAGAGACAGAGTCCTCCGTGGTGTCAGACGTCCGAAGACGTTTTGGGGGGAAGGCCGGCCTTCCGTAAGGCGATTCGTAACCCCCCCTCCCCCCGTGGCTTCTGAGCTGACTGTCAGGGCAGCGTGCTCCCTGGCTCACCCGCCCCGTCACCCCTCTCCCCCCGCACGCACACGCGCGGCCCGGCCCAGGCGCTGGAGGACCACCGCGTCCGCCACACGCGCATCCTGGAGGCCCTGGAGGCGGAGAAGCAGAAGATCGCTCAGGAGGTGCAGGCGCTGCAGCGGGGCCAGGCCCGCCGGGACAGGGCGCCCCCGGGTGAGTGTGCGGCCCCCGGGGGGAGGAGAGCTACTGGACGTCACCCTCAGCGCGGGGATGAGGGGTGGAAGCTGCTTGTCTTATTCTGTTCTCTTAGAGAGAATGGCAGGGAGGGAGGGAGACGGGGAGAGACACACCGATGGGTTGCTCCCACACAGGCCACCACCGGGTCTGGGGCGCGAGCCTGCAACCAGGTACACGCCCTGGACCCGGAATCGAACCCAGGACCCTTTGGTGGTGGGAGGGTTGGCACTCTAACCACAGAGCCTCGCCTGCCAGGGCCAGATCATGAAGCGAATGGCTTTCCCGGGCCTGTCCTTGCCCGGGGGGTATTGCTAGAGTGTGCGTGTGTGTGTGTGTGTGCGTGTGTGTGTGTGGTGTGTCTGTATGCACATGTGTGTGTGTGTGCTGATTCTTCTGTGTGCTCGCTTTTGGTCCCAACGAGCTGTGTGTGTGCATGTGTGTGTGCGCGTGTCTGTGCATGCTCATGTGTATGCACTGACTCCCCCTGTGTGCTCGCTCCCAGTCCTGACGAGCTGTGTGCGTATGTGCACGCATGTGTGTGTAATGCGTGTGTGTATGCACCGTGTGCTCACTTCCAGTCCTGACAAGGTGTGTGTGTGTGTGTGCATGGGTGTATGTGTGTATGTATGACTGACTCCCCCGTGTGCTCGCTTCCAGGGCCAGTGAGCTGTGTGTGCGTGTGCGTGTGTGTGTGTGTGCATGCTCGTATGTGTGCACTGACTCCCCCGTGTGCTCGCTCCCAGGGCCGGCGAGCTGGGGCTCCCTGAAGCTCTCGCTCATGATCCGGGAGGCCAACGCCCTCAGCGGCCGCGCCCACAGGCAGCTCGTGTTCAGCCGGTGAGTCCCGGGCTCCGGTTTCTCAGCGTTCACCTCTGTCTCAGCAGCCAGGACTGCGGTTCTCGCTTCTCCGGAGACCGCACCCCCCCCCCACACACACACACGATCGCCACGCCATCCGCACGCTCGCCCCACGGGTTTCCTCCGGGCCCGGCGCCTGAGGGGGGGGCCGCTGGCTCAGAGCCCCGTGTGTGCGTGGCGACACGTGTGTCTGAAGACGCCGCTTCCCTCCGTGTGTTTCAGGCACGAGGCGCCGGACGGGGAGGGCGGCCCCGGCCCCCGGGTGCGGGTGCGGGACCTGCGGCTGGGCGTGTGCACGCTGTGGAGCCTGGAGAAGTTCGAGTCCAAGCTGGCGGCCCTCAAGGAGCTGGATGAGGTTCGTTCTCTCTCTCTCTCTCTCTCTCTCTCTCTCTCTCTCTCTCTCTCTCTATGCTATTTAAGAAAATGTGTTTTTATGGATGTCAGAGAGGAAGGGAGAGGGAGAGAAACATCCGTGATGAGAGAGAACCAGGGACCGGCTGCCTCCTGCACGTCCACACTAGGGATGGAGCCCACAACCCCGGGGCCTGGGCCCCGGCCGGGAATCGAACCCTCGAACCCTGACCTCCTGGTTCAGAGGGCACCTCTCAGCGACGGAGCTCCGCCGGCCGGGCCGGGCCTGTTTTTAATATCTTCCTTTTTGTCTTCTAAAATCGTCCCCCAAAGAGGAATTTTTTTTTTTCCATCACACTTGGATACTCTCACCACTTGCTTCCCGGGAATATTGCCCCTCACCCCTTTCGCTGCGTGTTGATGCGTGTTCGCGATTTCCAAGCCTTCTCCGTGGATGTGGGTCGCATCTGTCATCGGGCCACCAATTCCCACCCGGTGGTCACTCCATCCTTCTTACCTCGGCGTGGCCGTTCAAACCGGGGAGGGGAGTGGGTGCCCTCATTATTGAACTGCCTCTTCTCAACGGCTCACTGCACAGCTCTTTTTAAAAAATATGTATATATTTATGGATTTCAGAGAGGGAGGGAGAGAGAGAAACGTCAATGATAAGGGAGAATCTGAAACAGCTGCCTCCTGCACGCCTCCTCCTGGGGATGGAGCCTGCCACTGGGGCCTGTGCCCCGACTGGGAATCGAACCCTGACCTCCTGGTTCGGAGGTCGATGCTCCGCCACGGAGCCTCGCCGGCCGGGTGACTCTGCAGCATTCTTGACTCAGTCCTCCGTGTGGCTGTGCCGTTTCTGGACCGAGGGCGCTGTTAGGCCGTGGTTGGTGGAGTTGAGACGTAGGTGGCCACCGTGATCGTCTCGCTCAGCGAGTCACCGGCGGAGCCCTAACCTCAGACTTCCCTTCTCCCCGAGGGTCGCCTCCCCTCCACCTCCACCTCCGAGCCGCCCGGGGCCCGCGTCGCTTTCGCCAGCGGCTCCCGTCTCCCGTCATTCCCGGCCCCCGGGGCTTGATTTCCTGTTGCACCAGGAATGTGGCTTTTTACTTTATTTTTCTAGACTTCTGCCCGATGACCTGTAAGCTTTTGCTAACTGTCATTAAAATGTACCCATGCCCCTCGCCGGTGTGGCTCAGTGGATAGAGTGTCGGCCGGTGGACTGAAGGGCCCTGGGTTTGATTCTGGTCAACGGCACACCACCCGGGTGGCGGGCTCAGTGCCCAGGGGGAGGCGTGCAGGAGGCAGCCGGTCAAATGATTCTCTCTCATCACGGATGTTTCTCTCCCTCCCTCTCTCTCCCTTCCTCTCTGACATCCACGGAAATATACGTTAGGGAAATAAGGAGTAAGACGTGACCACGTATCTCAGTTCACACCCAGCAGCGGCCGCCCGTCTGTTTCATTTTCCCAGAGCGACTGCAAGTGCGAGGACCTCTTCTGCGACCCCGAGGACGAGTGGGAGCCGGACCTCACGGACCCGCCCCCCGCCGCCGCCTTCTCCAGGAGGAGGTAGGCCGCGCACTCCGGGCACACGTCTGCATCGCTTATTTTCCATTTCATTTCATTATATTATTTCATTTCATTATACTATTTCATTTCATTATATTATTACATTTCATTTACTTTATCTCATTTCATTATATAATTACATTTCGTTTACTTCATTTCATTATTTTATTTTATTTTTTTTATTTCCTTTATTTTTTGTTTTATTTTTTAATTTATTTAATTTGTTTTATTTCATTCATTTATTTTATTTTATTTCATTATTTTACTTTGTTTCTTTTCTTTCTTTTCTTTTTTTTACTTGTTTTATTTATTTTATTTCATTTTACTTTTTTATTTATATTTAATTTTTAAATTTCATTTATTTTATTTCATTCTATCATTTTATTTTGTTTTTTAACAACTTTATTTTTTAATTTTAATTTAACTTAATTTTATTTTATTTTTTTGGTTCAGTCCTCACCCGAGGACATTTTTCCCATTGGTGTTTAGAGAGTAGAAGGGAGGGCGGGGGAGAGACACAGAGAGAGAAGCATCGATGTGGGAGAGACACATTGATGGGTGGCCTCCCACGTGAGCCCCGACCAGGGCCGGGGAGCCCGCAAGATACGGACAGGCACGCGCCCTTGACCGGGAATCGAACCCGAGACCCTGCTGTCCCCGGGCCGACGCTCTGCCCACTGAACCACCCCGGCCGGGGCTCCTGTCCTCTTGTCAGTAGCCTGACGAGCGTTGGTGATTCCCGCCACCACGCCTCCTGCCGACAGCCGGTTACCGATGAGGGGTCCCGGGGGGTCTCCCTCACCGTGTCCCGGGAACGGGGTGCCCGCTCGGTGGGGCTGCCTCCCAGAGCGTCTGTGACCTGACAGGCGTGGGGAGAGGGAATGAGCCGCTCTGGGCCCCGCCCGTCCCCGCAGGAGCAGGAGCTTGGCGAAGAGCCGCAGGGTCTCCGGCTTCCTGCACGACCTCCAGGCCCACGCGGCTCCCAGTCTGCCCTCAGGTGGGTGGGGGTGCGCCGGGCGGCCCGGGGACGGGGTGAGGGGCGGCTCGGGGCTGAGTTCTGTCTCCCCCCTCGGAACAGGCTCCGGGGAGCAGCCCAGCTCCCGGGGCCCCGTCCCTGCCGAGGCCGCCCTGCCCGGCGTCTGCAGAGAGCTCATCGCCGCGTCCCTGGCCGGCCTCGGGCGGAGCTGCGGGGACCAAGAGGAGGAGGAGGAGGAGACACTGGCGGACCGGCTGGCGGACGGCCTCCTGCGGCTGCACCGGGCGCTGCTGGCCCTCTCCCGGGCCCTCGCCGCCCAGGACGAGGACAGCCCCGACGACCGTAAGCGGCCCCCCTACCCCGCCCCCCAGTCCCCCGGCGGTTCTTCCCTTCCCTCCGAACGGCCGCCGGCCCAGCCCACGGGTCCCGGCAGCGGCGGGTGAGGGGCGGGTGGGGGTGCCCAGGCTCCTAGGAGCGGCCCCTTCCCGTCCGTCCCCCCCTCCCCCCCGCAGTGTTCTCGGCGGACCGCGAGGCCCAGGCGCGGGCGGTGCAGGTGGCCTGTGCCTTCGGGCAGCTGGCCGTGCTGGCCCCGCTCTGGCCGGGGGCGGAGCTGCGGCCGGAGCTGGAGAGGCTGGGCGGCTGCCTACAGCTGTTCCTGCAGGTGGGTCTGGGTTCGACCGCCTTGTCCCACGGGCGGGGCTGGGGCGGGGACGGGGACCTGTGGGGGGCAGGCTTGAGGCTGAGGCTGGTCTGTGGCAGGAGAGAGAGAGAGACAGACAGACGGACAAAGGCAGAGGCAGAGGCAGGGGGAGAGAGAGGGGGGGGGAGAGGGAGACCGGCTCTCGGGTGCCGGCGGCGCCCAGCATAGTTGGGAACCACAGCCCGCCCCCCGCTGCCCGTCCAGATGCCGGTGGTGGCTGTCGGCCGGGGAAGTTCAGGGGCAGAGCGCCCCGTGCGCCCCCTCTCGGCCTCTCCCGTCCCCCGTGTGCGACCCCAAGGCCGCCGGTCCCGGTCCCCTGTCCTGGCTCGGAGACGGGGCGCTGCTGTTTTGGGGCGCAGCGCGTATGCCCCGTCCGCCTGGTTCCCCCTTCCACCCCCTCCTGCTCCCCGAACCCCGCGCCTCGATGAACGGGCGGGTCCCCTCGCCGCAGGGCTGCTCCGCGGACCTCCCGGCGATGGTGGCGGACGCGCAGAAGAGGGCGGCCCAGGCCGTGCGGCAGGCCGCGGCGGGCGTGGGGCGCCAGGCGGTGCTGAGCGGCCACAGGCTGCGTCTGCTGGACCCCGGGGCTCGCGGGGGCGCCGCCGCCGACCCACAGGTGAGGGGCGCACGGGGGGTGGGGGGCGCAGCTCCGGGAGGGGCTCCTGGGTGAGGGGAAGGAGGGCTGGGTGGGTTTCGTACGCTGGGAGCGGGCAGCCGTGGGCCGGGGTGCGTCCTCGCTGGCCTCTCGGCCTGTGGTTGGGGGCAGCGTGACCGTGAGCTGTGGGTGGTCAGCCGGGGGACTGGTTCTGGGGAGTCTGTGTGTCTGCTGGCTCAGGCCCCAGGCTGTGGGCACAGTATTGGGGTCTCTGGCCGTGGGCACAGTATTGGGGTCCCTCTGGCTGTGGCCACAGTATGGGGTCCCTCTGGCCATGGGCACAGTATTGGGGTCCCTCTGGCTGTGGGCACAGTATCGGGGCCCCTCTGCTCGGGCACTGTGTCCTGAGGGGGCACCGCTCCCAGCTGGTGCCTGACGCTCGGGGACCGACCTCCTTTGCTCCCCGATGGGCTGCGAGCTGTGGGTCCGGCTCCCGTGGAAGTGAGCGACCTCGGGGGGAGCTCCCCCACAGGCAGAGCCACCCCGATAACTAGCTACTCTGACAGTCTGAGCCCGGTCTGCCGGCTGATCGACGCCTCTGCTCCTGCAGGAGGACCTGGCGGGCGCGCTGTGGGCCGGGGTCGGCGCGGGGCTGAGGCTCCTGGCGGACTCCGGACTCGAGCGGGCCGAGGAGCTGCGGCGCGAGCTCACAGGACAGCGCCCCCAGAACGAGGTACGGGGCGAAGGCCGATCTGTGGGTCCCAGATGGAGGCTCACACTGGTTTTTAAAAAAAACGCCTGTTTATTGGTTTCAGAGGAAGGAGAGGGGGAGAGAGGAGCATCCACGAGGAGAGAGAGTCAGGGACCAGCCGCCTCCTGCCCGCCCCCCACTCCCCGGGGATGGAGCCCCCAACCCAGGCCTGAGCCCCGACCGGGGATCGAACCCGGGCCTCCTTCCTGGTTCCGAGGTCGACGCTCAGCCTCTGAGCCCTGCCGGCCGGGCTCACCCTGATGTGTGTGTGCGTGCACGCGTGTGTATGTGAGTGCACGCGTGTGTATGTGTGTGTGTGCGTGTAACGCCGTGAAGTAGACAGTCACAGACCCCGGGTCTGAACGGGTCGGCCTGCGTCCTGTTGAAAGGCTGCTGGGAGCCTGGGTCCCTGTGGCCTCCGGTCCACGCTGGGCCGGTCCCGGCTGAATCCGGGGTGAACCCTCAGCCGGTGGAGCGGCAGTGACACCTGCTGGCCACTTTCCGTCTTCGCTTCCCTGCGCTTCCGGCTCAGCTTTTCCACTTTTTTTTAAAAAATATATTTTATTTATGTTTTACAGAGAGGAAGGCAGAGGGAGAGAGAGTTAGAAACATCGATGAGAGAGAGACATCCATCAGCCGCCTCCTGCACGCCCCCCACTGGGGATGTGCCCACCACCCAGGTCCCTGCCCTTGACCGGAATCGAACCCGGGGCGCCCCAGTCCGCAGGCCGACGCTCCGTCCACGGAGCCGCCCCGGTCTCGGTGATAGAATATACTTTTTTAAAACGAGCCGCATGTCTCACGAACCGCCTGTCCTCCCCCCTCTCTCTCCAGGCGGCCCAGCAGCTGCACGCGAAGGCCGAGGCGCTGATCGGGGGCCTGGAAGCCGTCCTGGCCGCGTGCAGAGCGGTAAGCGCAGGCGCTGCGGCCTCTCCGTGTCCGTGCCGCGTCTGTGGTCCTCCCCCCGGGTCCCCGCCGGCCCCGCCCATTTCAGCCCCGCGCCCTCGCCGGTGACCCCGGGCTGGCGCTCGCTGGGACGCGGTGGCTCTCAGCCTCGGGGCGGGCGAGCGGGCGCGGGCGTGACGGGGACCCGCGGGCGCGTGCCCTGCGTCCGGCCGCTGAGGCTCCGCTCTGCTCCCCGCTCCGTGTGCTCAGAGGCTCGCGTGCCGGGGAGCCAGGCAGGGCGTGTTACTGGTGTCACGGGTGAACTAGGCGTGTTCACGTCGCAGGCGAATGGGACAGCGTAAACCAGGCGTGCCATCGCGGTATGAAGAGAGAGGCCTGCTTATTACGGCTTCACTGTTTCTGTTTAAAGAAAACAAAATTAAACTTTTTAAAAATATATATATTTTATTGGTTTCTTACAGAGAGGAAGAGAGAGGGACAGAGAGTTAGAAACATCGAGGAGAGAGAGACATCGATCAGCCACCTCCTGCACGTCCCCTACTGGGGATGTGCCCGCCACCCAGGCATTTGCCCTCGACCGGAATGGAACCTGGAACCCTTCAGTCCGCAGGCCGATGCTCTATCCACTGAGCCACGCCGGTTTCGGCCAAATTTAAACTTTTAAAAAATACGTATTTTACTGATTTTTCACAGAGAGGAAGGGAGAGGGAGAGAGAGTTAGAAACATCGGTGAGAGAGAAACATCGATCAGCCGCCACCTGCACACCCCGTACTGTGCCTGCCACCCAGGTACGTGCCCTTGACCGGAATCCAACCCGGAACCCCTCAGTCTGCAGGCCAACACTCTGTCCACGGAGCCACACCGGTTTCGTCAAAACTAAGCTTTCTGCAGTTTTACACACTTGCCTGCGGTGATGCCGGGGACAGTGGCTGTGCAGTCTGAGCCCCCTCTCCCGCCTCGGGGCAAAGACCCTTCCTGGGGGAGCGGGCCCCCCGTTCACGCTGTTGTGGTCTCCCCGGGGGATGGGGGGGGAGGGGAAGGGGAGCCGGGGGGGGGGTGCGGGAAGGAGGCCGGTCCCTGCGTTCCCCCCAACGCGGGCTTTGTTCACAGGAAAGCGCCCCCACGCCCGTGCAGGAAGAGCCTCCCGGAGGCGGGGCGCCGAGGGAGCTGAGGGAGCTGGCCGACCGCGCCCCGGGAATCCGGGAGCTGACGCGCTGCGTGGAGCGAACCCTGGAGGCCGTCCTCGCCGCCCTGAGCGGTAGGTGCGCCGGCGGCCGGGCGGCCCTTCTCGCGGGGGTCGTGGCGTCTATTTATTTACTTAACATGTGTTTTATTGACTTTTATAGAGAGGAAGGGAGAGGGAGAGAGAGTTAGAAACACCCATCAGCCGCCTCCTGCACGCCCCCCACTGGGGAGGTGCCCGCCACCCAGGTCCCTGCCCTGGACCGGAATCGAACCCGGGACCCTTCCATCCGCAGGCCCCAACGCTCTGTCCACGGGGCCACACCGGTCTCGGCTCCTTGTCTGTTTATCACCTAAACCTCACCAATGCTACCTCACCACGTTCGTCACTGGCCTGGGGGCTGTGTGACCAGTGCCCACTTCATACATGAGTGCTCCAGGCAGCTCCCAGGCGACTCGGCCCGGACCATTCCAGCCGGTCACTATCCAGCTGGACAGTTCGGTGGGCAGTGGGTGTGTTTTCATGTAATATACAGTGGTACCTCAAGATACGAGTCTAATTCGTTCCGTCACCTCGAGGTGTGGGAAACTATGAGACGCTCGAGTCATGGTAAACTGGTGGACCGTGTGCAGCCGGCTGATCCACGTGTGACTCCTCTCTCAGCTGTTGCTCGTATTTCAAAGCAAAAATCGCTCGCTCGACGGCTCGAATCTCAAAAACCTCGTAGGTTAGGGCACTCGTATCTCGAGGTACCACTGTATTTTTATTGACTTCAGAGAGGAAGGGAGAGGGAGAGGGAAAAGGCCTGAAAAAGCTCAGTCCTTACACACACCCTAGGCAGCTGGTGTGGCTCAGTGGATAGAGCGTCGGCCTGCGGACTGAAGGGTCCCAGGTTCGATTCCCGTCCAGGGCACTTGCCTGGGTTGCAGGCTCAAACCTCAGTAGGAGGCAGCTGATCCATGATTCTCTCTCCTCATGGCCATTGCCATCTCTTCCTCTTCTTCCCTCTCCCCTCCCCTCTCCCCCTCTCCCTTCCTCTCTGAAGTCAGTAAAAATAGGTCACACGAAAACACACCCCTTGCCCATTGGACAGTCGGTTAGGATTGTCTGGGCCGAGTCCGCCCGGAAGCTTCCGGGAGCCGCGTGACGGTGATGGCTGCCGAGGACAAGGGGAAGGGTGCGTGACTCTCTCCTCCTCCGCCCAGGTCGCCGCGGCCAGGACGGGGGCGCCCTCAGCACCTGCGTGGAGCGGCTCTGCGTCGCGGCCCGGGACGTCGGCGCCGGGGACCTGCCCTCCACGGCCAAGGCCCTCCTCCTCCTTCTCTGCTGTGAGGCCGCGGACCGGCCCGGCCCGTCCGAGCCCGGGGGGGGAGCGGGCGCCCGGTGGCGGGACCCCGGGGTGTGAGTGAGGGCGGGCGGGCGTGGCGTCCGGCTCTCCGAGGACCCACGTCTGCTGGGGGCCTGGCTGGGCCCGGACCAGCAGGCCCGATGGGTTCTGGTTCCGGGTCCGGGGGCCTGGGAAGGCTCTCGGCGTCCGGTTTCAGCCGTCGTGGCGAGCAGGCTGGGCCTCGAGCTCTCACCGTGCGGGAGACTCGCTCGCCGGTCCTGAGAAGGTCCCGCTCCCGGTGAGCGGAAATCCGAGCGGCCGCCGGCTGTCGTCCCGCCAGGAGCCGGCGAGGCCGGTGGTGGGGTTGCTGGCGGGGCCTGTGCCCCTCGGTCTCTGCCGCTCTCCCCGAGGCCGAGCGCCGGCGCTCAGAGCGTCCCCGGTGTCCGCCAGCTCACGGCGACGCAGAGGGCACGCTCACACCAACGCTTCCTGCCCCGTCCCATCGCGGGCCAGCGGCCGTCGTCCACACCGGCGGGCCGGGAGGAGGCGGGCTCAGCTGCCGGGTCCGGGGCGCGGTCACTGGAGGGCCCACGGGATCTGCTGGGGATGGAGGTCCCTGGGCCTCTTCGCGGTTGACGGGAAACGCACCTCACGCCTGCTGTCCGGGGGCAGAGGCTGTGCCGGCCGGAGAGGCGCCTGGGACCCCGCGGGGACGCGAGCGGCGTCTGAGGACCCGGACGGCCCCCCTCCCTCCCGCTGCCTCCCGGCGGCGCCCGTGGTGGCCGGTGGGCCCGCGGGGACGGGCGCTCACCCTGTGCCTGCGCCCGGCCCCCGTCAGGCAGCGGCTGAGCCACCGGCCATGCCACCCCCGGGGGCTCGGAGCGGTGCCCGCAGCCGGTCTGCTGCCTTCTATTCAGCTGTGGGCGTTTGGCCTGCGCCCTCCCCGGTGCGCTGTGTGTGCGCGCATGTGCGTGTGTGTGTGTGTGTGTGTGTGTGTGTGCGCGCATCTGTGTGTGTCTGTGCATGTGTGTGTATCTCTGTGTGAGTGTGCGTGTGCGTCTTTGTGTGTCTGTGTGTGTCTGTGTGTACGTATGTGTGTGTGTCTCTGTGTGTGCGCGTGTGTATGTGTGTGTGTGTACTTTTATAGGCAGTGCCCTGCTGAGTGCCCCTCAGGCTCTGTCCCGGGAGGACTTTTCCGGAAGCTTCTACCTGTTGGGGGGACTGGCCAGAGCCTGGGTGGGTGGTTTTTAACTCCACGTTCGGGATGTGACTGTACCTGCGGCTGCCTCCGCCTCAGCCTCATGGTCAGAAGCCTCCGGGTGCCTTGTAAATGGCCGTGTGCTGACGTATTTATGCAGAAACCGCTGTGCAGTGTGGGAATGCGGGGCGGGGGAGGGACTCGGTCCTGGAATCATGTGCCCAATAAACGTTGCAAAGAGAACTCACCAAACCCTGTCGGCTGCGGCCTGTCTCTTGGCCTAAGTGTTTTGTTGCTGTTTTGTTTTATTTTCGCTGTTCCTGACTCAGAATGGCTAGAATTGGTGTGGCTCCCTGATTGAGCCTCGACTCTGAACCAGGAGGTCAGAGTTCGGTCCCCGGTCAGGGCCCAGGCCCGGGTGGCGGGCTCCATCCCCAGTGGGGGGCGTGCAGGAGGCGGCCGGTCCCTGAGTCTCTCTCCTGGTGGATGTTTCTCCCTCTCCCTCTCCCTCTCCCTTCCTCTGAAATCCATAAAAACATATTTAAAAACAGGCAAAAAAGCTCCAGGCTGCGATGCATTTGGCCTTTGCAACCTTTAACCCGAGACCTTCAGCCCAGAGGGGCCGCCGGGTGGGGCAGGGGGGGCCCCGATATTGGACCGTTCACCGGTCTTGGCTCTCGAAGCACTTTAAGGTCCTGGGGGACGGGGTGGGGCTGAGAACGAGCTGTGTGTCACTCATGGCACCGTCCCTTTAACGGCCCGCTGAGGGCGCTCTCAACGGAGGGGTCAGGCAGCCCCCCGCCCTGGGCCGGAGTGGAGGTGGGGCCCCTCCACACCCCGGGAGCCGGCGGGGGCAGGGGAGCAGCTCCTGGCGGGGCCGGGGAGACCCTGCAGCCACGGGGGGGTGCGAGGGGGAGGAGGGGTCACAGAGGGGCCTCCCAGCACGGACCCCGTCCACCGCGGGGGAAGCAGGAGGTGCCGGTCAGCAGGGGCATCTGTCTGTGTCCGCCCTGCGGTCTCACTGGAGTGCCTGCTGGCCTGTGGCCTGCGTGCGTCCGGGGGTGGGGACCGTCCGGCCCGAGGGCTGGGTATGGTCCACGGAACCCCGGGGGCGGGCTCCTGCCGGGTCTGACCCGACAGCAGCTCCCGTTTAAGGGGTGACTGTGTACGGCCCCGGGAGGTGGGGGTGGGGGGCAGAAGAGAGGCCCCCCACAGGCCAGACCGCGCCTCAGCCGGTAACGGTGCCGCCACAGGCCGCTCTGCGCGGCGGACGGAGTCACACGGAGCCACACGTCTGTGCGTCTGATCTCCCTCCCCGGTCGGAACGTGTGGAACCGGGAGAGTGGAGGCCGCTGCCGTGTCGGGTGGAAGTGGAGGAGGACGCCGGCGAGTCCCCCCCAGTCCCCCTCTCGGACCCCCGGCCACGTCTCCCCGCCTGGGAGGCCCTGAGTCCCCAGCTGGGCGGGGAGATGGACGGGTGGTCGCTCTTCCAGGTGGTCAGTGCTGGCCATCACGGACCACGGTTCCTCGTCAGAGCAATTAGCGGGGGGACCGGTCGATGTCTTAACCCATTAGGGAGGGGGGCCACGTGAGAGGCGGGAGTCTCAGGCCTGTGGACGGCGGGCGAGCGGCCTCATTGAAAACAGATCGCGCCCCCGGGGGACCGGCCACGTGGCGCCGGCCCTGCATGCCTCGCTGACCCGTGTGTGTGTGTGTGATCGGCGAGATCTCTGTGTGTGTGGTCCATGTGTGTGATCCATGTGTGTGAGAGATCCATGTGTGGTACTTATGTGAGATCCGTGTGTGAGATCCGTGTGTGTGTGTGTGTGTGTGTGTGTATGTGAGATATCTGTGTGTGATCTGTAAGAGATCCACGTGTATGAGATCCGTGTGTAAGATCCGTGTATGTGAGATCCGTGTGTATGGGTGAGAGAGAGATCTGTGTGTGTGATCTGCGTGAGATCCATGTGTGTGAGATCTGAGTGTGACCCATGTGTGTGTGATTCATGACCTCTGTGAGATCCACGTGTGTGATCTCTGTGTGTGAGATCCATGTGTGATCTGTGTGTGTCCGTGCGCACGTGTGTGTGTGTGTGTGTGTTCGTGCACGCGTGCATGTAGAGCTGCATCCCATAAACGCAGGTGCAGCCGCCATGGTGTCCCGGGACCCCCAGCCACACACCCCCACCCCCGCAGCTGGTGTGTCACCCCGAGTCCCTGTCCTGGGCGGGAAGCAGGGGAAGGGACCTCACCCGTTGGCCAAGGAAAACCACCGTTTGCGGGACAAAGACTCCCCTTCCGCGGCGACGCTCAGGCCGGCCACCGGGGGGCAGTGTCGCCCAGGAGTCCGGCCCGCGGTGGTCTCCCTGCACGGCTCCAGCCCCAACCGACAACCGCACCGCGAATCAGAGGGAGACAAAGGGACCCGCGGGAAACTTTCCTTCTTCTTCCTCCCCCTCCTCTTCCTCTTCCTCCTCCTCCTCCTCTTCTTCCTCCTCCTCCTCCTCTTCTTCCTCCTCCTTCTTCTTCCTCTTCCTCCTCCTCCTCCTCCTCCTCTTCTTCTTCTTCTTCCTCCTCTTCTTCTTCCTCCTCCTCCTCCTCTTCCTCCTCCTCTTCCTCCTCCTCCTCCTCCTCTTCTCCTTCCTCCCTCTTCGGGAGGGGGGCACATTCACAGGGCAGCGTCCCGAGTCGCTGGGAGCCGGCGGGAGGCTCTGGCGTTTCTCAGGCGCCTGTCGGGCCTGGCCCGGAAGCCGGGTCTCGCGGTGTTTGTGGTCGGGTCTAATCCTTGTCCAAACGGCTTTTCCAGGGGCTGGTGTGGCTCCGGGGTGGAGCAGCGACCGAGGAACCAGGAGGTCAGGGTTCGATGCCCGGTCAGGGCACAGGCCCGGGTGGCGGGCTCCATCCCCAGGAAGGGGTGTGCAAGAGGCAGCCGGTCCATGATTCTCTCTCTCATCATGGATGTTTCTCTCTCTCCCTCTCCCTTCCTCTCTGAAATCAATACAAATACAGCGGTACCTCGAGACACGAGTGCCCTAACAGACGAGATTTTTGAGATACGAGCCGTTGAGCGAGTGATTTCCGCTTTGAAATACAAGCAGCAGTTGAGATGGGAGTCATCGCGCGGATCGGCCGGCTGCACACGACCCACCCGTTTACCGCGACTCGAGCGTCTCATAGTTTCCCACGCCTCAAGGTGACGGAACGCATTAAACTCGTATCTCGAGGGGCCACTGTATATATTTTTTAATTTTATTTTTTACATATTTTATTGATTTTTCGCAGAAAGGAAGGGAGAGAGATAGAGAGTTAGAAACATTGATGGGACAGAAACATGGATCAGCTTGCCTCCTGCACGCCCCCCACTGGGGATGTGCCTGCCACCCAGGTATATACAGGCCCTCGACCGGAATCGAACCTGGGACCCTTCAGTCCGCAGGCCCACACTCTATCCACTGAGCCACACCGGTTAGGCCACAAATATATATTTTTTTAAAGAAAAGAAGCCGTAACCGGTGTGGCTCAGTGGACAGAGCCTCAGCCTGCGGACTGAAGGGTCCCAGATTTAATTCTGGCCCAGGGCACAGGCCTGGGTGGCAGGCTTGGTCCCCAGTAGGGGGCGTGCAGGAGGCAGCCGGTCCACGATTCTGTCTCCTCATGGATGTTTCTCTCTCTCTCTTTTCCCTCTCCCTCCCCCTCGGACATCAATGAAGAAATATTTAAAATAAAATAAAAAGAAGCAGGCTCGGTGTCTCGCGATGGTCTGCGCGGCTCAGCTGAGTTATTAAAACAGGACTCGGCCGGCCCCGGCCAGGTAGGCCCATGGTTAGGGTGTCCTCTCTCTACACCGAGGCCGTGGGTTCGATCCCGGCCAGTGCATGCCTGAATACGTGGAGCGACACCTCCACGTCTCTCTCTCTCTCTCAAAGACATAAATCAATAAATGAAAAGGGGGTTTGACTAAAGGCCCCTCACGCCTGCAGGCCCCTCGCACGGAACCAGCCGAGAGAGAGAGAGAGAGAGAGAGAGAGAGAGAGAGAAACGATGAAAACCCCCACACGCCCTCCTCCTTCCTTCAAACAGCATCGTCCGCGGGAGAAAGTTAATTTCCAAAATGCACATTTTTCAACTCCCCCGACGTGGATTCCCTGTTTTTCTCTTTATTTTTTTTTTCAATGTAAAAATGCAGATTCCCGAGGCGCCCCCACCCCCTCTCCTCTGCCCCCCACCCCGCTGCCCGGCGGCTTTCGCCTTAACCTCCCGCTGTTTGTTTACGCTGCCATCACCCCGTGTCGGGCGGGGTCCCCCAAGCCCGCGTGTCACGCAAAAGCAAACACAGCCCCGGCCCGTGAAGGAGGGGCTGGGATCAGGTAACCGCGGCTGCGACTGCGGGGGGGGGGGGGGGCCCGGCTACAGAAAACATGACCCCCTGGCCCAGCCTGCCCCGCGGCGACAGGCCCCCCGCCGCTGCATGTGGCAACCAAGTAGCCACGTTCAGGGTGGGATTGTTTCAATGTTTCCTGTCCCGCGTCCACTTTCATGTCACCCGCCCCTTAGCATCCATGTTCACACTGTACTGCGTATTAATGAGATACATGTGACTACAGATGAACAATCTCTCTTGTATATTTTATTTATTTATTTTTAAAATATATTTTATTGATTTTTTACAGAGAGGAAGGGAGAGGGAAAGTCAGAAACATCGATGAGAGAAAGAGACATCCATCAGCCGCCTCCTGCACGCCCCCCACTGGGGATGTGCCCGCCACCAGGATACATGCCCTTGATAGGAATCGAACCCGGGACCCTTCAGTCCGCAGGCCAACGCTCTGTCCACGGAGCCAAGCCAGTATATTTTAAAATATATTCTTACTGACTTCAGAGAGAGGGAAGGAGGGGAGAGAGAGAGAGATGAGAGAGAATCACGGACCGGCTGCCTCCTGCATGCACGGTCCCTCCTGGGGAATGGAGCCCGCCACCCGGGCGTGTGCCCTGGCCGGGAATCGCACCCGGGACCGACCCTTCCGTCCGCAGGCCGACGCTCTACCCACTGAGCCACACCAGCCAGGGCCTCCCCGGCCACTGAGGCTTCTCTGTCTCTCTGCCTCTCCCTTCCTCTCTGAAACCGATTTAAAATGTTGTTTATACCGAGACCGGTGTGGCTCAGTGGATAGAGCGTGTCGGCCTGCGGACGGAAAGGTCTTGGGTTCGATTCCGGTCCAGGGCAGGGGCCTGGGTGGCGGGCACATCCCCAGTGGGGGGCGTGCAGGAGGCGGCTGATGGATGTCTTGCTCTCATTGATGTTTCTAGCTCTCTATCCCTCTCCCTTCCTCTCTGTGAAAAATCAATAAAATATGTTTAAAAATAAAAATAAAAATAAAAATGTTGTTTAAAAAGGGCACAGCAGAGATTTTTAGCAAACGCGACCGATGCCCGCCGGGGGGACGCCTCGGAGCGGTCCACGGGCACTTGCGTGCATCTCCCCCCCTGAACCCCCCTCCCCCTAAACCCCGCCCCCCTGGCGGTGTTTTTTTTTGGGGGGGGGGTTTTGAGGAAGGGGGGGGTCCCCCCCAAAATCCCCCCCCCCCCCCCCCACAGCCTCCTCGGATCACTCCCTTCAGCCCCGGCAGCTCTGACGGGTTCCCACAAGTGTTGGGGCGCCTTAACCCGCTCCCCCTCAGCCGCTGGCGGGGCCGCGCGCCTGACAGCCCCGGGCGGGGCCGCCGAGCGAGCGCACGGGCGGGCTGACCCTGGCCAGAGCCGCGCGGGCTGTTATTCTTGGTAATTGCCCTCATTACCGGGGAGCGTGTGTCAATCACCCGCCGGCTTGAAACGGGCCCGTAATTGGCGAGGAGGAGAAGGAGAAAAAAAAATACAAAATAGAAAAAGCAAAAGAATAAAAAAGTAAAAAAAAAAAAAAAAACACAGCCCAAGCCCGTGTTTTTCCCCGCCGCCCCCGGGGGCGGGGGGGCCGGGGGCCGGGCCCGGGGGGGGCCGGGCGGGCGCGGTATTGGAAACAGGCGCGGGCAATTTTCCGCTGGGATCGCCTCTCCTGGTGGCGCCCCGAGACTTTAACTCCAGCAGCGAGAGGGGTGGGGGGCGGGGGGCATAAGAGAAAAAGCACCTCTCTATATGAACGAAAAAGCAACTTATAAATAAAAAAAGATAGAGATATATGTATATGTATATGCATATGCATATGTATATGCATATGTATATCTATATATCATCTATTATTTTAAAAAATATATTTTATTGATTTTTTACAGAGAGGAAGAGAGAGGGATAGAGAGGATAGAGAGTTAGAAACATCGATGAGAGAGAAACACCCATCAGCCGCCTCCTGCACGCCCCCCACTGGGGATGCGCCCGCCACCCAGGTCCCTGCCCTTGACCAGAATCGAACCCGGGACCCTTCATTCCGCAGGCCGACGCTCTATCCACTGAGCCACACCGGTTTCAGCTATGAATACATTTTTAATTACTTTCAGAAGAAGGAGAGGAAAGGGAGAGAGAGTTAGAAACATGGATGAGAGAGAGACATCGATCAG
>JAAGEH010001943.1:34592-48816 GCA_011751065.1 Lasiurus cinereus
AGAGAGAGAGAGAGAGAGAGAGAGAGAGGCCGTCTGTTGCTGCTTGAGAAGGAGGGGGAGAGGGCGGGCGGGCAGGGAGAGGAGGGTGGTCCTCCTCCCCGGGAGGGCCCCCCCGAAGCCGCTCGGGTTTAATTGCGCGAACACCACGGCGGCCGGGCCTGGGGCGTCTCAACTTGATGTGCCTAATTGATCCCCACACACCGGGCGGGGCCGGAGGGCCGGGCGCGGCCGCAGCCCGTGCCCGCGTGCGCCCGGCGCGCGATGAAAGCCGTTTTCATCTTCCCTCTCCGGCACCGGAGGGTCAGAGGCATTAGCGAGTTGAAAGAGACCGTGGGCTCTGTTCTCGCCCCCCTGACCCCGGGGCCGCCGCCCCTCTGCCCCCCACACCCCCCCCCACAACCCTAATCGGCTGCACATGTTCGCTGGTGGCGTCCAGCTTGGGGCTGGGAGCGCCCGGCAGAGGCCCGGGGCCCAGGGAGGTTTCAGCAGACCCTCCAGCGTCCAGCCCGGCCCGGCCGGGGGGTACGAGAGCCTCTGGCTCTGCTGGGGGGGGGGGAGGTTTGGGAGGGGGCAGACCAGCTCTGAGGAGAAGGATTCGAGCGGACGTCTGGGACGGTAATTGCCGGTAATTGTGTTTGGGTTGGAATGGGCGCTGTTATTCTGACGGCTGACAGGAGGCCGGACGGGGTTCTCAGGGCCCCCCGGCCGCCGGGGGCGAGAGGCAGGTGTCAGGGGGCCTCCGTGTGGGTGGGGGGGCCGGTCACGCACGGAGGGAGGTGGGAGGCTGAGGCTTCCCGACCCCCCAAAATCTCAGGGGCATGTGTTTTCCGAGAAACCCAAGGGCGGTGTGGATGGGGTCAGGCGGCTTTTAAAAAGTCCCCTTCTGGCCCTGGCCAGGGTGGCTCAGTGGGTAGAGCGTCGGCCTGCGGACGGAAAGGTCCCGGGTTTGATTCCGGTCCAGGGCAGGGACCTGGGTGGCGGGCACATCCCCAGTGGGGGGCGTGCAGGAGGCGGCTGATGGATGTCTCTCTCTCATCGATGTTTCTGACTCTCTATCCCTCTCCCTTTCTCTCTGTGAAAGATCAATAAAATATATTTAAAAAGTCTTCTTCTGGCCCTGGCCGGTGTGGCTCAGTGGATAGAGCATCAGCCTGTGGATGGAAAGGTCCCGGGTTCGATTCCGGTCCTCCAGGGCACGTGCCCGGGTGGCGGGCTCCATCCCCAGGGTGGGGCGTGCAGGAGGCAGCCAGTCTGTGATTCTCGCTCATCATGGATGTCTCTCTCTCTCTCTCTCTCTCTCTCTCTCTCTCTCTGTCTCTCTCTTCCTCTCCCTTCCTCTCAGATATCCATAAAAAAATATATATATATCTTTTAAAAAATTAATCAAGGCCCCTTCTTTTCATCTGTGCAAAACCACCTGTGGTGTCTTGCAAAGATCTTCCATGTGCATTTATTAAAATACGTTGTTTTATGGATGTCAGAGAGGAAGGGAGAGGGAGAGAGAGAAACAGCCATGATAAGAGGGAATCATGGACCGGCTGCCTCCTGCATGCCCCCCACTAGGGATGGAGCCTGCCACCCAGGCACGTGCCCTGGACCGGGAACCGAACCCAGGACCCTTCTGTCCTCAGGCCCGAGGCGCTCGCTATCCACGGAGCCACCCCGGCCAGGGCCCACAGAAGGTTCTCACAGTGGACACACACACACACCGGTGGCCTTTATTTATTCTTTCTCCTTCGTGGTCATCTTGGGGAACCGCACAAAAAGCCACGTTTACTGACGAGTGTTTCTGAGTTGCCCCGCGTCTCTTAACTCCCTCCCTCTCTCTCTCTCTCTCTCTCTCTCCCACGTGCAGATTTAAAACAAGAAAAGCAGCCGAAACCGGTGTGGCTCAGTGGATAGAGTGTCGGCCTGCGGACTGAGGGGTCCCGGGTTTGATTCCGGTCAAGGGCATGGACCTTGGTGGCGGGAACATCCCCAGTGGGGGGCGTGCAGGAGGCGGCTGATAGATGTCTTTCCCTCATCGATGTTTCTAACTCTCTCTCCCTCTCCCTTCCCCTCTGTGAAAAATCAATAAAATATATTTAAAAATAAATAAATAAATAAATAAAATAGCCGAAACCGGTGTGGCTCAGTGGATAGAGCGTCAGCCTGCTGACTGGAAGGTCCCAGGTTCGATTCCGGTCAGGGGCATGTATCCAGGTGGCGGGCACATCCCCAGTGGGGAGCGTGCAGGAGGCGGCTGATCGCTGTCTCTCTATCCCTCTCCTTCCTCTCTGTAAAAACTCAATAAAATATATTAAAAAAAATAAAATGAAATAAGAAAAGCAAATTCTCCAGAGTCGGAACAGGAAATGTTCCGGAAGAAAGAGAACACCCCTCTCTCCCCAGGTCCCCCCCGCCTCTCCCCGCTTTCCCCACGCCCGTTAACGGGGCTCACGCCGTTTCCCAGCTCCTTGGAGGAGCCGCTATTTCTCCGGCGACGGCCGCGGCGGCGGCGAGCGACCCGAGGGAACCTTCAAGAAGTTACCAACAGGTCGGCGTGTCTCTCTCTCTCTCTCCCTCGTCCCCCCCAGCACCCCCCCTCCCCGGCTCCTTCCTCCGCTGACTAGCCGCTGTCTATTCTCCCCGAGACGGGTGTCAGGAAGGGATTATATATTTCCCGCGGCAAATGGAAGGCTGCCGCCCGCTCCCCGGCGTGAGGACAGGCACCCTTTAATCATACTTTCCATCTCGGGGCATTGAAACCTCCGTCACCAAGGACAACACCATAAATAAAAAGCGGTGGCTGTGGGTGGCTCTTTATTTTTTAATTTTTTTCCCCTCCCTCCTCTCTCTCTCTCGCTCTCTCTCTTCTTCTCCACCTGCCGCTCCGCACCTTGGCGCGTGAAGCCTGCGGGCCCGGGCGAGGGAGGTGGCCACGGGCGCCGGAGGATTTATAATCATTTACGACGGGCGGGCGGGCGGCCGGGGCCGAGGGAAGCAGCATGAGAAGCGTGAAGGCGCCGACATCCATAAACGCGGGGACACCGGCGGCCGCGTAAATGAAAAGCAAAGTGGATTCCTGTGTCTTGTCATCGCGTAATGAGCGCCGCGCGGTTTTATTCATGGCCCGGCCGAGAGGCATTTACTGTCCGGCCGCGCCGGCCTGATGGATGGCCGGCCCTCGGGCGGGTGGCGGGCGGCCGGGGGCAGAGCCCGGCTCTCCATAACGGGATAGTTAGGGGCGCGCCGGGCGCCTGGCCGGGCGGAGGGGGCCCCCATAAAGGTTTACGGCTGGCGGAGCGGCTGTAATTTAATCGCAGGCCGGTTAATGCGGGGGGCCCACGCGCGCCCAGGTGGCGGGCGGCGTTCTCAACCGGCCGCCGCTGGTTAGTCCCTGACAGAGTCCATCATCTCGGGCCGCACATCACGGCGGTGGCGGTGGTGGTGGTAGCGGGGGGAGGGGGGTAAGGGGAGGGAGGGGAACCCTGAAAATCCCACCCCAAAGTCCGGACGATGGCTGTTTGGGTCTCGGGAAGGGACGCCGGCCCCAGCCGGTGGTGTGGCTCGGTGGATGGAGGTTGCCTTCCCATTCTTCCTCTCCGGCCTGTGGAAGGAAGGGTCCCGGGTTCGGTTCCGGCCAAGGGCATGTGCCCGGGTGGGGGCTCATTCCCAGTGTGTGTGTGGGGGGCGGGGGGGGGGGAGTGTGTGTGCAGGAGGCAGCCAGTCAGTGAGTCTCTCTCGTCGTGGATGTCTCTCTCTCCCTCTCCTTCTCCCTTTCTTCCTTTTTAAAATTTTTTTTAAATGGATATTTTACAGAGAGGAAGGGAGAGAGAGAGAGTCAGAAACATCGATGAGAGAGAAACATCGATCAGCCGCCTCCTGCACATCCCCCACTGGGGATGTGCCCGCCACCCAGGTCCATGTCCCCGACCGGAATCGAACCCGGGACCTTTCAATCCGCAGGCCGACGCTCTATCCACTGAGCCACACCGGTTTCGGCTACCTATATTCTTTTGATTGATTTTCAGAGAGGAAGGGAGAGGGAGAGAGAAATAGATAGACCACGATGAGAGAGACTCATGGACCGGCTGCCTCCTGCACGCCCCACACTGGAGATCGAGCCCACAACCCCGGCCTGTGCCCTTGACCGGGAATCGAACCCTGACCTCCTGGTTCCTAGGTCGATGCTCCATTTCCCCGGAGCCACGCCGGCCCGGCGAGCCAGAGGTGTTTCCTGAAACGTCCTGCGATGTACTCAGGACCCTTAGCATCACGTGCAGCTGACATCAAGGCCCTCACGCGTTAGAATTTTCTAGCAAACGCTCTGAACACGTGAACACGTGAACACAGAACACCACTGCTCTTCCTCCTTCTGTTTGTATGTAGCCCCTCCAGATAGACGGGGAGCTGGACAGATGGGGGCAGAGGGCCACGGTCCTTGGGTCCCTACACCGAGCCACGTGGACACAGAGGATGCACATACCCTTCATTCAGATCGTGAGAGCCAAAACCGGTGTGGCTCAGTGGGTAGAGCGTCGGCCTGGGGACTGAAGGGTCCCGGGTTCCATTCCGGTCAAGGGCATGTACCTGGGTTGCAGGCTCATCACCAGTAGGAGGTGTGCAGGAGGCAGCTGATGGATGTCTCTCTCTCATTGATGTTTCTAACTCTCTATCCCTCTCCTTTCCTCTCTGTAAAAAATCAATACAATATATTTTGAATATATATATATTTCTGCCAAAACCAGTTTGGCTCAGTAGATAGAGCGTTGGCCTGCAGACTGAGGGGTCCCGGGTTCGATTCCGGTCAAGGGCACCTACCTTGGTTGCAGGCACATCCCTAGTGGAGCTTGTGCAGGAGGCAGCTAATCCATGTCTCTCTCTCATCGATGTTTCTGACTCTCTATCTCTCTCCCTTCCTCTCTGTAAAAAATCAATAAAATATATTTAAAAATATATATATATTTCTTTATTGATTTCAGAGAGGAAGGGAGAAGGAGAGAGAGAGAGAGGGAGAGAAACATCCATGATGAAAGAGAATCACTGATCGGCCGCCTCCTGCACGCCCCCCACGGAAGACGGAGCCCCCAACCCAGGCACACGCCCTCGGTCAGAATCGAACCCAGCACCCCCCCTCCCAGTCCGCAGGCCAATGCCCTATCCACTGAGCCAGGCCGGCCAGGGCTCCGGTGCCTTTTAAAGAACACGCTGACAGCGTTGCTCACAACATGGATGCAACAGCCACGTGTAAACAGAGACCTGGCCCGGCCGGCGGGCTCCGTGGTGGAGCGTCGACCTGTGAACCAGGAGGTCAGGGTTCGATCCCCGGTCACAGGGCACGTGCTGGGGTGGCGGGCTCCATCCTCGGTGCAGGGGGGCGGGCGGGAGGCGGCCGATCCATGATCCTCTCTCCTCCTGGACGTCTCTCTCTCTCTCCCTCCCCCTCCCTCTCTCTGAAGTCAATACAAACGGATCGAAGAGGAAAAAAGAAAGAAAACGAAGAGACTGTCCCTGTGCTCTGTTTATTGAGCACCTACTCCCGCCCGCCTCGGAGGGACCTGTTGCGTCAGGAGGATTGCAACACGGGGTGGATTTTCGGCCGGTTAAATGTTAACACGGGGCCCAGGCCCGCCACCCACCGGCTCCAGGACCTTTGCCCCGAGACCACACGCCGCTCGGCCGTCAGTGTGACCGACCCGATTCCCTGGACGTTTTCATTGGGGGGAGGGTGGGTTCACAGGCACTGGGGTTCCCCGAATACCCCCAGCTCGTCTAAGGCTGTATCCTGGGGCCCGTGACTGAGCTGCTGAGGTCCTTCTGGGGAGGAGACATAAAAACAGCCCTAATCGCCCTCATTGGTGTGGCTCCGTGGAGAGGGCGTCCGCCTGCGGACTGAGGGGTCCCCGGTTTGATGCCGGTCAAGGGCCTGGGCCTGGGTGGCGGGCACATCCCCAGTGGGGGGCGTGCAGGAGGCGGCTGATGGATGTCTCTCTCTCATCGATGTTTCTAACTCTCTATCCCTCTCCCCTCCTCTCTGTAAAAAAAAATTTTTTTTTAATTTAAAAAATAAAATGGAGCCCTAGCTGGCTTGGCTCAGTAGATAGAGTGTCAGCCTGCAGACTGAGGGGTCCCAGGTTCCATTCTGGCCAAGGGCACAGGCCTGGGTGGCAGGCTCCATCCCTAGTGTGGGGCGTGCAGGAGGCAGCCGATCCATGATTCTCTCTCCTCATGGATGTTTCTCTCTCTCTGTCCTTCTCCCTTCCTCTCCAAAAGAAATAAAGACATATTTTTTTTAAGATCAGTGGAAAAAATGTCCTCGTGTGAGGATGGACCACAAAGCTATAGGTGGCAATTTTTAAAAATATATATTTTTTTATTGATTTTTCACAGAGAGGAAGGGAGAGGGACAGAGAGCTAGAAACATCGATGAGAGAGAGACATCCATCAGCCGCCTCCTGCACGCCCCCCACTGGGGATGTGCCCGCCACCCAGGTCCCTGCCCTGGATCAGAATCGAACCTGGGACCCCCTCAGTCCGCAGGCCGACGCTCTATCCATTGAACCACACCAGCCAGGGCCAAAACCCTTAAAATTCTGTCCTGAATTCTTCCTCACACACTGGGCAAATACCGCCTGTTGGTATACAAGCCTGAAAGGGGATACAAGAGTGAATGGGGCCGAAACCGGTGCGGCTCCATGAATAGAGCATCAGCCTGCGGACTGAAGGGTCCCGGGTTCAATTCCGGTCAAGGGCAGGGACCTGGGTGGCGGGCACATCCCCAGTGGGGGGCGTGCAGGAGGCGGCTGATCCATGTCTCTCTCTCATCGATGTTTCTGACTCTCTGTCCCTCTCCCTTCCTCTCTGTAAAAAATCAATAAAATATATTTTTTAAAAAAAGAGTGAATGGGCTTCCTCTTCCAAGGAGGCCAGCGCGGGCCTCCCCACGGCTATTACAGACTGGGGGTGCAGACGGGCCCTGAAAACCTCCCCCTCCTCAGCCCTGATTTGCATGACAAACGCTTGCCGGGAGCCAGGGGCGGTGCGGGGACTCCGGCTCCTCTGTGCCTGATTACCGTCTCTCCCCGCGCCAGGAGGAAGCAGCGTGTCAGGCGGTGCCGTGCCTTTGCCCGAGGCCACAGCACGAGTGTGTGGTGGAGCCGGAGGTACTGCCCGGAGGTGCTGAGACTCGGGGACGGCTGTGCCTGTGCGCGCCAAAATGGAGGGGCCCCTGTTCACAGCCAGACCGGGAAGCGGTGAGAGGGCTCTTTAGATGGTTTTTATTTTATTTATTTAAAATGATCACCTTTTTAAAAAAATATATATTTTATTGATCTTTCACAGAGAGGAAGGGAAAGAGATAGAGAGTCAGAAACATCGATGAGAGAGAGACATCCATCAGCCGCCTCCTGCACGCCCCCCCACTGGGGATGTGCCCGCCACCCAGGTCCCTGCCCCCGACCAGAATCAAACCCGGGACCTTTCAGTCCGCAGGCTGACGCTCTATCCACTGAGCCACCCCGGTTTCGGCTTTATTTTATTTTTTAAACTATTTTTATTGACTTCATAAAGGAAGCGAGAGGGGGAGAGAGAGAGATGGAAACTTCAATGACCAAAGAGAATCGAGGACCGGCTGCCTCCTCGCATGCCCCCTGTGGGGAATCAAGCCCGCAACCCAGGCCTGTTCCCTGGGCTAGAATCGAACCCGGGACCCTCCAGTCCGCAGGCCGACGCTCTCTCCACTGAGCCACACCGGCGTGGGCAGATTTTTTAATTTTAATTTTTTTTTTAGTTTCAGACTGGGAGAGGGAGAGAGGAATAAAAACATCCATGATGAGAGAGCAGCATTGCTCTCAGCTGCCTCCTGCACAGGCCCCCTCCTGGGGATCGAGTCCACAACCCCAGGTGGGTGCCCTTGACCAGAATCGAACCCGGGACCCTCCATTTCGCAGGCAGACGCTCTACCCACTGAGCAACACCAGCGAGGGCTGACATTTACTTTAAGTAAACGCAGTTACATCTTCTTTTGTTGCAGTTTATTGTAGTTTTTTTTTTAAATTATTTATTTCTTTAAATATATTTTATTGATTTTTTACAGAGAGGAAGGGAGAGGGATAGAGAGTCAGAAACATCGATGAAAGAGAGACATCGATCAGCCGCCTCCTGCACGCCCCCCACTGGGGATGTGCCCGCCACCCACGCCCCTGCCCTTGACCGGAACCGAACCTGGGACCTTTCAGTCCGAAGGCCAATGCTCTATCCATGGAGACAAACCAGTTAGGGCAGTCTTTTTTTAAAAAAAGCACCCATATTTTTTATTGATTTCAGAGAGGAAGGGAGAGGGAAAGAGAGAGAGAGAAACATCCATGATGAGAGAGAATCACTAATCAGCTGCCTCCTGCACGCCCCCCGTACCCACCCCCAGTGAGGATGGAGCCCACAACCTGGGCATGTGCCCCCAACGGGAATCAAACCCGGGACCCTTCCATCCACAGGCCAGCACTCCA
Organism: Lasiurus cinereus; assembly: GCA_011751065.1. Taxonomy (NCBI): domain Eukaryota; kingdom Metazoa; phylum Chordata; class Mammalia; order Chiroptera; family Vespertilionidae; genus Lasiurus; species Lasiurus cinereus. The sequence goes on from JAAGEH010001943.1 coordinate 43,079, forward strand.
TCCACTGAGCCACACCGGCCAGGGCTGTGGTCTTTGTATGAACATAACAGGACTGAAGGAAAACCCCAGTATCTCATCCCCAAATCCCAGCCAGAGGAGAAGGTAGTGTTTTCCTGGAGTTCCATTATTTTCATATAAAATAACATCGGACACGCAGTCCTAGCCTCCCTCCCGCCGGTTCTGCTTCCTGTCTCCATGGCAACCTGCTCCAGGGGCCGCCTCCCCCCCATACACACACCCCCCATCTTGCGTGGGTCCTGCCGGGAATAGCTCGCTGCCGTCTCACCTGAGTCTGACTCACCTGCTCTCCCTCCCAGCCTGCCCAGCAGGGACCCAGTCATCACTTCCCTGTGTGTGTTTTTTTACACGTTTTTCCTTCCTTCATTTTATTTTACTTTTTAAAATATATTTTATTGATTTTCTACAGAGAGGAAGGGAGAGGGAGAGAGAGTGAGAAACATTGATGAGAGAGAGACATCGATCAGCCGCCTCCTGCACGCCCCCCACTGGGGATGCGCCCGCCACCCAGGTACATGCCCTTGACCGGAATCGAACCCGGGGCCTTTCACTCCGTAGGCTGACGCTCTATCCACTGAGCCAAACCGGTCTTGGCTATTTTATTTTATTTTTTAAAATATATTTTATTGATTTTTTTACAGAGAGGAAGGGAGCGGGATAGAGAGTTAGACACATGGATGAGAGACATCGATCAGCCGCCTCCTGCACGCCCCCCACTGGGGATGTGCCCGCCACCCAGGTCCCTGCCCTTGACCGGAATGGAACCCGGGACCTTTCAGTCCGCAGGCCGACGCTCTGTCCACTGAGCCAAACCGGTTTCGGCACATTTTTCCTTTCTTAAAAAAAAAATTATATACATCATGTGTGTGTGTGTGTGTGTGTGTGTGTGTGTGTGTGTCTTTATTGATGTTCGAGCGGGAGAGGGAGAGGGAGAGATAGAAACATCAACGATGAGAGAGAGTCACTGATCAGCTGCCTCCTGCAGGCCCCCCGCCCCCCTTACTGGGGGACGGAGCCTGCAACCCGGGCCTGTGGCCTGACCAGGAATTGAACCTTGACCTCCTGGTTCAGAGGTCGATGCTCAGCCGCTGAGCCGGGCTGGCCGCCGGCCGGGCAGGAGGGCGGTTTAAAAATAAACAGCGATCGTGACGACAACGAGGCCGTTTGACGGCGAGGTTCCCCAGCAGCCTTTGGGGGCGAGGAGGTACGTCCCCCAGCGACCAGCCGGAGGGTTTGGGGGGCCGGGACAAGAGGCACGACTGGGCCCTCGCCGGTGTGGCTCCGTGGAGCGGGCCTGGGCCTGCGGATGGAAGGGTACCGGGTTCGATTCCCGCCCAGGGCAGGCGGTTGCAGGCTCCTCCCTGGGCCCAGGCCCTGGTCGGCGGGCGTGTGTGTGTGTGTGTGTGTGTGTGTGTGTGCGCGCGCAGGAGGCAGCCCATCTATGTTTCCCTGCCTCTCCCTCTCTCTTACAGGCCTCTAACAATCATGGGAAACCATCCTGGGGTGAAGATTAACCGAAGAGCCGAAACCGGTGTGGCTCAGTGGATAGAGCGTCGGCCTGCAGACTGAAGGGTCCCGGTTCGATTCCAGTCAAGGGCATGGATGTGGGTGGCGGGCACATCCCCAGTGGGGGGCGTGCAGGAGGCGGCTGATGGACGCTCTATCCACTGAGCCAGACAGGTTTCGACCCTATTTTTTTTTAAATATATATATTTTTATTGATTTCAGAGAGGAAGGGAGGAGGGAGAGGGAGAGAGAGAGAAACATCAGTGAGGAGAGAGAATCACGGATCGGCTGCCTCCTGCACGCCCCGCCCTGGGGATGGAGCCGGCCACCTGGGCCTGGGCCCCCACCGGGAATCGAACCCTGACCTCCTGGTTCCTAGGCAGAGTGAGATTTCGTTTACATCTACAAGGAGCTGTTTTCTAACAGCCTAGAATAAGCAGAAAACTTGGGGGACTTCTTATACATAGGGGGTGCAGTTAAAAAAAACCCACAGAAAACCCCAAATGTAGGCCGTTGTAGGACAGCCCATCTTATGAAATGCTACCTCTCTCCACTGGAACTGGAGTTTTAAGTGATATTTAAAAACGCTGCCTCCTGTTACCCTGAGTGTATGCTCTGAGCTGTTTTACACTTTAATATTTAAAATTTTGTTTTCTTTTTTAATATATTTTTATTGATTTTTTACAGAGAGGAAGGGAGAGGGATAGAAAGTCAGAAACATCGATGAGAGAGAGACATCCATCAGCCGCCTCCTGCACACCCCCTACTGGAGTTGTGCCCGCAAGCAAGGTCCATGCCCCCGACTGGAATCGAACCCGGGACCTTTAAGTCTGCAGGCCAATGCTCTATCCACTGAGCCACACCGGTCTCGGCTGTTTTCTTTTTTTTAACCAATGAACGAGAGTGACAAATCTGTTCTAATTGCTGCAGATGAAGCCGTGCTTAGAAATGTTGATGCTTCCTGGCTGTTCTGCGCTGACATACATATATATATATATATTTTATTGAATTTTTACAGAGAAGAAAACAGAGGGATAGAGAGTTAGAAACATCGGCCCGCTGCCTCCTGCACACTCCCCCCCTCCCCCCGGGGATGTGCCCGCCACCCAGGTCCATGCCCTTGACCGGCATCGAACCCGGGGACCTTTCGGTCCGCAGCAGGCCGACGCTCTCTCCGCTGAGCCACCCCGGCCTCGGCTGTTCTGGGAGGATGACTCGGATGACCTTTGCGGAGTTTGAATTTCCTCTCTCTCTGGAGACCGGCACGCTGATTCCCCTAAGAAACACTCTGCGTACCTGGGGTTGTCATTTTTTAAATTTTCTAATGCAAAGGGACCAAATACGTATCCCCCTCCCCACCCTTCCACCCCCACCCTCCCAGCCTCCCCTACCACCACCACCATCACTTCTGCGAACGGCTGGACCACCCCCACCTCTCTCTTACAAATGCCCCCGGGCACCCCGCCGCTAATGCTGAGAAATAGAAAAATAAATCGACCTTGATGAAGTGTGTCTTCTTTTGTCTCTCGCCGGGGAAAGTTTATTTCAGGGGCTCCGGGCGGCAGACATGATTAGCGCTAACGGCTCCCCTCCTCCGCGGCCCCGTTTACGGGCTCTGTCCATCTTCCTGATGGATGGAGTGTGCGGGCCCCGGAGGTGAGTCCGCTCCGGCGAGCTCAAGGCTGACGCCGTGAATGAGGGAAGTGACAGGTTTCTCATCTTGATCACCGGAGGGAGCCGGTGCCGGCTCTCGGCGGGGCCCGCGTCCCGCTGCCCTTCACGGCTGGACTGGCCTGCGCGCCTCCCCGCTTCCCCATTAAACACTGACACCCCGGAAGAAGAGGCCTCCTTCCCCCCCCCACACACAACAACTCCCCAGCCTCATTTCTCAGGGGCGCCCGCTCATATTTTACGGCCGTCGCAAGTTTGTGAATGTTCCAGTCTCTTTTCTCCGTCACGCTCTGCTCTTACCTGGCCGCATCCGAGTTCCACAGGCCCCCTACCTCCCCCCCGGGGGAATGGGGGTGGCAGAAGGCGGCTGACGGGCATAGAAAAATAGGAATATTTCTGGTCTCCCGACGCTCAGTCCCAGACGGGCCTGCTCAGGCCTTGAGCAGACGCAGCGGCAGGAGGAGGAGGCCCGGGAGGATTCGTGAATCATCTCCCCCCCCCGTTTCAGCGGCTGACATTTCGCAGGGGAAGCCGTTGACGAGGGAGCCGTGGGAATGGATGCAGCTGGAAATTTCGCCACGGACGCCGGCCGGTGATCGGGGGGGAAAATAAAAAAAATACGAGCCATGAGCCGAGACCGGTGTGGCCCAGTGGACAGAGCGTCGGGCCTGCGGACGGAAGGGTCCCGGGTTCGATGCCGGTTGGAGGCATGTACCTTACTTGCGGGCACATCTCCAGTGTGGGGGGCGTGCAGGAGGCGGCTGATCCATGTCTCTCTCTCATCGATGTTTCTGACTTTCTATCCCTCTCCCTTCCTCTCTGTGAAAAATCAATAAAATATATATTTAAAAAAATATATATGCCATGAGCCGAAACCGGTGTGGCTCCGTGGATAGAGCGTCGGGCCTGTGGACGGAAGGGTCCCAGGTTCGATGCCGGTCGGGGGCAGGGACCTGGGTGGCGGGCACATCCCCAGTGGGGGGTGTGCAGGAGGCGGCTGATCGATGTCTCCCTCTCATCGATGTTTCTGACTCTCTGTCCCTCTCCCTTCCTTCCTCTCTGGAAAAAATCAATAAAATATATTTTAAAAAAGGAAAAAAATACGCCATGCACATACAGGAGGGGGTCACCGTGCCAGCGTTTATCAGTGCCGTGTGTTGGGCGCGTTACGGGGTTCGAATTTCATGCCTCCTTCCTGGGTGGGACATGGGTGGCCTGGGGTGCAGGAGGCCCCCAGGTTGGGTTTATTCGTGGGTCGAGTAGTGTTTTTTTTAAATACATTTTATTGACTTTTTACAGAGAGGAAGGGAGAGGGATAGAGATTTTTAGAAACATTGATGAGAGAGAGACATCCATCAGCCGCCTCCTGCTCACCTCCCACTGGGGATGTGCCCGCCACCCAGGCCCCTGCCCTGGACCGGAATCGAACCCGGGACCCTTCAGTCCACGCAGGCCGACGCTCTACCCACTGAGCCACACCGGCTTCGGCTGTGGGTCGGGTTGTGATTTCAGGGGGTGGGATTGGGGGGTTGGGTGGGGACTGGGTGGCACGCTATCCCCCCGGTGGCACACGCGCTGCCTCTCAGGGAGGCTGCTCTTCTGGAGGAGGACAGAGCGGGTCCCGGCAGCGACCGCACCGGGGCCTGCGGGCGGGTTTGGCGGGTTTTGCACGCGTCACACGGGGGCCCGGGCACCCCCAGGGCGACCGACCGAGCGACCGAGCAGGTGCACGCCGTCAACCGCACGTGGGCGTCGGCCTCCCTCTCCTGCACCTCCGGGCGGCTGGGCAGCGGCACAAGTTATTTTTATTTCTAATTTTAATTTTATTTTTTTTGCTGCAGCTGCAGCCACGGGCCCGCTACCGCGGCTTCCGAGGGCGCTGTGCCTGCAAACGCCCGCCAAGGCCGACGGCGACGCGGGGCAACGTGGAGCCTCGGGGCTCGATGGCTTCCAGGTGGGGAGCCCCCCCCGGCGCCCCGAGAGCAGCGGGGAGGCCCGGCGGTGGGGACCCGGCCCCCCCCGGGGGTTGCATCATGGGCCTCAGTTTCCCTGCAGCCTCCAGCCTGCAGCTTGCAGCCTGCAGCGTGCAACCCCGCCTGCACGCTCCTCCCGCCGGACATCCCGCCCCCTCGGCGAGGTCGGGGCAGGATGGCTTCCCGCCGCGGAGGCGCGCCTTTCCGCCCCCGGCCTGTCCTTCACCGCCGCCCACCAATCAGGCCGCTCCGGCCCCGCCCCCGCCCCGCGGGAGGCCGCGCTCGTTGGACGGAGGCCGCGCCAGCCCCGCCCCCTCCCGCCGCCCCGCCCCCTCGGCGAGGTCGGGGCAGGATGGCTTCCCATCTCGGAGGCGCGCCTTTCCGCCCGCCGGCCTGTCCTTCACCGCCGCCGCCCACCAATCAGGCCGCTCCGGCCCCGCCCCCGCCCCGCGGGAAGCCGCGCTCGTTGGACGGAGGCCGCGCCAGCCCCGCCCTCCCACCCCGCCAGCCCCGCCCTCCCACCCCGCCAGCCCCGCCCCCCCGGCAACCCAACCGCCCCCGCCCCCTCGG
>JAAGEH010001944.1:0-16722 GCA_011751065.1 Lasiurus cinereus
CTCTCTCTCTCTCTCTCTCTCTCTCTCTCTCTCTCTCTCTCTCTCTCCACTGTTTTAGAAAATGTGTTTTTATGGATGTCAGAGAGGAAGGGAGAGGGGGGAGAGAGACACATCCGTGATGAGAGAGAGCCAGGGACCGGCTGCCTCCTGCACGCCCCACGCTGGGGATGGAGCCCCCAACCCCGGGCCTGGGCCCCGGCCGGGAATCGAACCCTGACCTCCTGGTTCAGAGGGCACCTCTCAGCGACGGAGCCCCACCGGCCGGGCCGGGCCTGTTTTTAATATCTTCCTTGTTGTCTTCTAAAATCGTCCCCCAAAGAGGAATTTTTTTTTCCATCACACTTGGACACTCTCACCACTTGCTTCCCGGGAATATTGCCCCTCACCCCTTTCGCCGGCCGTTTCATTGGCGGCGAGTCACTGCTGAGTCGGAGGGTTTGACTCTGTTTCCTTGCTGGGCGGGGGAGGGGGGGGGAAGGGTGGGATCATAATAGGAGATGAACTGGAGACAAAGGAAGGCCACCGCGGATGAGTCGCGAGCAGTGCGCGCGGGCACCGGCTCTCCGGGAAGGCAAACCTGGGACTCGAGACCAGGGCGGCATTGAAACAAAGATCGAGTCCCACGTGACGCTGTGCCGATAGGTGTGGTGGTTTTCCAGGAAGAAAAGGCTTTTTAGGAAAAGAATTGGAAGCTGACTGAGGACCCAGCAACCCGCCGGAAAGTTAGTCGACGAGCTAGCCTCGCCCCAAAGAATAAAAATAAAGGGGGCCGAGACCGGTGTGGCTCAGTGGAGAGAGCGTCGGCCTGCGGACGGAAGGGTCCCGGGTTCGATGCCGGTCGAGGGCAGGGACCTGGGTGGCGGGCACATCCCCGGTGGGGGGCGTGCAGGAGGCGGCTGATGGATGGATGTCTCTCTCTCATCGATGTTTCTAGCTCTCTCTCCCTCTCCCTCTCTGTGAAAAATCAATAATATATATTTAAGAAAAAAAAATCAACCGAAAGCCACGAAACTGGAAAGGTGACTCAGAAGAGAACCACAAGCCAATCTCGGCGCCATCGCGGCTAGAAAGCCCCGGATGCCGTGCCAACGCGTCAGACCCACACACAGGGGTCCAAAGAACCCTGGGTCCGGGGCCACGGGTGTGTTCACTACGGCCGGTCCCCTCGGCGTGACGGGCTGCGAGGGGTCGTGCCTGCTGCGTGTTGATGCGTGTTCGCGATTTCCAAGCCTTCCCCGTGGATGTGGGTCGCATCTGTCATCGGGCCACCAATTCCCACCCGGTGGTCACTCCATCCTTCTTACCTCGGCGTGGCCGTTCAAACCAGGGAGGGGAGTGGGTGCCCTCATTATTGAACTGCCTCTTCTCAACGGCTCACTGCACAGCTCTTTAAAAAAAAAAATATATATATATATATATTTATGGATTTCAGAGAGGAAGAGAGAGAAACATCAATGCTAAGGGAGAATCGAACAGCTGCCTCCTGCACGCCTCCTCCTGGGGATGGAGCCCGCCACCCGGGCCTGTGCCCCGACCGGGAATCGAACCCTGACCTGGTTCGGAGGTCGACGCTCCACCACGGAGCCTCGCCGGCCGGGTGACTCTGCAGCATTCTTGACTCAGTCCTCCGTGTGGCTGCGCCGTTTCTGGACCGAGGGCGCTGTTAGGCCGTGGTTGGTGGAGTTGAAACATAGGTGGCCACCGTGATCGTCTCGCTTAGCGAGTCACCGGCGGAGCCCTAACCTCAGACTTCCCTTCTCCCCGGGGGTCGCCTCCCCTCCACCTCCGAGCCGCCCGGGGCCCGCGTCGCTTTCGCGTCATTCCCGGCCCCCGGGGCTTGATTTCCTGTTGCACCAGGAATGTGGCTTTTTTCTTTATTTTTCTAGACTTCTGCCCGATGACCTGTAAGCTTTTGCTAACTGTCATTAAAATGTACCCACGCCCCCCGCCGGTGTGGCTCAGTGGATAGAGTGTCGGCCTGTGGACTGAAGGGCCCTGGGTTCGATTCTGGTCAACGGCACACCACCCGGGTGGCGGGCTCAATGCCCAGGGGGAGGCGTGCAGGAGGCAGCCGGTCAAATGATTCTCTCTCATCACGGATGTTTCTCTCCCTCCCGCTCTCTCCCTTCCTCTCTGACATCCACGGAAATTACGTTAGGGAAATAAGGAGTAAAACGTGACCACGTATCTCAGTTCACACCCAGCAGCGGCCGCCCGTCTGTTTCATTTTCCCAGAGCGACTGCAAGTGCGAGGACCTCTTCTGCGACCCCGAGGACGAGTGGGAGCCGGACCTCACGGACCCGCCCCCCGCCGCCGCCTTCTCCAGGAGGAGGTAGGCCGCGCACTCCGGGCACACGTCTGCATCGCTTATTTTCCATTTCATTTCATTATATTATTTCATTTCATTATACTATTTCATTTCATTATATTATTACATTTCATTTACTTTATCTCATTTCATTATATAATTACATTTCGTTTACTTCATTTCATTATTTTATTTTATTTTTTTTATTTCCTTTATTTTTTGTTTTATTTTTTAATTTATTTAATTTGTTTTATTTCATTCATTTATTTTATTTTATTTCATTATTTTACTTTGTTTCTTTTCTTTCTTTTCTTTTTTTTACTTGTTTTATTTATTTTATTTCATTTTACTTTTTTATTTATATTTAATTTTTAAATTTCATTTATTTTATTTCATTCTATCATTTTATTTTGTTTTTTAACAACTTTATTTTTTAATTTTAATTTAACTTAATTTTATTTTATTTTTTTGGTTCAGTCCTCACCCGAGGACATTTTTCCCATTGGTGTTTAGAGAGTAGAAGGGAGGGCGGGGGAGAGACACAGAGAGAGAAGCATCGATGTGGGAGAGACACATTGATGGGTGGCCTCCCACGTGAGCCCCGACCAGGGCCGGGGAGCCCGCAAGATACGGACAGGCACGCGCCCTTGACCGGGAATCGAACCCGAGACCCTGCTGTCCCCGGGCCGACGCTCTGCCCACTGAACCACCCCGGCCGGGGCTCCTGTCCTCTTGTCAGTAGCCTGACGAGCGTTGGTGATTCCCGCCACCACGCCTCCTGCCGACAGCCGGTTACCGATGAGGGGTCCCGGGGGGTCTCCCTCACCGTGTCCCGGGAACGGGGTGCCCGCTCGGTGGGGCTGCCTCCCAGAGCGTCTGTGACCTGACAGGCGTGGGGAGAGGGAATGAGCCGCTCTGGGCCCCGCCCGTCCCCGCAGGAGCAGGAGCTTGGCGAAGAGCCGCAGGGTCTCCGGCTTCCTGCACGACCTCCAGGCCCACGCGGCTCCCAGTCTGCCCTCAGGTGGGTGGGGGTGCGCCGGGCGGCCCGGGGACGGGGTGAGGGGCGGCTCGGGGCTGAGTTCTGTCTCCCCCCTCGGAACAGGCTCCGGGGAGCAGCCCAGCTCCCGGGGCCCCGTCCCTGCCGAGGCCGCCCTGCCCGGCGTCTGCAGAGAGCTCATCGCCGCGTCCCTGGCCGGCCTCGGGCGGAGCTGCGGGGACCAAGAGGAGGAGGAGGAGGAGACACTGGCGGACCGGCTGGCGGACGGCCTCCTGCGGCTGCACCGGGCGCTGCTGGCCCTCTCCCGGGCCCTCGCCGCCCAGGACGAGGACAGCCCCGACGACCGTAAGCGGCCCCCCTACCCCGCCCCCCAGTCCCCCGGCGGTTCTTCCCTTCCCTCCGAACGGCCGCCGGCCCAGCCCACGGGTCCCGGCAGCGGCGGGTGAGGGGCGGGTGGGGGTGCCCAGGCTCCTAGGAGCGGCCCCTTCCCGTCCGTCCCCCCCTCCCCCCCGCAGTGTTCTCGGCGGACCGCGAGGCCCAGGCGCGGGCGGTGCAGGTGGCCTGTGCCTTCGGGCAGCTGGCCGTGCTGGCCCCGCTCTGGCCGGGGGCGGAGCTGCGGCCGGAGCTGGAGAGGCTGGGCGGCTGCCTACAGCTGTTCCTGCAGGTGGGTCTGGGTTCGACCGCCTTGTCCCACGGGCGGGGCTGGGGCGGGGACGGGGACCTGTGGGGGGCAGGCTTGAGGCTGAGGCTGGTCTGTGGCAGGAGAGAGAGAGAGACAGACAGACGGACAAAGGCAGAGGCAGAGGCAGGGGGAGAGAGAGGGGGGGGGAGAGGGAGACCGGCTCTCGGGTGCCGGCGGCGCCCAGCATAGTTGGGAACCACAGCCCGCCCCCCGCTGCCCGTCCAGATGCCGGTGGTGGCTGTCGGCCGGGGAAGTTCAGGGGCAGAGCGCCCCGTGCGCCCCCTCTCGGCCTCTCCCGTCCCCCGTGTGCGACCCCAAGGCCGCCGGTCCCGGTCCCCTGTCCTGGCTCGGAGACGGGGCGCTGCTGTTTTGGGGCGCAGCGCGTATGCCCCGTCCGCCTGGTTCCCCCTTCCACCCCCTCCTGCTCCCCGAACCCCGCGCCTCGATGAACGGGCGGGTCCCCTCGCCGCAGGGCTGCTCCGCGGACCTCCCGGCGATGGTGGCGGACGCGCAGAAGAGGGCGGCCCAGGCCGTGCGGCAGGCCGCGGCGGGCGTGGGGCGCCAGGCGGTGCTGAGCGGCCACAGGCTGCGTCTGCTGGACCCCGGGGCTCGCGGGGGCGCCGCCGCCGACCCACAGGTGAGGGGCGCACGGGGGGTGGGGGGCGCAGCTCCGGGAGGGGCTCCTGGGTGAGGGGAAGGAGGGCTGGGTGGGTTTCGTACGCTGGGAGCGGGCAGCCGTGGGCCGGGGTGCGTCCTCGCTGGCCTCTCGGCCTGTGGTTGGGGGCAGCGTGACCGTGAGCTGTGGGTGGTCAGCCGGGGGACTGGTTCTGGGGAGTCTGTGTGTCTGCTGGCTCAGGCCCCAGGCTGTGGGCACAGTATTGGGGTCTCTGGCCGTGGGCACAGTATTGGGGTCCCTCTGGCTGTGGCCACAGTATGGGGTCCCTCTGGCCATGGGCACAGTATTGGGGTCCCTCTGGCTGTGGGCACAGTATCGGGGCCCCTCTGCTCGGGCACTGTGTCCTGAGGGGGCACCGCTCCCAGCTGGTGCCTGACGCTCGGGGACCGACCTCCTTTGCTCCCCGATGGGCTGCGAGCTGTGGGTCCGGCTCCCGTGGAAGTGAGCGACCTCGGGGGGAGCTCCCCCACAGGCAGAGCCACCCCGATAACTAGCTACTCTGACAGTCTGAGCCCGGTCTGCCGGCTGATCGACGCCTCTGCTCCTGCAGGAGGACCTGGCGGGCGCGCTGTGGGCCGGGGTCGGCGCGGGGCTGAGGCTCCTGGCGGACTCCGGACTCGAGCGGGCCGAGGAGCTGCGGCGCGAGCTCACAGGACAGCGCCCCCAGAACGAGGTACGGGGCGAAGGCCGATCTGTGGGTCCCAGATGGAGGCTCACACTGGTTTTTAAAAAAAACGCCTGTTTATTGGTTTCAGAGGAAGGAGAGGGGGAGAGAGGAGCATCCACGAGGAGAGAGAGTCAGGGACCAGCCGCCTCCTGCCCGCCCCCCACTCCCCGGGGATGGAGCCCCCAACCCAGGCCTGAGCCCCGACCGGGGATCGAACCCGGGCCTCCTTCCTGGTTCCGAGGTCGACGCTCAGCCTCTGAGCCCTGCCGGCCGGGCTCACCCTGATGTGTGTGTGCGTGCACGCGTGTGTATGTGAGTGCACGCGTGTGTATGTGTGTGTGTGCGTGTAACGCCGTGAAGTAGACAGTCACAGACCCCGGGTCTGAACGGGTCGGCCTGCGTCCTGTTGAAAGGCTGCTGGGAGCCTGGGTCCCTGTGGCCTCCGGTCCACGCTGGGCCGGTCCCGGCTGAATCCGGGGTGAACCCTCAGCCGGTGGAGCGGCAGTGACACCTGCTGGCCACTTTCCGTCTTCGCTTCCCTGCGCTTCCGGCTCAGCTTTTCCACTTTTTTTTAAAAAATATATTTTATTTATGTTTTACAGAGAGGAAGGCAGAGGGAGAGAGAGTTAGAAACATCGATGAGAGAGAGACATCCATCAGCCGCCTCCTGCACGCCCCCCACTGGGGATGTGCCCACCACCCAGGTCCCTGCCCTTGACCGGAATCGAACCCGGGGCGCCCCAGTCCGCAGGCCGACGCTCCGTCCACGGAGCCGCCCCGGTCTCGGTGATAGAATATACTTTTTTAAAACGAGCCGCATGTCTCACGAACCGCCTGTCCTCCCCCCTCTCTCTCCAGGCGGCCCAGCAGCTGCACGCGAAGGCCGAGGCGCTGATCGGGGGCCTGGAAGCCGTCCTGGCCGCGTGCAGAGCGGTAAGCGCAGGCGCTGCGGCCTCTCCGTGTCCGTGCCGCGTCTGTGGTCCTCCCCCCGGGTCCCCGCCGGCCCCGCCCATTTCAGCCCCGCGCCCTCGCCGGTGACCCCGGGCTGGCGCTCGCTGGGACGCGGTGGCTCTCAGCCTCGGGGCGGGCGAGCGGGCGCGGGCGTGACGGGGACCCGCGGGCGCGTGCCCTGCGTCCGGCCGCTGAGGCTCCGCTCTGCTCCCCGCTCCGTGTGCTCAGAGGCTCGCGTGCCGGGGAGCCAGGCAGGGCGTGTTACTGGTGTCACGGGTGAACTAGGCGTGTTCACGTCGCAGGCGAATGGGACAGCGTAAACCAGGCGTGCCATCGCGGTATGAAGAGAGAGGCCTGCTTATTACGGCTTCACTGTTTCTGTTTAAAGAAAACAAAATTAAACTTTTTAAAAATATATATATTTTATTGGTTTCTTACAGAGAGGAAGAGAGAGGGACAGAGAGTTAGAAACATCGAGGAGAGAGAGACATCGATCAGCCACCTCCTGCACGTCCCCTACTGGGGATGTGCCCGCCACCCAGGCATTTGCCCTCGACCGGAATGGAACCTGGAACCCTTCAGTCCGCAGGCCGATGCTCTATCCACTGAGCCACGCCGGTTTCGGCCAAATTTAAACTTTTAAAAAATACGTATTTTACTGATTTTTCACAGAGAGGAAGGGAGAGGGAGAGAGAGTTAGAAACATCGGTGAGAGAGAAACATCGATCAGCCGCCACCTGCACACCCCGTACTGTGCCTGCCACCCAGGTACGTGCCCTTGACCGGAATCCAACCCGGAACCCCTCAGTCTGCAGGCCAACACTCTGTCCACGGAGCCACACCGGTTTCGTCAAAACTAAGCTTTCTGCAGTTTTACACACTTGCCTGCGGTGATGCCGGGGACAGTGGCTGTGCAGTCTGAGCCCCCTCTCCCGCCTCGGGGCAAAGACCCTTCCTGGGGGAGCGGGCCCCCCGTTCACGCTGTTGTGGTCTCCCCGGGGGATGGGGGGGGAGGGGAAGGGGAGCCGGGGGGGGGTGCGGGAAGGAGGCCGGTCCCTGCGTTCCCCCCAACGCGGGCTTTGTTCACAGGAAAGCGCCCCCACGCCCGTGCAGGAAGAGCCTCCCGGAGGCGGGGCGCCGAGGGAGCTGAGGGAGCTGGCCGACCGCGCCCCGGGAATCCGGGAGCTGACGCGCTGCGTGGAGCGAACCCTGGAGGCCGTCCTCGCCGCCCTGAGCGGTAGGTGCGCCGGCGGCCGGGCGGCCCTTCTCGCGGGGGTCGTGGCGTCTATTTATTTACTTAACATGTGTTTTATTGACTTTTATAGAGAGGAAGGGAGAGGGAGAGAGAGTTAGAAACACCCATCAGCCGCCTCCTGCACGCCCCCCACTGGGGAGGTGCCCGCCACCCAGGTCCCTGCCCTGGACCGGAATCGAACCCGGGACCCTTCCATCCGCAGGCCCCAACGCTCTGTCCACGGGGCCACACCGGTCTCGGCTCCTTGTCTGTTTATCACCTAAACCTCACCAATGCTACCTCACCACGTTCGTCACTGGCCTGGGGGCTGTGTGACCAGTGCCCACTTCATACATGAGTGCTCCAGGCAGCTCCCAGGCGACTCGGCCCGGACCATTCCAGCCGGTCACTATCCAGCTGGACAGTTCGGTGGGCAGTGGGTGTGTTTTCATGTAATATACAGTGGTACCTCAAGATACGAGTCTAATTCGTTCCGTCACCTCGAGGTGTGGGAAACTATGAGACGCTCGAGTCATGGTAAACTGGTGGACCGTGTGCAGCCGGCTGATCCACGTGTGACTCCTCTCTCAGCTGTTGCTCGTATTTCAAAGCAAAAATCGCTCGCTCGACGGCTCGAATCTCAAAAACCTCGTAGGTTAGGGCACTCGTATCTCGAGGTACCACTGTATTTTTATTGACTTCAGAGAGGAAGGGAGAGGGAGAGGGAAAAGGCCTGAAAAAGCTCAGTCCTTACACACACCCTAGGCAGCTGGTGTGGCTCAGTGGATAGAGCGTCGGCCTGCGGACTGAAGGGTCCCAGGTTCGATTCCCGTCCAGGGCACTTGCCTGGGTTGCAGGCTCAAACCTCAGTAGGAGGCAGCTGATCCATGATTCTCTCTCCTCATGGCCATTGCCATCTCTTCCTCTTCTTCCCTCTCCCCTCCCCTCTCCCCCTCTCCCTTCCTCTCTGAAGTCAGTAAAAATAGGTCACACGAAAACACACCCCTTGCCCATTGGACAGTCGGTTAGGATTGTCTGGGCCGAGTCCGCCCGGAAGCTTCCGGGAGCCGCGTGACGGTGATGGCTGCCGAGGACAAGGGGAAGGGTGCGTGACTCTCTCCTCCTCCGCCCAGGTCGCCGCGGCCAGGACGGGGGCGCCCTCAGCACCTGCGTGGAGCGGCTCTGCGTCGCGGCCCGGGACGTCGGCGCCGGGGACCTGCCCTCCACGGCCAAGGCCCTCCTCCTCCTTCTCTGCTGTGAGGCCGCGGACCGGCCCGGCCCGTCCGAGCCCGGGGGGGGAGCGGGCGCCCGGTGGCGGGACCCCGGGGTGTGAGTGAGGGCGGGCGGGCGTGGCGTCCGGCTCTCCGAGGACCCACGTCTGCTGGGGGCCTGGCTGGGCCCGGACCAGCAGGCCCGATGGGTTCTGGTTCCGGGTCCGGGGGCCTGGGAAGGCTCTCGGCGTCCGGTTTCAGCCGTCGTGGCGAGCAGGCTGGGCCTCGAGCTCTCACCGTGCGGGAGACTCGCTCGCCGGTCCTGAGAAGGTCCCGCTCCCGGTGAGCGGAAATCCGAGCGGCCGCCGGCTGTCGTCCCGCCAGGAGCCGGCGAGGCCGGTGGTGGGGTTGCTGGCGGGGCCTGTGCCCCTCGGTCTCTGCCGCTCTCCCCGAGGCCGAGCGCCGGCGCTCAGAGCGTCCCCGGTGTCCGCCAGCTCACGGCGACGCAGAGGGCACGCTCACACCAACGCTTCCTGCCCCGTCCCATCGCGGGCCAGCGGCCGTCGTCCACACCGGCGGGCCGGGAGGAGGCGGGCTCAGCTGCCGGGTCCGGGGCGCGGTCACTGGAGGGCCCACGGGATCTGCTGGGGATGGAGGTCCCTGGGCCTCTTCGCGGTTGACGGGAAACGCACCTCACGCCTGCTGTCCGGGGGCAGAGGCTGTGCCGGCCGGAGAGGCGCCTGGGACCCCGCGGGGACGCGAGCGGCGTCTGAGGACCCGGACGGCCCCCCTCCCTCCCGCTGCCTCCCGGCGGCGCCCGTGGTGGCCGGTGGGCCCGCGGGGACGGGCGCTCACCCTGTGCCTGCGCCCGGCCCCCGTCAGGCAGCGGCTGAGCCACCGGCCATGCCACCCCCGGGGGCTCGGAGCGGTGCCCGCAGCCGGTCTGCTGCCTTCTATTCAGCTGTGGGCGTTTGGCCTGCGCCCTCCCCGGTGCGCTGTGTGTGCGCGCATGTGCGTGTGTGTGTGTGTGTGTGTGTGTGTGTGCGCGCATCTGTGTGTGTCTGTGCATGTGTGTGTATCTCTGTGTGAGTGTGCGTGTGCGTCTTTGTGTGTCTGTGTGTGTCTGTGTGTACGTATGTGTGTGTGTCTCTGTGTGTGCGCGTGTGTATGTGTGTGTGTGTACTTTTATAGGCAGTGCCCTGCTGAGTGCCCCTCAGGCTCTGTCCCGGGAGGACTTTTCCGGAAGCTTCTACCTGTTGGGGGGACTGGCCAGAGCCTGGGTGGGTGGTTTTTAACTCCACGTTCGGGATGTGACTGTACCTGCGGCTGCCTCCGCCTCAGCCTCATGGTCAGAAGCCTCCGGGTGCCTTGTAAATGGCCGTGTGCTGACGTATTTATGCAGAAACCGCTGTGCAGTGTGGGAATGCGGGGCGGGGGAGGGACTCGGTCCTGGAATCATGTGCCCAATAAACGTTGCAAAGAGAACTCACCAAACCCTGTCGGCTGCGGCCTGTCTCTTGGCCTAAGTGTTTTGTTGCTGTTTTGTTTTATTTTCGCTGTTCCTGACTCAGAATGGCTAGAATTGGTGTGGCTCCCTGATTGAGCCTCGACTCTGAACCAGGAGGTCAGAGTTCGGTCCCCGGTCAGGGCCCAGGCCCGGGTGGCGGGCTCCATCCCCAGTGGGGGGCGTGCAGGAGGCGGCCGGTCCCTGAGTCTCTCTCCTGGTGGATGTTTCTCCCTCTCCCTCTCCCTCTCCCTTCCTCTGAAATCCATAAAAACATATTTAAAAACAGGCAAAAAAGCTCCAGGCTGCGATGCATTTGGCCTTTGCAACCTTTAACCCGAGACCTTCAGCCCAGAGGGGCCGCCGGGTGGGGCAGGGGGGGCCCCGATATTGGACCGTTCACCGGTCTTGGCTCTCGAAGCACTTTAAGGTCCTGGGGGACGGGGTGGGGCTGAGAACGAGCTGTGTGTCACTCATGGCACCGTCCCTTTAACGGCCCGCTGAGGGCGCTCTCAACGGAGGGGTCAGGCAGCCCCCCGCCCTGGGCCGGAGTGGAGGTGGGGCCCCTCCACACCCCGGGAGCCGGCGGGGGCAGGGGAGCAGCTCCTGGCGGGGCCGGGGAGACCCTGCAGCCACGGGGGGGTGCGAGGGGGAGGAGGGGTCACAGAGGGGCCTCCCAGCACGGACCCCGTCCACCGCGGGGGAAGCAGGAGGTGCCGGTCAGCAGGGGCATCTGTCTGTGTCCGCCCTGCGGTCTCACTGGAGTGCCTGCTGGCCTGTGGCCTGCGTGCGTCCGGGGGTGGGGACCGTCCGGCCCGAGGGCTGGGTATGGTCCACGGAACCCCGGGGGCGGGCTCCTGCCGGGTCTGACCCGACAGCAGCTCCCGTTTAAGGGGTGACTGTGTACGGCCCCGGGAGGTGGGGGTGGGGGGCAGAAGAGAGGCCCCCCACAGGCCAGACCGCGCCTCAGCCGGTAACGGTGCCGCCACAGGCCGCTCTGCGCGGCGGACGGAGTCACACGGAGCCACACGTCTGTGCGTCTGATCTCCCTCCCCGGTCGGAACGTGTGGAACCGGGAGAGTGGAGGCCGCTGCCGTGTCGGGTGGAAGTGGAGGAGGACGCCGGCGAGTCCCCCCCAGTCCCCCTCTCGGACCCCCGGCCACGTCTCCCCGCCTGGGAGGCCCTGAGTCCCCAGCTGGGCGGGGAGATGGACGGGTGGTCGCTCTTCCAGGTGGTCAGTGCTGGCCATCACGGACCACGGTTCCTCGTCAGAGCAATTAGCGGGGGGACCGGTCGATGTCTTAACCCATTAGGGAGGGGGGCCACGTGAGAGGCGGGAGTCTCAGGCCTGTGGACGGCGGGCGAGCGGCCTCATTGAAAACAGATCGCGCCCCCGGGGGACCGGCCACGTGGCGCCGGCCCTGCATGCCTCGCTGACCCGTGTGTGTGTGTGTGATCGGCGAGATCTCTGTGTGTGTGGTCCATGTGTGTGATCCATGTGTGTGAGAGATCCATGTGTGGTACTTATGTGAGATCCGTGTGTGAGATCCGTGTGTGTGTGTGTGTGTGTGTGTGTATGTGAGATATCTGTGTGTGATCTGTAAGAGATCCACGTGTATGAGATCCGTGTGTAAGATCCGTGTATGTGAGATCCGTGTGTATGGGTGAGAGAGAGATCTGTGTGTGTGATCTGAGATCCATGTGTGTGAGATCTGAGTGTGACCCATGTGTGTGTGATTCATGACCTCTGTGAGATCCACGTGTGTGATCTCTGTGTGTGAGATCCATGTGTGATCTGTGTGTGTCCGTGCGCACGTGTGTGTGTGTGTGTGTTCGTGCACGCGTGCATGTAGAGCTGCATCCCATAAACGCAGGTGCAGCCGCCATGGTGTCCCGGGACCCCCAGCCACACACCCCCACCCCCGCAGCTGGTGTGTCACCCCGAGTCCCTGTCCTGGGCGGGAAGCAGGGGAAGGGACCTCACCCGTTGGCCAAGGAAAACCACCGTTTGCGGGACAAAGACTCCCCTTCCGCGGCGACGCTCAGGCCGGCCACCGGGGGGCAGTGTCGCCCAGGAGTCCGGCCCGCGGTGGTCTCCCTGCCGAGGCTCCTGCCCCAACCGACAACCGCACCGCGAATCAGAGGGAGACAAAGGGACCCGCGGGAAACTTTCCTTCTTCTTCCTCCCCCTCCTCTTCCTCTTCCTCCTCCTCCTCCTCTTCTTCCTCCTCCTCCTCTTCTTCCTCCTCCTTCTTCTTCCTCTTCCTCCTCCTCCTCCTCCTCCTCTTCTTCTTCCTCCTCCTCCTCCTCCTCTTCTTCCTCCTCCTCCTCCTCTTCCTCCTCCTCCTCTTCCTCCTCCTCTTCCTCCTCCTCCTCCTCCTCTTCTCCTTCCTCCTCCTCTTCCTCTTCCTCATCCTCTTCCTCCTCCTCCTCCTCTTCTTCCTCCTCCTCTTCTTCCTCCTCCTCCTCCTCCTCTTCCTCCTCCTCCTCCTCCTCCTCCTCCTCTTCCTCATCCTCTTCCTCCTCCTCCTCCTCTTCTTCCTCCTCCTCCTCTTCCTCCTCCTCTTCCTCCTCCTCCTCCTCCTCTTCTCCTTCCTCCCTCTTCGGGAGGGGGGCACATTCACAGGGCGGCGTCCCGAGTCGCTGGGAGCCGGCGGGAGGCTCTGGCGTTTCTCAGGCGCCTGTCGGGCCTGGCCCGGAAGCCGGGTCTTGTGGTGTTTGTGGTCGGGTCTAATCCTTGTCCAAACGGCTTTTCCAGGGGCCGGTGAGGCTCCGGGGTGGAGCAGCGACCGAGGAACCAGGAGGTCAGGGTTCGATGCCCGGGCAGGGCACAGGCCCGGGTGGCGGGCTCCATCCCCAGTGTGGGGCGTACAGGAGGCAGCCGGTCCATGATTCTCTCTCTCATCATGGATGTTTCTCTCTCTCCCTCTCCCTTCCTCTCTGACATCAATACAAATACAGCGGTACCTCGAGACACGAGTGCCCTAACAGACGAGGTTTTTGAGATACGAGCCGTTGAGCGAGTGATTTCCGCTTTGAAATACGAGCAGCAGTTGAGATAGGAGTCATCGCGCGGATCGGCCGGCTGCACACGACCCACCCGTTTACTGCGACACGAGCGTCTCCTAGTTTCCCACGCCTCAAGGTGACGGAACGAATTAGACTCGTATCTCGAGGGACCACTGTATATATTTTTAATTTAATGTTATTTTTTACATATTTTGTTGATTTTTCGCAGAGAGGAAGGAAGAGGGATAGAGAGTCAGAAACATCGATGAGAGAGAGACATCCATCAGCCGCCTCCTGCACTCCCCCCACTGGGGATGTGCCCGCAACCAAGGTACATGCCCTTGACCGGAATCGAACCTGGGACCCTTCAGTCCGCAGGCAGAGGCTCTATCCACTGAGCCACACCGGTTAGGCCACAAATATATATTTTTTTAAAGAAAAGAAGCCGTAACCGGTGTGGCTCAGTGGACAGAGCCTCAGCCTGCGGACTGAAGGGTCCCAGATTTAATTCTGGCCCAGGGCACAGGCCTGGGTGGCAGGCTTGGTCCCCAGTAGGGGGCGTGCAGGAGGCAGCCGGTCCACGATTCTCTCTCCTCATGGATGTTTCTCTCTCTCTCTTTCCCTCTCCCTCCCCCTCGGACATCAATGAAGAAATATTTAACATAAAGTAAAAAGAAGCAGGCTCGGTGTCTCGCGATGGTCTGCGCGGCTCAGCTGAGTTATTAAAACAGGACTCGCCGGCCCCGGCCAGGTAGGCCAATGGTTAGCCTCTCTACACCGAGGCTGTGGGTTCGATCCCGGCCAATGCATGCCTGAATACCTGGAGCGACACCTCCACGTCTCTCTCTCTCTCTCTCTCAAAGACATAAATCAATAAATGAAAAGGGGGTTTGACTAAAGGCCCCTCACGCCTGCAGGCCCCTCGCACGGAACCAGCCGAGAGAGAGAGAGAGAGAGAGAGAGAGAGAGAGAGAAACGATGAAAACCCCCACACGCCCTCCTCCTTCCTTCAAACAGCATCGTCCGCGGGAGAAAGTTAATTTCCAAAATGCACATTTTTCAACTCCCCCGACGTGGATTCCCTGTTTTTCTCTTTATTTTTTTTTTCAATGTAAAAATGCAGATTCCCGAGGCGCCCCCACCCCCTCTCCTCTGCCCCCCACCCCGCTGCCCGGCGGCTTTCGCCTTAACCTCCCGCTGTTTGTTTACGCTGCCATCACCCCGTGTCGGGCGGGGTCCCCCAAGCCCGCGTGTCACACAAAAGCAAACACAGCCCCGGCCCGTGAAGGAGGGGCTGGGATCAGGTAACCGCGGCTGCGACTGTGGCGGGGGGGGGCCCGGCTACAGAAAACATGACCCCCTGGCCCAGCCTGCCCCGCGGCGACAGGCCCCCCGCCGCTGCATGTGGCAACCAAGTAGCCACGTTCAGGGTGGGATTGTTTCAATGTTTCCTGTCCCGCGTCCACTTTCATGTCACCCGCCCCTTAGCATCCATGTTCACACTGTACTGCGTATTAATGAGATACATGTGACTACAGATGAACAATCTCTCTTGTATATTTTATTTATTTATTTTTAAAATATATTTTATTGATTTTTTACAGAGAGGAAGGGAGAGGGAAAGTCAGAAACATCGATGAGAGAAAGAGACATCCATCAGCCGCCTCCTGCACGCCCCCCACTGGGGATGTGCCCGCCACCAGGATACATGCCCTTGATAGGAATCGAACCCGGGACCCTTCAGTCCGCAGGCCAACGCTCTGTCCACGGAGCCAAGCCAGTATATTTTAAAATATATTCTTACTGACTTCAGAGAGAGGGAAGGAGGGGAGAGAGAGAGAGATGAGAGAGAATCACGGACCGGCTGCCTCCTGCATGCACGGTCCCTCCTGGGGAATGGAGCCCGCCACCCGGGCGTGTGCCCTGGCCGGGAATCGCACCCGGGACCGACCCTTCCGTCCGCAGGCCGACGCTCTACCCACTGAGCCACACCAGCCAGGGCCTCCCCGGCCACTGAGGCTTCTCTGTCTCTCTGCCTCTCCCTTCCTCTCTGAAACCGATTTAAAATGTTGTTTATACCGAGACCGGTGTGGCTCAGTGGATAGAGCGTGTCGGCCTGCGGACGGAAAGGTCTTGGGTTCGATTCCGGTCCAGGGCAGGGGCCTGGGTGGCGGGCACATCCCCAGTGGGGGGCGTGCAGGAGGCGGCTGATGGATGTCTTGCTCTCATTGATGTTTCTAGCTCTCTATCCCTCTCCCTTCCTCTCTGTGAAAAATCAATAAAATATGTTTAAAAATAAAAATAAAAATAAAAATGTTGTTTAAAAAGGGCACAGCAGAGATTTTTAGCAAACGCGACCGATGCCCGCCGGGGGGACGCCTCGGAGCGGTCCACGGGCACTTGCGTGCATCTCCCCCCCTGAACCCCCCTCCCCCTAAACCCCGCCCCCCTGGCGGTGTTTTTTTTTGGGGGGGGGGTTTTGAGGAAGGGGGGGGTCCCCCCCAAAATCCCCCCCCCCCCCCCCCACAGCCTCCTCGGATCACTCCCTTCAGCCCCGGCAGCTCTGACGGGTTCCCACAAGTGTTGGGGCGCCTTAACCCGCTCCCCCTCAGCCGCTGGCGGGGCCGCGCGCCTGACAGCCCCGGGCGGGGCCGCCGAGCGAGCGCACGGGCGGGCTGACCCTGGCCAGAGCCGCGCGGGCTGTTATTCTTGGTAATTGCCCTCATTACCGGGGAGCGTGTGTCAATCACCCGCCGGCTTGAAACGGGCCCGTAATTGGCGAGGAGGAGAAGGAGAAAAAAAAATACAAAATAGAAAAAGCAAAAGAATAAAAAAGTAAAAAAAAAAAAAAAAACACAGCCCAAGCCCGTGTTTTTCCCCGCCGCCCCCGGGGGCGGGGGGGCCGGGGGCCGGGCCCGGGGGGGGCCGGGCGGGCGCGGTATTGGAAACAGGCGCGGGCAATTTTCCGCTGGGATCGCCTCTCCTGGTGGCGCCCCGAGACTTTAACTCCAGCAGCGAGAGGGGTGGGGGGCGGGGGGCATAAGAGAAAAAGCACCTCTCTATATGAACGAAAAAGCAACTTATAAATAAAAAAAGATAGAGATATATGTATATGTATATGCATATGCATATGTATATGCATATGTATATCTATATATCATCTATTATTTTAAAAAATATATTTTATTGATTTTTTACAGAGAGGAAGAGAGAGGGATAGAGAGGATAGAGAGTTAGAAACATCGATGAGAGAGAAACACCCATCAGCCGCCTCCTGCACGCCCCCCACTGGGGATGCGCCCGCCACCCAGGTCCCTGCCCTTGACCAGAATCGAACCCGGGACCCTTCATTCCGCAGGCCGACGCTCTATCCACTGAGCCACACCGGTTTCAGCTATGAATACATTTTTAATTACTTTCAGAAGAAGGAGAGGAAAGGGAGAGAGAGTTAGAAACATGGATGAGAGAGAGACATCGATCAG
>JAAGEH010001944.1:22524-36764 GCA_011751065.1 Lasiurus cinereus
AGAGAGAGAGAGAGAGAGAGAGAGAGAGGCCGTCTGTTGCTGCTTGAGAAGGAGGGGGAGAGGGCGGGCGGGCAGGGAGAGGAGGGTGGTCCTCCTCCCCGGGAGGGCCCCCCCGAAGCCGCTCGGGTTTAATTGCGCGAACACCACGGCGGCCGGGCCTGGGGCGTCTCAACTTGATGTGCCTAATTGATCCCCACACACCGGGCGGGGCCGGAGGGCCGGGCGCGGCCGCAGCCCGTGCCCGCGTGCGCCCGGCGCGCGATGAAAGCCGTTTTCATCTTCCCTCTCCGGCACCGGAGGGTCAGAGGCATTAGCGAGTTGAAAGAGACCGTGGGCTCTGTTCTCGCCCCCCTGACCCCGGGGCCGCCGCCCCTCTGCCCCCCACACCCCCCCCCACAACCCTAATCGGCTGCACATGTTCGCTGGTGGCGTCCAGCTTGGGGCTGGGAGCGCCCGGCAGAGGCCCGGGGCCCAGGGAGGTTTCAGCAGACCCTCCAGCGCCCTGGCCCGGCCCGGCTGGGGGGTACGAGAGCCTCTGGCTCTGCTGGCGGGGGGGAGGTTTGGGAGGGGGCAGACCAGCTCTGAGGAGAAGGATTCGAGCGGACGTCTGGGACGGTAATTGCCGGTAATTGTGTTTGGGTTGGAATGGGCGCTGTTATTCTGACGGCTGACAGGAGGCCGGACGGGGTTCTCAGGGCCCCCCGGGCCGCCGGGGGCGAGAGGCAGGTGTCAGGGGGCCTCCGTGTGGGTGGGGGGGCCGGTCATGCACGGAGGGAGGCGGGAGGCTGAGGCTTCCCGACCCCCCAAATCTCAGGGGCATGTGTTTTCCGAGAAACCCAAGGGCAGTGTGGATGGGGTCAGGCGGCTTTTAAAAAGTCTTCTTCTGGCCCTGGCCAGGGTGGCTCAGTGGGTAGAGCGTCGGCCTGCGCACGGAAAGGTCCCGGGTTCGATTCCGGTCAAGGGCAGGGACCTGGGTGGCGGGCACATCCCCAGTGGGGGGGCGTGCAGGAGGCGGCTGATCGATGTCTCTCATCGATGTTTCTGACTCTCTATCCCTCTCCCTTCCTCTCTGTAAAAAATCAATAAAATATATTTAAAAAGTCTTTTTCTGGCCCTCGCCGGTGTGGCTCAGTGGATAGAGCATCAGCCTGTGGATGGAAAGGTCCCGGGTTCGATTCTGGTCCTCCAGGGCACGTGCCCGGGTGGCGGGCTCCATCCCCAGGGTGGGGCGTGCAGGAGGCAGCCGGTCCGTGATTCTCACTCATCATGGATGTTCTCTCTCTCTCTCTCTCTTCCTCTCCCTTCCTCTAGGATATCCATAAAAAAATATATATATATTTTAAAAAATTAATCAAAGCCCCTTCTTTTCATCTGTGCAAAACCACCTGTGGTATCTTGCAAAGATCTTTCCTGTGCATTTATTAAAATGTTTTTTTATGGATGTCAGAGAGGAAGGGAGAGGGAGAGAGAGAAACAGCCATGATAAGAGGGAATCACGGATTGGCTGCCTCCTGCACGCCCCACACTGGGGATGGAGCCTGCCACCCAGGCACGTGCCCTGGACCGGGAACCAAACCCAGGACCCTTCTGTCCTCAGGCCCGAGGCGCTCGCTATCCACGGAGCCACCCCGGCCAGGGCCCACGGAACGTTCTCACAGTGGACACACACACACACCGGTGGCCTTTATTTATTCTTTCTCCTTCGTGGTCATCTTGGGGAACCGCACAAAAAGCCACGTTTACTGACGAGTGTTTCTGAGTTGCCCCGCGTTTCTTAACTCTCTCTCTCTCCCTCTCTCTCTCCCACACGCAGATTTAAAACAAGAAAAGCAGCCGAAACCGGTGTGGCTCAGTGGATAGAGTGTCGGCCTGCGGACTGAGGGGTCCCGGGTTTGATTCCGGTCAAGGGCATGGACCTGGGTGACGGGAACATCCCCAGTGGGGGGCGTGCAGGAGGCGGCTGATAGATGTCTTTCCCTCATCGATGTTTCTAGCTCTGTCCCTCTCCCTTCCTCTCTGTAACAAATCAATAAAATATATTTAAAAATAAATAAATAAAATAGCCGAAACCGGTGTGACTCAGTGGACAGAGCGTCAGCCTGTGGACTGAAAGGTCCCAGGTTCGATGCCGGTCAAGGGCATGTATCCAGGTGGCGGGCACATCCCCAGTGGGGAGCGTGCAGGAGGCGGCTGATCGCTGTCTCTCTATCCCTCTCCTTCCTCTCTGTAAAAACTCAATAAAATATATTAAAAAAAATAAAATGAAATAAGAAAAGCAAATTCTCCAGAGTCGGAACAGGAAATGTTCCGGAAGAAAGAGAACACCCCTCTCTCCCCAGGTCCCCCCCGCCTCTCCCCGCTTTCCCCACGCCCGTTAACGGGGCTCACGCCGTTTCCCAGCTCCTTGGAGGAGCCGCTATTTCTCCGGCGACGGCCGCGGCGGCGGCGAGCGACCCGAGGGAACCTTCAAGAAGTTACCAACAGGTCGGCGTGTCTCTCTCTCTCTCTCCCTCGTCCCCCCCAGCACCCCCCCTCCCCGGCTCCTTCCTCCGCTGACTAGCCGCTGTCTATTCTCCCCGAGACGGGTGTCAGGAAGGGATTATATATTTCCCGCGGCAAATGGAAGGCTGCCGCCCGCTCCCCGGCGTGAGGACAGGCACCCTTTAATCATACTTTCCATCTCGGGGCATTGAAACCTCCGTCACCAAGGACAACACCATAAATAAAAAGCGGTGGCTGTGGGTGGCTCTTTATTTTTTAATTTTTTTCCCCTCCCTCCTCTCTCTCGCTCTCTCGCTCTCTCTCTCGCTCTCGCTCTCTCTCTTCTTCTCCACCTGCCACTCCGCACCTTGGCGCGTGAAGCCTGCGGGCCCGGGCGAGGGAGGTGGCCACGGGCGCCGGAGGATTTATAATCATTTACGACGGGCGGGCGGGCGGCCGGGGCCGAGGGAAGCAGCATGAGAAGCGTGAAGGCGCCGACATCCATAAACGCGGGGACGCCGGCGGCCGCGTAAATGAAAAGCAAAGTGGATTCCTGTGTCTTGTCATCGCGTAATGAGCGCCGCGCGGTTTTATTCATGGCCCGGCCGAGAGGCATTTACTGTCCGGCCGCGCCGGCCTGATGGATGGCCGGCCCTCGGGCGGGCGGGCGGGCTGGCAGGTGGCCGGGGGCAGAGCCCGGCTCTCCATAACGGGATAGTTAGGGGCGCGCCGGGCGCCTGGCCGGGCGGAGGGGGCCCCCATAAAGGTTTACGGCTGGCGGAGCGGCTGTAATTTAATCGCAGGCCGGTTAATGCGGGGGGCCCACGCGCGCCCAGGTGGCGGGCGGCGTTCTCAACCGGCCGCCGCTGGTTAGTCCCTGACAGAGTCCATCATCTCGGGCCGCACATCACGGCGGTGGCGGTGGTGGTGGTAGCGGGGGGAGGGGGGTAAGGGGAGGGAGGGGAACCCTGAAAATCCCACCCCAAAGTCCGGACGATGGCTGTTTGGGTCTCGGGAAGGGACGCCGGCCCCAGCCGGTGGTGTGGCTCGGTGGATGGAGGTTGCCTTCCCATTCTTCCTCTCCGGCCTGTGGAAGGAAGGGTCCCGGGTTCGGTTCCGGCCAAGGGCATGTGCCCGGGTGGGGGCTCATTCCCAGTGTGTGTGTGGGGGGCGGGGGGGGGGGAGTGTGTGTGCAGGAGGCAGCCAGTCAGTGAGTCTCTCTCGTCGTGGATGTCTCTCTCTCCCTCTCCTTCTCCCTTTCTTCCTTTTTAAAATTTTTTTTAAATGGATATTTTACAGAGAGGAAGGGAGAGAGAGAGAGTCAGAAACATCGATGAGAGAGAAACATCGATCAGCCGCCTCCTGCACATCCCCCACTGGGGATGTGCCCGCCACCCAGGTCCATGTCCCCGACCGGAATCGAACCCGGGACCTTTCAATCCGCAGGCCGACGCTCTATCCACTGAGCCACACCGGTTTCGGCTACCTATATTCTTTTGATTGATTTTCAGAGAGGAAGGGAGAGGGAGAGAGAAATAGATAGACCACGATGAGAGAGACTCATGGACCGGCTGCCTCCTGCACGCCCCACACTGGAGATCGAGCCCACAACCCCGGCCTGTGCCCTTGACCGGGAATCGAACCCTGACCTCCTGGTTCCTAGGTCGATGCTCCATTTCCCCGGAGCCACGCCGGCCCGGCGAGCCAGAGGTGTTTCCTGAAACGTCCTGCGATGTACTCAGGACCCTTAGCATCACGTGCAGCTGACATCAAGGCCCTCACGCGTTAGAATTTTCTAGCAAACGCTCTGAACACGTGAACACGTGAACACAGAACACCACTGCTCTTCCTCCTTCTGTTTGTATGTAGCCCCTCCAGATAGACGGGGAGCTGGACAGATGGGGGCAGAGGGCCACGGTCCTTGGGTCCCTACACCGAGCCACGTGGACACAGAGGATGCACATACCCTTCATTCAGATCGTGAGAGCCAAAACCGGTGTGGCTCAGTGGGTAGAGCGTCGGCCTGGGGACTGAAGGGTCCCGGGTTCCATTCCGGTCAAGGGCATGTACCTGGGTTGCAGGCTCATCACCAGTAGGAGGTGTGCAGGAGGCAGCTGATGGATGTCTCTCTCTCATTGATGTTTCTAACTCTCTATCCCTCTCCTTTCCTCTCTGTAAAAAATCAATACAATATATTTTGAATATATATATATTTCTGCCAAAACCAGTTTGGCTCAGTAGATAGAGCGTTGGCCTGCAGACTGAGGGGTCCCGGGTTCGATTCCGGTCAAGGGCACCTACCTTGGTTGCAGGCACATCCCTAGTGGAGCTTGTGCAGGAGGCAGCTAATCCATGTCTCTCTCTCATCGATGTTTCTGACTCTCTATCTCTCTCCCTTCCTCTCTGTAAAAAATCAATAAAATATATTTAAAAATATATATATATTTCTTTATTGATTTCAGAGAGGAAGGGAGAAGGAGAGAGAGAGAGAGGGAGAGAAACATCCATGATGAAAGAGAATCACTGATCGGCCGCCTCCTGCACGCCCCCCACGGAAGACGGAGCCCCCAACCCAGGCACACGCCCTCGGTCAGAATCGAACCCAGCACCCCCCCTCCCAGTCCGCAGGCCAATGCCCTATCCACTGAGCCAGGCCGGCCAGGGCTCCGGTGCCTTTTAAAGAACACGCTGACAGCGTTGCTCACAACATGGATGCAACAGCCACGTGTAAACAGAGACCTGGCCCGGCCGGCGGGCTCCGTGGTGGAGCGTCGACCTGTGAACCAGGAGGTCAGGGTTCGATCCCCGGTCACAGGGCACGTGCTGGGGTGGCGGGCTCCATCCTCGGTGCAGGGGGGCGGGCGGGAGGCGGCCGATCCATGATCCTCTCTCCTCCTGGACGTCTCTCTCTCTCTCCCTCCCCCTCCCTCTCTCTGAAGTCAATACAAACGGATCGAAGAGGAAAAAAGAAAGAAAACGAAGAGACTGTCCCTGTGCTCTGTTTATTGAGCACCTACTCCCGCCCGCCTCGGAGGGACCTGTTGCGTCAGGAGGATTGCAACACGGGGTGGATTTTCGGCCGGTTAAATGTTAACACGGGGCCCAGGCCCGCCACCCACCGGCTCCAGGACCTTTGCCCCGAGACCACACGCCGCTCGGCCGTCAGTGTGACCGACCCGATTCCCTGGACGTTTTCATTGGGGGGAGGGTGGGTTCACAGGCACTGGGGTTCCCCGAATACCCCCAGCTCGTCTAAGGCTGTATCCTGGGGCCCGTGACTGAGCTGCTGAGGTCCTTCTGGGGAGGAGACATAAAAACAGCCCTAATCGCCCTCATTGGTGTGGCTCCGTGGAGAGGGCGTCCGCCTGCGGACTGAGGGGTCCCCGGTTTGATGCCGGTCAAGGGCCTGGGCCTGGGTGGCGGGCACATCCCCAGTGGGGGGCGTGCAGGAGGCGGCTGATGGATGTCTCTCTCTCATCGATGTTTCTAACTCTCTATCCCTCTCCCCTCCTCTCTGTAAAAAAAAATTTTTTTTTAATTTAAAAAATAAAATGGAGCCCTAGCTGGCTTGGCTCAGTAGATAGAGTGTCAGCCTGCAGACTGAGGGGTCCCAGGTTCCATTCTGGCCAAGGGCACAGGCCTGGGTGGCAGGCTCCATCCCTAGTGTGGGGCGTGCAGGAGGCAGCCGATCCATGATTCTCTCTCCTCATGGATGTTTCTCTCTCTCTGTCCTTCTCCCTTCCTCTCCAAAAGAAATAAAGACATATTTTTTTTAAGATCAGTGGAAAAAATGTCCTCGTGTGAGGATGGACCACAAAGCTATAGGTGGCAATTTTTAAAAATATATATTTTTTTATTGATTTTTCACAGAGAGGAAGGGAGAGGGACAGAGAGCTAGAAACATCGATGAGAGAGAGACATCCATCAGCCGCCTCCTGCACGCCCCCCACTGGGGATGTGCCCGCCACCCAGGTCCCTGCCCTGGATCAGAATCGAACCTGGGACCCCCTCAGTCCGCAGGCCGACGCTCTATCCATTGAACCACACCAGCCAGGGCCAAAACCCTTAAAATTCTGTCCTGAATTCTTCCTCACACACTGGGCAAATACCGCCTGTTGGTATACAAGCCTGAAAGGGGATACAAGAGTGAATGGGGCCGAAACCGGTGCGGCTCCATGAATAGAGCATCAGCCTGCGGACTGAAGGGTCCCGGGTTCAATTCCGGTCAAGGGCAGGGACCTGGGTGGCGGGCACATCCCCAGTGGGGGGCGTGCAGGAGGCGGCTGATCCATGTCTCTCTCTCATCGATGTTTCTGACTCTCTGTCCCTCTCCCTTCCTCTCTGTAAAAAATCAATAAAATATATTTTTTAAAAAAAGAGTGAATGGGCTTCCTCTTCCAAGGAGGCCAGCGCGGGCCTCCCCACGGCTATTACAGACTGGGGGTGCAGACGGGCCCTGAAAACCTCCCCCTCCTCAGCCCTGATTTGCATGACAAACGCTTGCCGGGAGCCAGGGGCGGTGCGGGGACTCCGGCTCCTCTGTGCCTGATTACCGTCTCTCCCCGCGCCAGGAGGAAGCAGCGTGTCAGGCGGTGCCGTGCCTTTGCCCGAGGCCACAGCACGAGTGTGTGGTGGAGCCGGAGGTACTGCCCGGAGGTGCTGAGACTCGGGGACGGCTGTGCCTGTGCGCGCCAAAATGGAGGGGCCCCTGTTCACAGCCAGACCGGGAAGCGGTGAGAGGGCTCTTTAGATGGTTTTTATTTTATTTATTTAAAATGATCACCTTTTTAAAAAAATATATATTTTATTGATCTTTCACAGAGAGGAAGGGAAAGAGATAGAGAGTCAGAAACATCGATGAGAGAGAGACATCCATCAGCCGCCTCCTGCACGCCCCCCCACTGGGGATGTGCCCGCCACCCAGGTCCCTGCCCCCGACCAGAATCAAACCCGGGACCTTTCAGTCCGCAGGCTGACGCTCTATCCACTGAGCCACCCCGGTTTCGGCTTTATTTTATTTTTTAAACTATTTTTATTGACTTCATAAAGGAAGCGAGAGGGGGAGAGAGAGAGATGGAAACTTCAATGACCAAAGAGAATCGAGGACCGGCTGCCTCCTCGCATGCCCCCTGTGGGGAATCAAGCCCGCAACCCAGGCCTGTTCCCTGGGCTAGAATCGAACCCGGGACCCTCCAGTCCGCAGGCCGACGCTCTCTCCACTGAGCCACACCGGCGTGGGCAGATTTTTTAATTTTAATTTTTTTTTTAGTTTCAGACTGGGAGAGGGAGAGAGGAATAAAAACATCCATGATGAGAGAGCAGCATTGCTCTCAGCTGCCTCCTGCACAGGCCCCCTCCTGGGGATCGAGTCCACAACCCCAGGTGGGTGCCCTTGACCAGAATCGAACCCGGGACCCTCCATTTCGCAGGCAGACGCTCTACCCACTGAGCAACACCAGCGAGGGCTGACATTTACTTTAAGTAAACGCAGTTACATCTTCTTTTGTTGCAGTTTATTGTAGTTTTTTTTTTAAATTATTTATTTCTTTAAATATATTTTATTGATTTTTTACAGAGAGGAAGGGAGAGGGATAGAGAGTCAGAAACATCGATGAAAGAGAGACATCGATCAGCCGCCTCCTGCACGCCCCCCACTGGGGATGTGCCCGCCACCCACGCCCCTGCCCTTGACCGGAACCGAACCTGGGACCTTTCAGTCCACAGGCCAACTCTCTATCCATGGAGCCAAACCAGTTAGGGCAGTCTTTTTTTTTAAGCACCCATATTTTTTATTGATTTCAAAGAGGAAGGGAGAGGGAAAGAGAGAGAGAGAAACATCCATGATGAGAGAGAATCACTGATCAGCTGCCTCCTGCACGCCCCCCGTACCCACCCCCAGTGAGGATGGAGCCCACAACCTGGGCATGTGCCCCCAACGGGAATCAAACCCGGGACCCTTCCACCCACAGGCCTGCACTCCATCCACTGAGCCACACCGGCCAGGGCTGTGGTCCTTATATGAACATAACAGGACTGAAGGAAAACCCCAGTATCTCACCCCCAAATCCCAGCCAGGGGAGAAGATGGTAGTGTTTTCCATCCCGTTATCTTCATATAAAATAACATCGGACACGCAGTCCTAGCCTCCCTCCCGCCGGTTCTGCTTCCTGTCTCCATGGCAACCTGCTCCAGGGGCCGCCTCCCCCCCCATACACACACCCGCCCCATCTTGCGTGGGTCCTGCCGGGAATAGCTCGCTGCCGTCTCACCTGAGTCTGACTCACCTGCTCTCCCTCCCAGCCTGCCCAGCAGGGAACCAGTCATCACTTCCCTGTGTGTGTGTTTTTTTACACGTTTTTCCTTCCTTTATTTTATTTTATTTATTTATTTTTTAATATATTTTATTGATTTTCTACAGAGAGGAAGGGAGAGGGATAGAAAGTCAGAAACATCGATGAGAGAGAGACATCCATCAGCCGCCTCCTGCACGCCCCACAGTGGAGATGTACCCGCCACCCAGGTCCATGCCCTTGACCGGAATCGAACCCGGGGCCTTTCAGTCTGCAGGCTGACACTCTATCCACTGAGCCAAACCGGTCTTGGCTATTTTATTTTATTTTTTAAAATATATTTTATTGATTTTTTTACAGAGAGGAAGGGAGCGGGATAGAGAGTTAGACACATGGATGAGAGACATCGATCAGCCGCCTCCTGCACGCCCCCCACTGGGGATGTGCCCGCCACCCAGGTCCCTGCCCTTGACCGGAATGGAACCCGGGACCTTTCAGTCCGCAGGCCGACGCTCTGTCCACTGAGCCAAACCGGTTTCGGCACATTTTTCCTTTCTTAAAAAAAAAATTATATACATCATGTGTGTGTGTGTGTGTGTGTGTGTGTGTGTGTGTGTCTTTATTGATGTTCGAGCGGGAGAGGGAGAGGGAGAGATAGAAACATCAACGATGAGAGAGAGTCACTGATCAGCTGCCTCCTGCAGGCCCCCCGCCCCCCTTACTGGGGGACGGAGCCTGCAACCCGGGCCTGTGGCCTGACCAGGAATTGAACCTTGACCTCCTGGTTCAGAGGTCGATGCTCAGCCGCTGAGCCGGGCTGGCCGCCGGCCGGGCAGGAGGGCGGTTTAAAAATAAACAGCGATCGTGACGACAACGAGGCCGTTTGACGGCGAGGTTCCCCAGCAGCCTTTGGGGGCGAGGAGGTACGTCCCCCAGCGACCAGCCGGAGGGTTTGGGGGGCCGGGGAGCAAGACAAGAGGCACGACTGGGCCCTCGCCAGTGTGGCTCCGTGGAGCGGGCCTCGGCCTGCGGACGGAAGGGTACCGGGTTCGATTCCCGCCCAGGGCAGGCGGTTGCAGGCTCCTCCCTGGGCCCAGGCCCTGGTCGGCGTGCGTGTGTGCGTGTGTGTGTGTGCGCAGGAGGCAGCCCATCTATGTTTCTCTGCCTCTCCCTCTCTCTT
This sequence comes from Lasiurus cinereus, assembly GCA_011751065.1. Lineage (NCBI taxonomy): Eukaryota > Metazoa > Chordata > Mammalia > Chiroptera > Vespertilionidae > Lasiurus > Lasiurus cinereus. The sequence continues at coordinate 32,476 of JAAGEH010001944.1, forward strand.
CCAGGCCTCTAACAATCATGGGAAACCATCCTGGGGTGAAGATTAACAAAAGAGCCGAAACCGGTGTGGCTCAGTGGATAGAGCGTCGGCCTGCAGACTGAAAGGCCCTGGGTTCGATTCCGGTCAAGGGCAGGGACCTGGGTGGCGGGCACATCCCCAGTGGGGGGCATGCAGGAGGCGGCTGATGGACGCTCTATCCACTGAGCCAGACAGGTTTCGACCCTATTTTTTTTTAAATATATATATTTTTATTGATTTCAGAGAGGAAGGGAGGAGGGAGAGGGAGAGAGAGAGAAACATCAGTGAGGAGAGAGAATCACGGATCGGCTGCCTCCTGCACGCCCCGCCCTGGGGATGGAGCCGGCCACCTGGGCCTGGGCCCCCACCGGGAATCGAACCCTGACCTCCTGGTTCCTAGGCAGAGTGAGATTTCGTTTACATCTACAAGGAGCTGTTTTCTAACAGCCTAGAATAAGCAGAAAACTTGGGGGACTTCTTATACATAGGGGGTGCAGTTAAAAAAAACCCACAGAAAACCCCAAATGTAGGCCGTTGTAGGACAGCCCATCTTATGAAATGCTACCTCTCTCCACTGGAACTGGAGTTTTAAGTGATATTTAAAAACGCTGCCTCCTGTTACCCTGAGTGTATGCTCTGAGCTGTTTTACACTTTAATATTTAAAATTTTGTTTTCTTTTTTAATATATTTTTATTGATTTTTTACAGAGAGGAAGGGAGAGGGATAGAAAGTCAGAAACATCGATGAGAGAGAGACATCCATCAGCCGCCTCCTGCACACCCCCTACTGGAGTTGTGCCCGCAAGCAAGGTCCATGCCCCCGACTGGAATCGAACCCGGGACCTTTAAGTCTGCAGGCCAATGCTCTATCCACTGAGCCACACCGGTCTCGGCTGTTTTCTTTTTTTTAACCAATGAACGAGAGTGACAAATCTGTTCTAATTGCTGCAGATGAAGCCGTGCTTAGAAATGTTGATGCTTCCTGGCTGTTCTGCGCTGACATACATATATATATATATATTTTATTGAATTTTTACAGAGAAGAAAACAGAGGGATAGAGAGTTAGAAACATCGGCCCGCTGCCTCCTGCACACTCCCCCCCTCCCCCCGGGGATGTGCCCGCCACCCAGGTCCATGCCCTTGACCGGCATCGAACCCGGGGACCTTTCGGTCCGCAGCAGGCCGACGCTCTCTCCGCTGAGCCACCCCGGCCTCGGCTGTTCTGGGAGGATGACTCGGATGACCTTTGCGGAGTTTGAGTTTCCTCTCTCTCCGGAGACCGACACGCTGATTCCCCTAAGAAACACTCTGCGTACCTGGGGTTGTCATTTTTTAAATTTTCTAATGCAAAGGGACCAAATACGTATCCCCCTCCCCACCCTTCCACCCCCACCCTCCCAGCCTCCCCTACCACCACCACCATCACTTCTGCGAACGGCTGGACCACCCCCACCTCTCTCTTACAAATGCCCCCGGGCACCCCGCCGCTAATGCTGAGAAATAGAAAAATAAATCGACCTTGATGAAGTGTGTCTTCTTTTGTCTCTCGCCGGGGAAAGTTTATTTCAGGGGCTCCGGGCGGCAGACATGATTAGCGCTAACGGCTCCCCTCCTCCGCGGCCCCGTTTACGGGCTCTGTCCATCTTCCTGATGGATGGAGTGTGCGGGCCCCGGAGGTGAGTCCGCTCCGGCGAGCTCAAGGCTGACGCGGTGAATGAGGGAAGTGACAGGTTTCTCATCTTGATCACCGGAGGGAGCCGGTGCCGGCTCTCGGCGGGGCCCGCGTCCCGCTGCCCTTCACGGCTGGACTGGCCTGCGCGCCTCCCCGCTTCCCCATTAAACACTGACACCCCCGGAAAAAAGGGCCCCCCTCCCCCCCCCCCCACACACCAACTCCCCAGCCTCATTTCTCAGGGGCGCCCGCTCATATTTTACGGCCGTCGCAAGTTTGTGAATGTTCCAGTCTCTTTTCTCCGTCACGCTCTGCTCTTACCTGGCCGCATCCGAGTTCCACAGTCCCCCTACCTCCCCCCGGGGGGAATGGGGGTGGCAGAAGGCGGCTGACGGGCATAGAAAAATAGGAATATTTCTGGTCTCCCGACGCTCAGTCCCAGACGGGCCTGCTCAGGCCTTGAGCAGACGCAGCGGGAGGAGGAGGAGGCCCGGGAGGATTCGTGAATCATCTCCCCCCCGTTTCAGCGGCTGACATTTCGCAGGGGAAGCCGTTGATGAGGGAGCCGGGGGAATGGATGCAGCTGGAAATTTCGCCACGGACGCCGGCCGGTGATCGGGGGGGGAAAATAAAAAAAATACGAGCCATGAGCCGAGACCGGTGTGGCCCAGTGGACAGAGCGTCGGGCCTGCGGACGGAAGGGTCCCGGGTTCGATGCCGGTTGGAGGCATGTACCTTACTTGCGGGCACATCTCCAGTGTGGGGGGCGTGCAGGAGGCGGCTGATCCATGTCTCTCTCTCATCGATGTTTCTGACTTTCTATCCCTCTCCCTTCCTCTCTGTGAAAAATCAATAAAATATATATTTAAAAAAATATATATGCCATGAGCCGAAACCGGTGTGGCTCCGTGGATAGAGCGTCGGGCCTGTGGACGGAAGGGTCCCAGGTTCGATGCCGGTCGGGGGCAGGGACCTGGGTGGCGGGCACATCCCCAGTGGGGGGTGTGCAGGAGGCGGCTGATCGATGTCTCCCTCTCATCGATGTTTCTGACTCTCTGTCCCTCTCCCTTCCTTCCTCTCTGGAAAAAATCAATAAAATATATTTTAAAAAAGGAAAAAAATACGCCATGCACATACAGGAGGGGGTCACCGTGCCAGCGTTTATCAGTGCCGTGTGTTGGGCGCGTTACGGGGTTCGAATTTCATGCCTCCTTCCTGGGTGGGACATGGGTGGCCTGGGGTGCAGGAGGCCCCCAGGTTGGGTTTATTCGTGGGTCGAGTAGTGTTTTTTTTAAATACATTTTATTGACTTTTTACAGAGAGGAAGGGAGAGGGATAGAGATTTTTAGAAACATTGATGAGAGAGAGACATCCATCAGCCGCCTCCTGCTCACCTCCCACTGGGGATGTGCCCGCCACCCAGGCCCCTGCCCTGGACCGGAATCGAACCCGGGACCCTTCAGTCCACGCAGGCCGACGCTCTACCCACTGAGCCACACCGGCTTCGGCTGTGGGTCGGGTTGTGATTTCAGGGGGTGGGATTGGGGGGTGGGGGGGGGACTGGGTGGCACGCTGTCCCCCCCCAGATTGCACACGTTGCACACGCGCTGCCTCTCAGGGAGGCTGCTCTTCTGGAGGAGGACAGAGCGGGTCCCGGCAGCGACCGCACCGGGGCCTGCGGGCGGGTTTGGCGGGTTTTGCACGCGTCACACGGGGTCCCCGGGGTGCAGGTGGCCGGGCCCAGGCATCCCCAGGCCGGCCGACCGAGCGACCGAGCAGGTGCGCGCCGTCAACCGCACGTGGGCGTCAGCCTCCCTTTCCTGCACCTCCAGGCGGCTTGGCAGCGGCACAAGTTATTTTTATTTCTAATTTTAATTTTATTTTTTTTGCTGCAGCTGCAGCCACGGGCCCGCTACCGCGGCTTCCGAGGGCGCTGTGCCTGCAAACGCGCGCCACGGCGGACGGGGACGCGGGGCAACGTGGAGCCTCGGGGCTCGATGGCTTCCAGGTGGGGAGCCCCCCCCCGGCGCCCCGAGAGCAGCGGGGAGGCCCGGCGGTGGGGACCCGGCCCCCCCCGGGGGTTGCATCATGGGCCTCAGTTTCCCTGCAGCCTCCAGCCTGCAGCTTGCAGCCTGCAGCGTGCAACCCCGCCTGCACGCTCCTCCCGCCGGACATCCCGCCCCCTCGGCGAGGTCGGGGCAGGATGGCTTCCCGCCGCGGAGGCGCGCCTTTCCGCCCCCGGCCTGTCCTTCACCGCCGCCCACCAATCAGGCCGCTCCGGCCCCGCCCCCGCCCCGCGGGAGGCCGCGCTCGTTGGACGGAGGCCGCGCCAGCCCCGCCCCCTCCCGCCGCCCCGCCCCCTCGGCGAGGTCGGGGCAGGATGGCTTCCCATCTCGGAGGCGCGCCTTTCCGCCCGCCGGCCTGTCCTTCACCGCCGCCGCCCACCAATCAGGCCGCTCCGGCCCCGCCCCCGCCCCGCGGGAAGCCGCGCTCGTTGGACGGAGGCCGCGCCAGCCCCGCCCTCCCACCCCGCCAGCCCCGCCCTCCCACCCCGCCAGCCCCGCCCCCCCGGCAACCCAACCGCCCCCGCCCCCTCGG
>JAAGEH010001945.1:0-13017 GCA_011751065.1 Lasiurus cinereus
GCCCAGAGGGACCCCTTAAAAGTGGAGAACAGCCAGGTGACGGTGGCCGTCCGCGTGAGGCCTTTCAGCCAGAGGTAGGTCCCACCTTGGGAGCCCAAGGCGGGGCTGGTGGCCCAGGACACGCCCGGTTCCGCCTCCGGAAAGTCCCGGTGCTCAGGCGTCTCACTTTAAAAAAAAAAAAATATATATATATATATATATATATATTTTATTGATTTTTTTTACAAAGAGGAAGGGAGAGGGAGAGAGAGTTAAAAACATCCGTGATGAGAATCAGGGACCGGCTGCCTCCTGCACGCCCCACACTGGGGATCCACCCAGCAACCTGGGCCCGGACCTTTGACCGGGGAATTGAACCACAACCTCCTGGTTCAGGTTCAACCCCCTCCCGAGTCACGGCCGTTCCATTTTCCCCATAAAATTGAAACATCGTCCCGCCGGGAGGAGCGTTACCTCCGACCGGTTGTGAGGTCTTCGTGCTCAGAACCACGGTGGTGGCCGAAACCGGTGTGGCTCCGTGGGTAGAGCGTAGGCCTGCTGACTGAAGGGTTCCGGTTCGATTCCGGTTGAGGGCAGGGACCTGGGTGGCGGGCACATCCCCAGTGGGGGAAGGGGCGTGCAGGAGGCGGCTGATCGATGTCTCTCTCTCATCGATGTTTCTGACTCTCTATCCCTCCCCCTTCCTCTCTGTAAAAAAATCAATAAAAAATATTAAAAAAAAAAACAACGGCGGGAACTGGACCTCCCTTCCCTGTGCTCCTCCCTGCCCCGAAGGGAGAAGGACGAGGCCGCGGCGCAGGCCGTCTTCCTGAGCGGGGAGGAGATCGCCGTGCAGCACCCGGAGCTGCGGCAGGCCTACCGCTTCCGCTACGACGTGGCCTTCTGGTCCTTCGACGCGGGCCACCCGCGCTACGCCGGCCAGGCCGCCGTGTACGAGAGGCTGGCGGCCCCGCTGCTGGCCCGCGCCCTGGAGGGCTACAACGCCTGCCTCTTCGCCTACGGCCAGACGGGCTCCGGCAAGTCGTACACGTGAGTGTCGCCGCGGACGGACGTGGCTCTGGGGTGTGCGTGTGTGTGTGTGTGTGTGTGTGTGTACATCGATGAGAGAGAAACATCCATCAGCCGCCTCCTGCACGCCCCCCACTGGGGATGTGCCCGCCACCCAGGTCCCTGCCCTGGACCGGCATCGAACCCGGGACCCCTCCGTCCGCAGGCCGATGCTCTGTCCACGGAGCCACCCCGGTCCCGGCTGTGGGCGTCTTTTGCGGGAAGCGGCCTGGCTAGGTGGACGGCCCCCTCCAGCAGCCTGTTCACTCGGCTTCACCCCCTTATTCTCGGGCCCACCTTGGGGTGATCGCCTGGCCCTGCCCCCCTAACGGAGTGTCACAGCCCTGCCCCGTCCTCCGCCCCCTCCCCCTCCCCCTCAGGATGATGGGGTTCGGCGAGGAGCCGGGCATCATCCCCAGGTTCTGCGAGGACCTTTTCGCGCGCGTGGCCCAACCCCAAACCCCGGGGGGTGGGGCCCGGGGGGGGGGGGGGGGGGGGGGAGGGGGGGGTGTCTGCAGGCCGCCTGCTGGGCTGGGAGGGCCGAAGCGGGTGGACAGCAGAGTCGGGGCCCCTGAGGGACACCCCCCCAGAGGGAGAGGGGCCCTAATGTCCCTCGGTGCCCCAAGGGCGAGGGCGGGGTGGGCCTGGAGCATCTGTCCCTCCTGGCGGCGGTGGCAGCAACAGTGGAGGAGGAGGATGGAGGAGGCGCATGGGCGGGTGGGCTGTGTCCACGGTGGGAGCCGGGCAGCGCCCTGCGGGTGTCTGCACTCGGGGTACGGGTGCACCCACTCCGCCAGGACCCAGGCCCGAGCCGAGCGCAGGGTGGGGAACGGAGGGAGAGAAGCAGGAGCGCTGCTGGCGGGGAGCTGGGGGTTCACCTCCGCCTCCGGGGTTCAGAGCGCGGAATGGAGGGCCGGCCGCCGCCGCCAGGACGGGCCGGTCAGGGCCAAACACAGGACACTCTCTCCCCGGATGAGGGGGGCTGCCGTGGGAACCGCAGGGGGGGAGGGAGGCAGGCCTTCTCTGGGGGAGCAGCTGGGCTTGGGAAGGACACAGTCATTACTGGGGGAAGGCAGCCCAGGCGGAGGGCGGGGCATCCCAGGCAGAAGGTGGGGCATACAGGCGGAAGGTGGGGCATGACAGGCAGTGGGCGGGACATCTAGGCAGTGGGCGGAGCATCCCAGGCAGAGGGCGGGGCATCTAGGCAGTGGGCGGGGCATCCAGGCAGTGGGCAGTGGGTGCAGCGATTGGAACACGAGGACTTGGGAGCAGTGGGATCCGTAAGCTCTGCTCTGAGCCGGAGCTGGAGGGTGGAGGGCGGAGGGCGGAGGGGGGACAGGACGCCCCTGGCCGAGGGCCGCGGCGTCAGGGTGCAGGCTGAGCTTCTTCCCCCCCAGGTCCGCTATCACCTGGAGCTGAGCTTCTTCGAAGTTTACAACGAGAGAATCCACGACCTGCTGGCGGGCAGAGGCGGGAGCGGGCAGCGGAGGCCGCCGGTGAGGGGGACGTGGCCCGGGGCTCCCTGCGGGGCCGGTGCTCACAGCCACGCGCTGTGCGGTCGGGGTGCGGGAGCGGCAGTCTCACTGCTGTTGTTTAGCAAACAGGCCGGGCGGGAAGGGAGGGAGGTGCGAAGGGGAACCTTTCCATTTTAAGCCAGGACTGTGTCGTGTCGTGTGAAAGATGCCGCATTTCCCGGCCTGGAAGACGACTTTTTAAAAAAATATATATTTTATTGATTTTTACAGAGAGGAAGGGAGAGGGAGAGAGAGCTAGAAACGTCGATGAGAGAGAGAGACATCGATCAGCCGCCTCCTGCACTCCTCCTACTGGGGAGGTGCCCGCCACCCAGGCCCCTGCCCTTGACCGGCATCGAACCTGGGACCCCTCAGTCCTCAGGCCGACGCTCTATGCATGGAGCCAACCCAGTCAGGGCAAAATTATTTTGGTTATTTATTTATTTCCACTGAGAATCGCCTGCCATGTACTGACCGTCAACCTGCCGTGCACTGACCCCCTGCCACGCGCTGACCGCCACTCCCTCTTGCTTCACAGCTGAGGGTCCGGGAGCACCCCGTCTCGGGACCGTACGTCGAAGCTCTGACCGTGTGAGTACCGTGTCCGCCGCGTGTCCTCCCGCCGTCTGTCTGTGCCTTTTCCCAGCATCCCCTGGGGCCTGGCCGCAGACCGTGACTTACACGGAGGAGGAAACACTCGGCCTTCTCCCTTCTGTCCCCTCCCCCGCTGACGTCTGTGTCTGCTCCGGATGCCGCCCGTCGGGAGAGCAGGTGTAAGAGGAGTTCTTCACGCGAAGAGTTTCTGTTTTTTTAAATCTATTTTCATTGGTTTTGGAGGGGAACGGAGAGAGAGAGAGGGAGAGAAACACCAGTGACGAGAGAGGGTCATGGATCCGCTGCCTCCTGACACTGGGGATCCAGCCCTCAAGCCCTGCCCTGCCCAGGACGGGAACCGGGGATGTGGTCATGGAAACGGGGGATGTGTGTGGTCACGTCAAGGGCCTCCGTGCTTCCTGACCGACTGGGCGAGCACAAGAGCGTCACCGACTCTGTCTTTTCCCTCCCCCCCAGGAACGCCGTCAGCTCTTACTGCGACATCCAGGTAAGAGGCCTCTGCTTCACCCTCTGATAGCGACCGTGGCCGAGAGCCCCTGGGAGAGGATACCCCTTAATGGCCGGTCAGCAGGAGGGAACGGTTAATCCTGTTCATTTATCCCGAAGCAGACTGCGTTCACTGAACTTTATTCCAGAGAATTTCTCTTCCGAACTAAAAATAGGTCACGTCCATCCGCGTGGAGTTAACAGACGTTGCCTTTTAACGTTATTATTTCCCAGGAAGATCTATAAGACCACAACAAAGACTTTTATTTTTTTTTAATATACCCTATTTTTCCGGCGTATAAAACGACCCCCAACTTTTCCAGTTAAAAGACAGAGTTTGGGATAGACCCGCCCTTATAAGATGGCACCCGGCGTATAAGACGACCCCCGACTTTTGAGAAGATTTTTTTCCTGGGTTAGAAAGTCGTCTTAGACGCTGGAAAATATGGGTATTTTATTGATTTTTTTTTTTTTTTTTTAACAGAGAGGAAGGGAGAAGGATAGAGAGTTAGAAACATCCATGAGAGAGAGACATCCATCAGCCGCCTCCCACACGGGCTCCCGTCCTGGGGATGTGCCTGCCACCCAGGTCCATGCCCTTGACCAGAGTTGAACCTGGGACCGACCCTTCAGTCCGCAGGCCGGCGCTCTATCCACTGAGCCACACCGGTTTCGGCTGATAACAAAGACTTAAAAAAAAAGTTATTATTTCCCGACTCAGATGTCCGAGGCAGACACGATAGGACCACAGGCAGACAGACGATGGCCGATAAACATTGATCCGTGGTTTCATTGAACGCAGGGTCACGGGAGGGGCGGGTGAACCCTCGCCCCCCGTGACCAGCCTCCTCCCCTGCAGGGCTGGCTGCAGCTGGGGAGCAAGCAGCGGGCCACGGCGGCCACCGGCATGAACGACAAGAGCTCCCGCTCGCACGCGGTGCTCACGCTGCTGATGACCCGCACCCAGGTGGGACCCTCGGACCCGCAACCCCCCTCCCCCACTGCTTTTACCTCTGCTCTCAGTCAGAGGGAAAAGGATGTTGGTGATTCCTGACACGGTTTGAGGAAATGACACCCAGCGACTGAGTCAGGGCTGGCGCCTGTGGCTGTCCGTTTTCCTCACTGTTTTATTTATTTTTAAAATATATTTTATTGATTTTTTACAGAGAGGAAGGGAGAGGGATAGAGAGTTAGAAACATCGATGAGAGATAGACATCAATCAGATGCCTCTTGCATGCCCCTACTGGGGAGGTGCCCGCAACCAAGGTACATGCCCTTGACCGGAATCGAACCTGGGACCTTTCAGTCCGCAGGCCGACGCTCTATCCACGGAGCCACACCGGTTTCGGCTGTTTGTTTGTTTTTTCATGAGAGACGGAGAGAGAGAGGAACATAGATGTGTTGCCCACTTGCTGATGCATTCATTCATTGGTTGATGCTTGTCTGTGCTCTGACGGAGGGGGTGGAGTGTGGAACCCACAGCCTGGGGGTCGGGGGCGATGCCCTCACCCCCTTCCTGCCGGGTAAACAGCGCCGTCCCCCGTGAGGAGGCTCCGTGTCTGCTCACGGTGGCTGCCTTAAAAGCAGTGGCCATCTATCCCTGTCCAGTCGTTTCTCTCCTTGTTTGTCACCGTCCGCGCTCGGCTCAGCGCGTTCCCAACGGGGCGGTGCCCCGATCGCAGGTCCAAGGAGGGGTCGCTTGGGGCGAGGGCCCTGTGTCCTCCTCGCAGCTTCCCCTCCCGCAGAGTCCCCTCGGAGGGTGAGTCACAGGGGACTGACGCCCTGTCCTTTTAACCCCCTTTTGCACAGACAGAGCTGGTGGACGGGGAGGAGCACGACCACACGGTGACCAGCCGCATCAGCCTGGTGGACCTGGCGGGCAGCGAGCGCCAAGGGCCGGCGGGCACCAGCGGGCAGCAGCTGAGGGTGACTGGGCCCCCCTCGGGGGCAGGGCTTTCTACCAGGGGCGGGGCTTGCTCCTGGGGGAGGGGCTTTCTCTTGGGGCGGGACTTGTTCCTAGGGGAGAGGCTTTCTCCTGGAGGCGGGGCTTGCTACCAGGGGAGGGGCTTGCTTCTGGGGGTGGGGCTTGCTCTGGGGGGAGGGGCTTGCTCCCGGGGGCGGGGCTTACTGCCAGGGGCGGGGCTTGCTCCCCAGCGTCATGTTTAGCAGGTGCTGAGGGAGACATGCCCAGCAACAGCAGCTCACAGGCTGCACTGCCGGGGTGTCCAGGGCCCCCCTCTTTGGTTGTGGCCCCTGTCCCGTCACGTTGGGAAGCCGGGGGTCAGGAGAGAGCCCGTAGCTCATGGAAGGGAGTGTGGCCGGGACCCGTGCCGAGCAGCGACCTGACCTCCGCGCGCATGGGTCTCTCTCTCTCGCCCCCAGGAAGGCGTGAGCATCAACAAGTCGCTGCTGACCCTGGGCAAGGTCATCTCCGCGCTGGCGGAGCTCGGCGGCCGCCGCAGGGCCTTCGTCCCGTACCGCGAGTCCGTGCTGACCTGGCGAGTGTCCTTCCGACTTTCTTTCCTAAAATTATTCTTTCAACGTAGATTTGTATTGACTTCAGAGAGGGAGGGAGAGGGAGAGAGAGAGAAACCTCAATGAGGCGAGAGGATCATGGACCGGCTGCCTCCTGCACGCCCCCCTCACTGGGGATGTGCCCGCCACCCAAGTCCATGCCCTTGGAATCGAACCCGGGACCCTTCCGTCCGCTGAGTCAGGGCCCCCACTGTGAGCTCCTCCCTGCTCACTGGGTGGCGGTGGCCCCGGAATGGGGTGACCCAGCGTGGGGAGCCTCCCCCACAGTGGCTCTGTGCGGAGGGAGACCATGCCCTGTGCCCGACGTCCCTGGGCACGGGCTCCGGTGTGCGGCCCGCCCTGGGCGGTGGGGAGGTGGCTGCTGCGGGCGGCGGGGGGCCAGGGCGGAGGCTGACCCTGACCCTGACCCTGACCCCGCCCCCGCAGGCTGCTGAAAGAAAGCCTGGGCGGCAACTCCCGGACGGCCATGGTCGCCACGGTGAGCCCGGCGGCCAGCAGCCGGGAGGAGACACTGAGCACCCTGCGCTATGCCAGCCAGGCCCGCAGCATCGTCAACGCGGCCCGCGTGAACGAGGACCGCCGCGCCCAGCTCATCCGCGGTGAGCGCCCGCCCCCCGCGCCCTCGCCCTCGGGCCGCGCCGACGGCCGTTCGGGTGACGGACGGACGGATGGACGGACGTGTGTGGCTTCAGCATTGCTTCCTTTACAACAGGCCTCTTTACAACGGCAGTGGCCGTCACCTGCCGTGGCCGAGGGCAGCCGGGGACCCGGGGGGAGCGTGGGCCCTGGCCACCTCCCAGGCCTGGGCTCGGCCGGGGCAGTAGCAGGAGGGGGGAGGTACCGGGGTGGCCTCCCAGGGGCGAGCTGTGGTCTCGGTCCCTCCTCCCGGGTCCCTCCCACGGGCGCCCTTTCTCGTCAAAATCGCCGGGTGCTTCCAGCTTGCAGGCCTTTGCTCTGCACCAGCGGGTCCCTGTGGGCTTGCCCAGGGCCGTCCCACGTGTCTGTCCGTCCGTCCGTCCCGGCGGGACCCGTGGCGCCCGCTCCTCCGGTGTCCCCCGTGGACAGCATGCCGTTCCCCCCCACCCGGGAGGGCAGACTCACTCACGCAGGAGGCTTCCTTCCAGTCCGGGCCGGGGGCGGGGGCGTGGAGGTCCCCGAGGGGCAGGGTCCCCGATCCCTGGGGGAGATGTCACACTCCCGGCGCCTGGGACTGCGGGGGAGGCCCCCGCTGACCTCGGGCGGAGAGGGTTCCGCAGCGACCGTGCGCCGTCTTCCCGTCGACGCTCAGAACTGAAGGCGGAGATCGAGAAGCTGAGGGCTGCCCAGAGGAGCCGGCAGCACATCGACCCCGAGCGGTACCGGCTCTGCCGGCAGGAGATCACCTCCTTGCGGATGCGGCTGCACGAGCAGGAGCGGGCCATGGCGGCCATGCAGAGGTGTGTGGGGGGGCGCAGAGCTGGGGGGCCGCAGTGGTGGGGAGGACCCCGGACTGCAGGGCTAGGGGCTCTGGCCAGGTGGGCGGGCCAGATGGGTGGGCGGGGCCTGGACCACGCAGCCTCGCCCTTCCTGCCCCCCCACCCTCACCCCCAGGCGTGCAGCCCCAGGCCATTTCATTGCATCCCAAGGGGTTTCACAATCTGTGCTCCGACCCGCGTTCCTCGTTAATAATAATTGTTAATCCTATCTCTGCATCTGGACATTTCCCTGTGAATTCTGTGTGTCTTTGGAAAGAGCGTGGAAGGAAAAATTTGAACAGGCGGAACAAAGAAAACATCAGGAGATCAAGGAGTTACAGGTAGGCCTCCGAGGAGGGCGCCAGCGAAATGCAGGTTAAACCCCGAGAAGGCGCTGTCCCTGTGGGAAGCGGGACCCCGTGGAGGTCAGGGCGGCGCTTGGAATGGGAGGGGCCTCGGGCGTCGCTGGGACAAACACACGGCCGCGGCCGAGAGCCGCTGGGCAGCGAAGCCTTCCTCCTGTGCTGCTCGCCATGCGCCTCACCCCTCGCCCTGCGCCCCACGGTGGCCACGATGATCTCCCTCCCTCCCTCCCTCCGCTCCAGGAAGCGGGCATCACCTTCCACGTGGACGGCCGCCTGCCCAGCCTGGTCAACCTGAGCGAGGACCCGCAGCTGTCGGAGACGCTGCTCTACGCCCTCCGGGAGGGCACCACCGCGGTGGGCCGGCGCGGCCCGGCCTCCGGCCCCCACATCCAGCTGTCGGGCGGGCTGGTGGCCGAGGAGCACTGGTAGGCGGGCCTTCCCCGTGTCGGGCGGGGTCCCTGCGCCGGCGTCCTCGGACCCGAGGCGGTGACCCCGTCCCCCTCCCCGCAGCACCATCAGCAACGTCGGCGGCACCGTGCGCATCGCCCCCGTCGGCGAGGCCAGGACCTACGTGAACGGGAAGCGCGTGCTGGGGCCCACGGAGCTGCACCACGTGAGCGGGCGCGGGCGTGTGCGCGTGTCGGTGTGAAAACCCCTTTCCCGTGCGCGCGCTCACCCACCGCAGCCTCCTGTGCGACGGGCGACCGGGCAGGCTGCCTGCGGTGTTCATCACGGTGTCCCCAGGCCGACGGGTGGCATTGCCCAGGCGCTGCCCTTTGCCCTTGGCTCTTTGGAAAGCTGGTGAATGATTGGGCTGGCTGTACCTTGCGCAGGCCTGGACACAGAGAGAGCACCGTGATGGTCGTCCTGGGGAACGGGTGCGGGCACCCCACTGCCTACGCACCTGAGTGTCCGGGGAAGTGATTCATGTGCAGTTATTTTTAAAAATATATATTTTATTGATTTTTTTACTGAGAGGAAGGGAGAGGGATAGAGAGTTAGAAACATTGATGATGAGAAACATCGATCAGCCGCCTCCTGCACGCCCCCCACTGGGGATGTGCCCGCCACCCAGGTCCCTGCCCCCGACCGGAATCGAACCTGGGACCCTTCAGTCTGCAGGCCGACGCTCTGTCCACTGAGCCACACTGGTTTTGGCTCTTTTTTCCCCCATATTTTGATGGACTTCAGAAAGGAAGGGAGATGGAGAGGGAGAGAGAAACATCAGTGATGAGAGAGAATCACGGACTGGCTGCCTCCTGCACGCCCCCTCCTGGGCATGGAGCCTGCCACCCGGGCCTGTGCCCTGACCGGGAATTGAACCGTGACCTTCTGGGTCATAGGTCGACGCTCCACCACTGAGCCATGCCAGCCAGGCTCTTATAGTGTGTGTGTGTACGTGTGTGCGTGTGTGTGTGCGTGCACGTGCATGTGTGTGCCAAGTCCCTGTCAGCCGGGAGTCTGATGCCCTCATGAAGTCTGTGCTCCGGGCTCCCCACTCCTGAAGTTGCCGCGACATGTCTGGCCGCCGTTTGTCGTGACACGCCCAGGCAGTGGCACATGCAGATGTCCCGTGCCGTTCTCTGACCCGCGTTCCTTGTTAATAAGACCGGCCGTCCTGCGTTGCCGAGCAGGGCTCTGTCGGGGGCGCCTGCCCGGCCGGGACCCCTGCAGCAGCTGCTGTGTGTGTGTGTGTGTGCACCGCAGGGCGACCGCGTGGTGCTTGGGGGAGACCACTACTTCCGGCTCCACCACCCGGCGGAAACCCGGAGCGGGGAGAGGCCGCCGGCGGGGGGCGCCCCGGCCGGCGAGGGCCCGAAGGACTTTGAATTCGCCAAGAACGAGTGGCTGGCGGCCCAGCGCTCCCAGTAAGTGTTGTGGGTCCGAAGCAGCGAGTCGGGGGTAGGGAGGAAGGGGTAGGGAGGAGGGGGAGGCAGGGGGAGGGCTCCCGGAGGGGGGTTCTGAGGCTGAAGTTTCGGTTTTCGCGGGACACATTCTAACGCGATTCAGAGCTGCCGTGGTTACGCCCTCCGACCACGATGCCGTGCCCCCGAGACGAAGGCAGGATCGCGTGGAATGTAGCCTGTGATCGAAACAAGCCCAGGCCCCTGGCCGCTGGGGCTCGGGGTGGGGCCTGGGCCTGTGGACGGCGGGGTCCCGGGTCCGGTTCCCGGTCACGGGCATGGACCTTGATGGCAGGCACATCCCCAGTGGGGGGCATGCAGGAGGCGGCTGATGGATGTCTCTCTCTCATCGATGTTTCTAGCTTTCTGTTCCTCTGCCTTCCTCTCTGTAAAAAATCAATAAAAGATTAAAAAAAAAAATAGCCCAGCCCCCTGGCCGCTGGGGCTCAGGGGGTGGGGCCTGGGCCTGCGGACGGCGGGGTCCCGGGTCCGGTTCCCGGTCTCAGCCCCGGTGGCAGCCCACGACGTCGGCGCTTTGCAGGCTGGAGGCGGAGATCCAGGAGGCGCGGGTGCAGGCGAAGCAGGAGGTGCTGCAGGGCATCCAGGCGGCCAGGGAGGTGGCCGAGCAGCAGCTGTCGGCCCAGAGAGCCGCCTTCGAGGGCAGGATCCAGGCCCTGCAGGCCGAGCTGGTACGGGCGGGCGGGCGGGCGGCCTCCTCCCTCCTCCCCACTCTCAGCCCCCTCCCCCTCAGGTCCTCTCCTGGGCGGCGCGCTGCCCACTGGTGGCCGCCCGAGGGCCAGACCAGGAGCCGCTCGGGGCCGAGTGTTGGCTCTGCTCCGCCCCCTGCTGGGCGCCCCGGGAGCCTCGCTGTCCACCTGCGGGCCTGGACGCTGCCTTTCGAAGTGCCGGTGCTGCCCTCTTGTGGGGGGGCTGTTGTCGAGGGGGAGGTCCCGGGGTCCTCCGGCCACGTGAGCCCGGGTCCCGGGCCCGCGAACAGGGCAGGGCCGCTCCTGGCCGGGTCTTCTCCCACGTGTCTGTCCGTCTGTCTGTCTGTCTCTGCTCGGCGCGTCCGGCGGAGCTTGGAGAGGAGCTGGTGCGTGTGCTCTGGTTATGTATTTATTTGTTATTATTATTATTTTTTTTTTAAAGAAAGAAGAGTCCCAGCAGAAGCAGCGGCAGGCGGCGAGCAGCCGGCAGGCCCACCTGCGCATCGAGGAGCTGGAGCGGGCGAAGCAGCAGCTGGAGCGGGAGGTGGAGGCCGACCGGCGGCGCCTGCAGCTGGAGCGGCTGGCGGCCCAGCAGGTGGCTGACCTCCCCCCCCCCCCCGGCTGCCTGTGGGGGGAGGAGGGGGACGGTGGGGGGAGGAGCCGGCTGGCGAGGGAGAATTGGGGCTGAACATCACAGTGTCGCTCTCAGGGCCATCTCATCTCTCTCCTCGGAGATTGTGGCGGGGTGGAGGTGGGAGCAGATACCCCGGTGGCCCCCCGGGTGGACTCGGCGGTGACGTGGGGGTCACTCCTGAGGGGTCAGCTCTAAGGACACGGAGGGCCCGGACCTCAGAGTTTTGGGGGAGAAGGCAGGACGGCGTAAATCCTGGAACAGCAGGAGTCACGGTCACGGGCCGGCCTGTGTCCGGTGCGGTCTCACAGGCCGCTGCACGTGGGCGGCTTTGCGCGCTGCGCGTCGTGGCTGGTTCTTTAACTTCCTGACAGCGGAGAGAGACAGAGTCCTCCGTGCCGTCAGACGTCCGAAGATGTTTTTTTTGGGAAGGCCGCCGGCCTTCTGTAAGGCGATTCGTAACCCCCCCTCCCCCGTGGCTTCTAAGCTGACTGTCGGGGCAGCGTGCTCCCTGGCTCACCCGCCCCGTCACCCCTCTCCCCCCGCATGCACACGCGTGGCCCGGCCCAGGCGCTGGAAGACCACCACGTCCGCCACACGCGGATCCTGGAGGCCCTGGAGGCGGAGAAGCAGAAGATCGCTCAGGAGGTGCAGGCGCTGCAGCGGGGCCAGGCCCGCCGGGACAGGGCGCCCCCGGGTGAGCGTGCGGCCCCCGGGGGGAGGAGAGCTACTGGACGTCACCCTCAGCGCGGGGATGAGGGGTGGAAGCTGCTTGTCTTATTCTGTTCTCTTAGAGAGAATGGGAGGGAGGAGGAAGGGAAGGAGTGTTAGGGAGAGACACACCGATGGGTTGCTCCCACACAGGCCACCACTGGGTCTGGGGCGCGAGCCTGCAACCAGGTACACGCCCTGGACCCGGAATCGAACCCAGGACCCTTTGGTGGTGAGAGGGTCGGCACTCTAACCACAGAGCCTTGCCTGCCAGGGCCAGATCGTGAAGCGAATGGCTTTCTCGGGCCTGTCCTTGCCCGGGGGGTATTGCTAGAGTGTGTGTGTGTGTGTGTGCATTGACTCCCCCGTGTGCTCGCTTCCAGTCCTGACGAGCTGTGTGCGTATGTGCACGCATGTGTGTATGCACCGTGTGCTCACTTCCAGTCCTGACGAGGTGTGTGTGCATGCATGCATGCATGTGTGTGTGTGTGTATGTATGACTGACTCCCCTGTGTGCTCGCTCCCAGGGCCGGCGAGCTGGGGCTCCCTGAAGCTCTCGCTCATGATCCGGGAGGCCAACGCCCTCAGCGGCCGCGCCCACAGGCAGCTCGTGTTCAGCCGGTGAGTCCCGGTTTCTCAGTGTTCGCCTCCGCCTCCGTCTCAGCAGCCAGGACCGCGTTCTCGCTTCTCCGGAGACCGCACCCCCCCCCATACACACACAGGATCGCCACGCCACCCACACGCTTGCCCCGCGGGTTTCCTCCGGGCCCGGCGCCTGAGGAGGGGCCGCTGGCTCAGAGCCCCGCGTGTGCGTGACGGCACGTGTGTCTGAAGACGCCGCTTCCCTCTGCATGTTTCAGGCACGAGGCGCCGGACGGGGAGGGCGGCCCCGGCCCCCGGGTGCGGGTGCGGGACCTGCGGCTGGGCGTGTGCACGCTGTGGAGCCTGGAGAAGTTCGAGTCCAAGCTGGCGGCCCTCAAGGAGCTGGATGAGGTTCGTGCTCTCTCTCTCTCTCTCTCTCTCTCTCTCTCTCTCTCTCTCTCTCTC
>JAAGEH010001946.1:0-13062 GCA_011751065.1 Lasiurus cinereus
ATCTCGAGGTACCGCTGTGTATGATAAACAGCCCGATGGGCGGGGGGCGGGAAGAGGGGGGACTCACCCTGGAGCACCTCCATGGGCAGCACGGTCCAGGCGTTCTCCAGGTAGGAGATGTAGATGTAGCGCGCCGTGTTGCAGGCCAGGCCGATGTACAGGACCCTGGGGGCGCAGAGCACAGTCAGCGGGGGGCGGGGGTCAGGGGTCAGAGCACGCAGGCTGGCTTCTGTCTTCCCCGCCCGCCGCCCCTCACCCAGACAGCCCCCCCCTTCACCCCCCCCTGGGCCGGGGGGGGGGGGGGGAGGAGCGAGGCTTCTCAGGAGGCCGAGGGTGGCTCCTGACCTATCTGCCCGCGGCCTCCCACGTGGGTTAAAGGCGACATCCTGCCTTCCTGAGCCCCACCCGTGCAGGAGGGGCCACCATAAGCCAGCCGGGCACCCCGCCATCTGCGTATGTGACCGTGGACCCGGCCTCTAGGCAATGCCCAGACGCCCAGCCGCTCCCAGGGATGCTCCAGGTGGCTGCTCCCCGCCGGGAGGCCGGTAAACTGGACACCAGATTCGCTCTCCTCCTACTTCCTCTCCCCTCTGTTCAGCCACGTGCTGCTTCCCCTCGCCGCCATCCCCCCACCCACGAGAGAAAGCAATGTGCCAGCCCGAGCGGGGGTGTCCCGGCCCCCGAGGTCTCGCCGCTCGCCCTGCACGGGGCCGCCTCCCTGTGCGGACCCGCCCGCGGGGGCCTCCTCCTCCCCGCTGTGCCGCTCCCTGTGGCTCAACTAGCCGCGCCCCGCTCGTGTCCTGGCGCCCGGGTGGGACTGAAGGTAGAGAGAGGCCGATTCGACGACCACTGGCATCTTCCGCCTCTCTGGCGCCCAACTGAGTGTGTGTGTGTGTGTGTGTGTGTGTGTGTATGCATGTATATGTATGTGTGTATATGTGTGTGTATATGTGTATGTGTGTATATGTGTACATGTGTATGTGTGTATGTGTGTGTGTGTGTGTGTGTTCTAATATATTTCATTGATTTCTTACAGAGAGGAAGGGAGAGGGATAGAGAATTAGAACATAGAAACATCGATCAGCCGCCTCCTGCACGCCCCCCACTGGGGATGTGCCTGCAACCGTGGTACATGCCTTTGACTGGAATCGAACCTGGGACCTTTCAGTCCGCAGGTTGAGGCTCTATCCACTAAGCCACACCAGTTTGGGCTCAACTCTGTTTTTATGTTAAAATCATTCCTGTAAATACTGTCCTTTTCCGAACATGGGATCAGGGGGAGGAAATGGGCCGAGGCTCGGCAGGTGCTACCTGCAGATCTGGGAGAGGCGGGTGGGAGAAGGAAAAATAAATAAAATAAAATAAAATAGGTGGAGGGTGGGACGGGATGGGGAACAGTCAGGGACCGAGGCGGGCTCGGGAAAGGGAGGTGGGGTTCGCTCTGTGGACAGATGATCTCTGAACTCGTCTGTTTGAGGGGACATCTGTGTCTCCGTCCTGTGTGTCCGTCCTCTGATAAAAACCTGTTCAACAGACCCGCTGCCGACCCGCCACCGGGGTCCCGCTAGGACTCGAACGAGCAGAAGAGCCACAGGAAATTCGCGCAGAATGCACAGTTACGCACGCGTGTGTCTCCCTCTGACGTTCCCAGCCAGCTCTGCGGGGAGCTCAACGCGGCCTAACTGGGGATCAGCACCCCCCCCACCACCTCCCCACCCACACACACCCCCCTCCGGGGCCACGCAGCGAGCAGGCGGGCCCGGGCCTCCAACACCGGCTCTCTGTGGCGGGAAGCCCACAGACTTGGTCTGTGGACGGCCGCGCTGCCGGCTCCCCCTCCATCTGAGCCAGGAGCACCCACACTGAGCCTCGCCTGCTCTTCCCGCTGCCAACATATTCGCCCGCAGTTGGGGGAAGAAGGCGGGAGAGGGCACCCCCCCCCCCGGCTCTTTGGAGAGTCATTAGAATACCAGGTGCAGGCCTTCTGAAAGAGCTACCTTTCAGTCTAGAAAAGTCCCTGTTTCCTCCTACCCAGCCCCCGCCCCCACCAGCTCCCCTGAGGCCCGGGGACGGCCAATGCCCCCCCACCCCGGCTGCCCCCGCCCCTCCACAATCTCTCATCTGTACCCCCTTCTAGTCCCTGCGTGGTGGCGTCTCCTGCCATCCTGTGCCCACACCACAGCCGGGCTGGTTTAAAGGGAACACAGCTGCCCGGCTGGCGTGGCTCAGGGGTTGAGCGTCCACCTAGGAACCAGGAGGTCAGGGTTCGATTCCTGGTCAGGGCACAGGCCAGGGTTGCAGGCTCCATCCCAGGAGGGAGGCGATCCAAGATTCTCCCTCATTGTGGATGTTTCTCTCCCTCTCTCTCTCCCTTGCTCTCTGAAATCAATAAAAAGTATATCTACTTTTTTTTTAAAATATATATTTTATTGATTTTTACAGAGAGAAAGGGAGAGGGATAGAGAGTCAGAAACATCGATGAGAGAGAGACATCGATCAGCCGCCTCCCGCACGCCCCCCAATGGGGATGTGCCCGCCACCAAGGTCCATGCCCTTGACAGGAATCGAACCCGGGACCTTTCAGTCCGCCGGCCGACGCTCTATCCACTGAGCCACACCGGTCTCGGCAAAAAGTAGATCTACTTTTTAAAAAAGAACATCGCTGGCGCTCTCTGAGCTTCTGTCCCGGCACAGCCCCCGGCCTCAGTGGTAGCCGAGCAGCCAGACGGAGGGGGACGGAGCCACAGGGCCGCCGCCTGAGCATCACAGGGTGGGACCGCCACGCCTCGGGCCCGGCCAGGTGCCTGGCTAACGTGTCGCTTCCCCGGGCCACCCCTGCCCCCCGCCCCGCACGCTGCCCGGGCGAGTCCTCCGTGCCAGGAACCACCGCTCCCAGCGCCCCGGCTGCCTCCCCGGCCCCCGGCCCGCCGCTCCATCGAGCGCTGGTCGCCGCTGCAGGCGCCCGCACAGGGGGCAGGGGGAGCGGGGACGGGCTGTGTCCTTTTTATCGGGCACTTAACGGCCTGCTCGCTCCAGCGCTCCGGGCGTCCTCCCACACGGCTTTATCTCAAAAAGCGATACACGCCGAGGGCCACGGGCAGACCCGCGCTCCTGAAGGGCATTTCCCCCGCGGCCGCCGGGATCCCGGGCGGGTGCCTCCTCCCCGTGGGGGCGTCCACGGCAGGGCGGCGGGGGTCGCTGACCCCTGCGGGCTGAGTGCCAGGCTCCGAAGCAACAAGAGAGGCCCCGACAGGCCACAGCCCTGCTGGGGAGAGCCTCCGGGCACGGCTGGAAGCGGCGGCTTCCTGTCGTGTAGCACCCAGTGTCGTGTGTGCGTGTGTGTGTGTGTGTGTGTGCGTGTGTGTGTGTGTCCCTATTCCAGTGACATCAGTACATACACAGGCCGAGAAGGACACAGACACCAAGCCACGACCCAGGGCCACCGGGGGAATCTCTGATTGCAGGCCCTTCATTGTCTGAAGAATATATTTCTGGCCGAAACCGGTGTGGCTCAGTGGATAGAGCATCAGCCTGCGGACTGAAGGGTCCCAGGTTCGATTCCGATCAAGGGTATGTATCCTGGTGGCGGGCACATCCCCAGTGGGGGGCGTGCAGGAGGCGGCTGATCGATGTCTCTCTCTCTCATCTATGTTTCTGTCTCTCCAGCCCTCTCCCTTCCTCTCTGAGAACCGTCAATAAAGTATATTGATTTTAACATACTGATTTTGTGAATAGTAATTTAACACATCAGTAAGCTATCTCGCCAGTCGGTGGGAGGGTCGGGGTGCCGGGAGCTGGGAGCTCCCGGTGGGCCCGCGGGCCAGCGCCCTCCTGAGGGAGCCCGGGCAGAGGCCTCGGGCGTCAGGGCGCGGCCTGGCCGGCGAGGAGAGGGCCCAGAGCCGGCGGGTGCGGGTGACAGTGGCACAAGCAGGACAGAAGCCAGGGAGAGCGGAGGAGAGACAAGAGAGGAAAGGAAATGGTAACCCCGGCTCCCAGCCCCGTCGTGGCAGCGTGAACCCCGCCTTCTCCACGCATCACCCCCTGGCCCCGCTGCGTGACCCCTCTGCGGTCCGACCGCCCTTCCCCAGGGAACACACGTGCGTGCACCCCGTCTGCTGGCGGGGCCTCCTG
Source organism: Lasiurus cinereus (assembly GCA_011751065.1). Taxonomy (NCBI): domain Eukaryota; kingdom Metazoa; phylum Chordata; class Mammalia; order Chiroptera; family Vespertilionidae; genus Lasiurus; species Lasiurus cinereus. Next base: position 4,132 of record JAAGEH010001946.1, read on the forward strand.
CATCCGTGTCTCCTCCTGCCCAAGCTCGTGGGGCACACAGCCCCTCCGAAGTATAACGGACGGCGAGTCGCGGTGACCTTGCCGACCCTCCCACGGGACCCGGCACGGCCACCCTGACCGCAGTGCGAGAACCTGGGGCCAGGTCAGAGCAGTCCGAGTGTGTCCCCCTAAGATGCAACCGAGGTTAAATCAGACGCCAGAGGGGCGGGCCTATCCTGGCCAGAGTGGCCGACAGGTGTCCCAGTGCTGACCGGCCACGGGCCCGGATCACCGCGCACCGCTGCAGAGACGCTGGCGAGGTGCCGCGTACGCCCTCACGACGCTCTCACGTTTCGCGTGAAAGATGGCTGGCTGTCCCCTGTGCACGGATCAGCCAGAAAGGCACTCGCTGTGAGTTCCAAAGCCCGTGACTTCAAGACGAAAGAAGGGACCTCTCTCAGGGGAAACGTTCAGCGCTGTCCTGTCTGCCTGGGAAAGCCGCGGCCCTGGGAAGGCCAAAACCCCCGGCCAGAATCAAAGCAGTCATTTACTCTGTGCCTGTGTGCGTGTACGTGTGTGTGTGCGGGTGTGTACTGTGTGTGTGCGTGTATAAGTGTGAGTGTGTGTGCGTGTGCGTTTACACGGAGGGACAGGCCATTCCCTGGAAAACTGGGCCTACACAGCAAGAGCTGTTCCAGTACTAAGTGGACCAAACATGGATGCTGTGTTTTCGAACGTTACTCTGCCGTGAACTTTTCTGATGAGTCTCCATAAAGAATCTGTGGGAAATCCCCGTTGGACACTGGGATATTTATCATTGCTATTTTTTTTTAATTTTTTATATGTTTTTTATTGATTTTTCACAGAGAGGAAGGGAGAGAGATAGAGAGCTAGAATCATCGATGATGAGAGAGAAACATCCATCAGCCGCCTCCTGCACGCCCCCCACTGGGGATGTGCCCACAACCAAGGTACATGCCCTTGACCGGAATCGAACCTGGGACCCTTCAGTCCGCAGGCTGACGCTCTATCCACTGAGCCACACCGGCCAGGGCGATATTTACCATGTCTATGGCCCCTAAAAGCAGGCCCCAGCCAGACAGTCACAGGACGCTGAAAAGCACCCACACATGTAAGAGCTGCAGAGATCTCCCTCCTTACGATCCATCCAGGGAACTGGCAGGTCTGTGCATCTGTAGACGGACATCGTCTGCTCCTCGATGATTTAATGGAGGTATTTTTCCAGGGAAGAGCTTACACGGTCACCACCCCCTTTTCAAACCCCCAAGGTCAACCGCCACCACCTGCCTGGGCTCCCAAAATCCTCTCCAGAAAAACAACCCCCATATTCATTCTACCTGAACTACCTGAGCACAGTAACCTAGGTCACTGGGTCACTATCAGCACCTGAAGGACGGAGTTAGGATGACACATTTCAGCGGGCGGAGTCACAGTGCGAAAGAGGTGAGCGGACACAGGGATGGGACCCCAGCGGGTGACCATGGCTCCCCACATCTCTAAGAGCAGGGAGGTGCCTGAGGGGCATAACCCGGAACAGGAGGGGAGCCTTCTGATGAGCTCTCCGCAGGCTTAGGAAGGGCGCACCCCAGAGCAGGCGCACACAGTTACCCAGTCACTGTGGACCTGCCGGGGTTCGTCACCAAAAACGACCCTCCGGCCGCAGGCCCAGGCCCAGGCCAGGCAGAGGCGCAGCTGCCGCCCGCACGTGAGAGCCCGGACACACACCCCGCACCACGGCACAGCCCGGTGCGTGCGTCCGCTGCCGGATGGCACGGTGGCCCGGGCCGCTCCTGTCGCTGCTCAGACTGCGGGGGCCCACGTCCGGCCATGAAGGACTGGTGTTAACGGCGAGAGCGGATGGCACCCAGGCACCCAGGCTGAACGCGACTCGGAGCACGCACGCACGCACGACCCGGACAAGGACACGGTCACCCACGCCCTTAATGTCGCAGCGCGGTCTGCAGACGGCCCCGCTGACTGTGCCCGGGCACTGCGGGGCTGGGAGCCACCCGCACAGCCCGGCTCCGTGCGGTGACAGCGAGGGGGCAGAGGTCTGAGACAGAAGGGACGGGGCGCCGCCGTCCACCGCGAAACCACAGCAAGCGTGGGAAAACCCAGCAGCGCGCAGGCGTCCCAGTGCCGCCCGGCCACGGGTCTGGATCAGTCGCTGGGGAAAGAAGGGTCTAAGGCTGCAACCTGAAACTAAAATATTCCCTGAGCGAGTCAACGCCACTGAAAAGGGAGAGATCCGTGTTTCTCAGGGCTTGTCCGTGTCCGTGTCCTTCCCGACTGCTCACGGGAACGGCAGCCGCACAGACCGGCCTGCACATGCAGACATGCAGACACACACACGGCCGCCCTCTCTGTGATGGCTACTCCGGTTGGAGGAGCAGCCCCTCAGACTGGCCTGGGGTCCGAGCGCCTGGTACGGTGGCTCCCCAACTCCAGACCCCCATCGGGGAGACACCCCACAGGCAGGGGGCCCGGGCCGTCCGGGTTTCAGTCTGAGAGGACTCGGTGGGAAATTGGAGGGCGGCGGAGGAGGAGGATGTGTGAAGGTCCCATGTGTTCGGGGCAGATAAAAGCCCAGAGACGCCTGTCACCCTCAGGAAACTCCGATGGACGCGTTTTCCTCCCTGAACTCTCAGGAAGTGGGGTATGGGGGCGGGGCGCCCCACAGCCTGCTGAGCGGAGCAAACATCTAAACCCCAGGTGGTGCTGAAACCGATGTGGCTGAGTGGATAGAGTGTCGGCCTGCGGACCGAAAGGTCCCGGGTTCGATTCCGGTCAAGGGCATGTATCCTGGTGGCGGGCACATCCCCAGTGAGGGGCGTGCAGGAGGCGGCTGATCGATGTCTCTCTCTCATCGATGTTTCTGACTCTCTATCCCTCTCCCTTCCTCTCTGTAAAACAGCAGTTCTCAACCTGTGGGTCACGACCCCTTTGGGGGGTCCATCGACCCCATCACAGAGGTCGCCGAAGACCATCAGAAAACACAGATATTTACATTACAATTCACAACAGGAGCAAAATTACTGTGAGGAAGTAGCAACGGAAATAATTTCATGGTTGGGGGTCACCACCCCATGGGGAGCTGCATGAAAGGGTCGCGCGGCCTTAGGAAGGTTGAGAACCACTGCTGTAAAACATCAGTAAAATACATTTTAAAAAATTAAAAATTAAAAAAAAAATGAAGAGAGAGCGGCAGAAAGCCCCGTGCCCACTCCAGCCCGGAGGCCCGTGCCTGGCACCCCTCCCTCCACGCGCGGCCGGGAGCGGCGAGACTCCCCCACCCCCCGGGGGCGCCCACCTACCTGATGTGGCCGATGAGCTCGATGAGCCTGTGGCTGAAGAAGTAGGCGGTGAGCTCGGACACGTGGCTCAGCACGGAGCACACGCCGAAGAGCGTGGTGCTCCCGTTGAGGTCCTCCAGGTGCCAGTAGAGGAAGGTGAAGACGAAGCCGTAGCCGAAGCCCATGAACCAGGCCACGAAGAGCACGGAGCCGTACCGCACGCTGCACAGCAGGCGCAGCAGGTCCCAGAAGCTGGCGGCGGGCGCGGGGCCGGCGGGCACCTCCTCCGAGGACTCGGTGGGGCTGCCCCGCTCGGCCGGCGCCCCCTCGGCTGCCCCCGCCGCCGCCGCCGTCGCCGCCGAGGGGCCCCCCCGGCCGCCCTCGCCCTCGAAGCGGCCGTAACGGAAGCGGAACTGCGTGGCCACGACCAGGGCCAGGGTCATGAGCACCCCGAAGACGATGAAGACCACCTGGTAGTTGCGGGACTCGGGGGGCCGGCAGCCGGGGCCGTGGACCAGCACCTCGAGGTGCGTGTAGTCGATGCCGATGCCCACGGACAGCATGGCCAGGCCCCAGCCCAGCGAGCCCCACATGCGCTGCAGCCCGTAGCGGTCCCGGTGCCGGCCCAGGTACTGCAGCGTCACCGTGTCCACGATGGTGACGGACGAGGCGCTGAAGAACTCGCCCACGATCACCACCACCAGGATCACCAGGAAGATGGCCTCCACCTCCCGCTGGTCGTACACCAGGACCGCCTGGTCGGCGGGGAGCGCTCTGGTGGTGGCGGCGGCCGTGGCCGTGGCCGTGGTCGTGGCCGTCGTCACGGTGCTCCCTCTGCTCGCCGTTCCCGCGGGGGCCGGGGCTCCAGGGCTCGGAGTCAAGGTCACGTCCTTACCCAGGTCTGTCGCCTCCTCTGTCTGCAGCAGCGGCGTTGTGGGCGGAGGGCGCACGCTGGTCCGGTCGGCGGCAGCGGCCGTGGGGACGGCGAAAGGTTCCGTGACGTTGGGTTCCGCCAGGACCAGGTCTCTCCTCTCCCGCGACGGCCTCGCGGGGGGCGGCGGTGTCCCGGACGCGAGGGAGGGGGCGTCGGTGGGCAGGAGGGTGAGCGGGTGAGTCGCGTTGGCGGGCCGGGCGGTGGGGGGCGTCCGGGGGACGCAGCGCAGGGTGGCGGGCTTGACGAAGCCGACGCCCAGGTTGAAGAGCACCCAGCACAGGAGGGAGAAGAGCAGGACCACCTTGCCCTTCTTGAAGCGGTCGGCCACCACGCCCCAGAAGGGGGCGCTGCAGAACTCGATGAAGTAGCGGATGCCCACCAGCAGCCCGCTCTGGCTGGGCGACATGCCCAGCTGCTTGTAGTACACGGGCAGCAGCGGGTACAGGGAGCCGTAGGCGGCGTAGAAGAAGAAGTAGAAGACCTTGGAGATGAGCAGGTCGTTGTTGACCTTCACGCAGTGCCTCTCGATCCAGTCCACCTCCTCCTCCTCGTCCTCCTCGTCCTCGGGGGCGGCCTCCGTGGCCGGGGAGGAGGTGGGCGTCTCGCGAGGCGGCGGCGCCGGCGGCTCCCGGGACGCCGCCCCGTTGAAGGGGTCGGCGAGCACGTACTTGCGCTTCTGCTCCTCCTCGTCCTCCGTGAGGATGGCCACCTTATCGTCGGCCGCCATGGCTCGCCACCAGCGGGCGGGGCCCCTTCGCCGCGGGCACTGCTGGCCTGCAAAGCAGAACGGAGAGAGAGGGGGCGGCTGAGTGGTGACGCGGAGACCGCGCGGGCACGAAGCTCCCTCTGGCACAGCCAAGGGTGCCTGGGGGTGGTTCTCGCCAGGGGGCACCTGCAGCCACGGACCACCACGGACTCCTACAGCTGTCAAACAGCACGCGTTCCTTCTGGCCACTGGCGGACCGAACGCATCGCCCAGGGACAGGCTGAGAGCTCGGGGTTCATCTGAATCTTTTCACGGGTTCCTACCAAAAACGTCTAAAGGAGCCGAAACCGGTGTGGCTCAGTGGATAGATCGTCGGTCTGTGAACTGAAAGGTCCCAGGTTCGATTCCGGTCAAGGGCATGGACCTGGGTGGCGGGCACATCTCCAGTGGTGGGCGCGCAGGAGGCGGCTGATGGATGTCTCTCTCTCATCGATGTTTCTGACTCTCTATCCCTCTCCCTTCCTCTCTGTAAGAAATCAATAACATATATTTTTTTATAAAAAAATGTCCAAAGGATAGGGATGGGGTCTCCCCCACCTGGAAACCTGAAAATCGATCGCATGTAGAGTCTCTGGGTTTCACTGCCCAAACACACCCACCGAACCAGGAAGTCCACAATGGTTAGGAAGTCAAGGTAGCCAAAGCCATGCAGTTTCTGGCGGAAAATGGCGAGAAGCTCCCAATTCCAACCAAACGATGAGGAGCATCTGCCCCAGGACCTGGTGCTAAGCCATCGGAGGACACGGAGGTGAGGACGCAGCCGCCCGAGGCTGATGTTGCCAACGCTTCTCCAAAACGCGTTCAGGGATTGCAGCGCGAGAAAGTGAAAACCGCAGACGCCATCTTGTAAGCAGCGGAACAGGAATCACAACTTTCCATTAGGGCAGCGGTTCTCCACCTTCCTCAGGCCGCGACCCTGGCCTACAGCTCCTCCTGGGGTGGTGACCCCCAACCATGACATGTTGCTCCTGTGATGCATCGTGATGTCAATATCTGCATTTTCCGAGGGTCTCAGGCGACCCCTGTGAAAGGGTCGTTCGACCCCCAAAGGGGTCGCGACCCACAGGTTGAGAACCACTGCCTTAGAGGAACAAGTCCGAAACCCGCTACTTCTCATCAGAAACCATGGACGCCAGAGGAAGGGGATGATACTGTCTAAGCGCTGAGAGGAAAGAACTGTCCACCCAGAAACCTCCCTTCGGGGGGCCGGGGGGAGAGTCCAACAAGCAGAGAGCCACAGAACCGTATCCCTTACACATCCAGATTCAAACCCCCCCCCCCCGGCAAGATATCAGAGAAGAAGACGTAGGAAGATATAAAAAGAGCTGTAAGCAATGACGAGGTGGGTCTATTCCAGGTGCCGTATTTGGAGATCGCCAGCCGAAACCGGTGTGGCTCAGTGGATAGAGCGTCGGCCTACTGACTGAAAGGTCCCGGGTTCAATTCCCATCAAGGGCAGGTACCTTGGTGGCGGGCACATCTCCAGTGGGGGGCGTGCAGGAGGCGGCTGATCGATGTCTCTCTCTCATCGATGTTTCTAACTCTCTATCCCTCTTCCCTTCCTCTCTGTGAAAAATCAATAAAATATATTTTTTTAAAAATCACGAGATCAAGATGCCGAGAAGAAATGATCGGTCCCCTCGACCCACAAAAGCAAGCAGCGGTTCCTGCGAAGTCCAGGAAAGCAGGGACAGAGGCGGACCTCGTCTTCACGAGACCCCCGGCGGGCCAAGACGGTGCTCCTTCCCTCTGCGGCGGACAGAGCGACACTGTCTGTCCTCCCCACGCTTACGTCACAGGGCGCCGGAGTCCTCGCCTGCGCTACACGGAAAGGGAAGTCACTTGGGTCCAAAGGGAAGCGAGAAAGAAACCGTCTTTATGTGAAACCACTGTCTGTGGAGGAAATCCCAAGAAACCTCCCAAACCTTCTAGAAGCAGGGAGTGAGTTCAGCAAGGTCACAGGACACAAGACAGACAGACAGAACGGCAGCTGGCGTTTCTGCCTACGAGCCATGAGCACCAAACAGCAGCCTTTATTTATTTATTTTTTTAAATACATTTTATTGATTTTTTTCACAGAGAGGAAAGGAGAGGGATAAAAAGTCAGAAACGTCGATGAGAGAGAGACATCGATCAGCCGCCTCCTGCACGCCCCCCACTGGGGATATGCCCGCCACCCAGGTCCCTGCCCTTGACCGGAATCGAACCTGGGACCTTTCAGTCCACAGGCCGACGCTCTATCCACTGAGCCACACCGGTTTCGGCCGGACATCAACCTTTCAAACAGAATCCCTCTGACAACTGCTAACAGCGTGAGCTATTCCGTCAGCGAAGCCTCCAGGACTGTGCGCTGAAAACTGCAAAACGCTGGTCCATCCAGGAAACAAAGGTCTGGGTAAGTGGAGAGACAGGTCACGTTCCGTTCTCCGCACATCTGTCTACGGGTTTAACCAATCCCTCTAGAATCTCAGCAAGATTTTTTTTGTATTTGTAGATAAGATTACTCTAAAATGTATATGAAAAGTTTTGAAAAAAAAGCTTTATTATTCAGCTACCCAGAGATCAAGACCGTGTAATACTGGCAGAAGGACAGACACACCTGGCAATGGAACGGAGCAGAGAACGCAGGGAGACACAGCCACACAAATATTCCCAACGGACTCTTGACGAAGATGCAAACGCCATGTCACGGAGCAAAGGTGGCCTTCTCAGCAAGTGGTGCCGAGGAAATCAGACATCGACAGGCAAAGAAACTCACCCACCAACCGAAGACTCACACCTCACACAAATACAGACCTTACCCACACCCCAAGCAGGCCATGGGCTTAAATGCCAAACCACAACACTTTGGGGTGCAGGGGGGGAAACGAGGCAGAATCTCCAGGGTCTAGCGCTGGCCAAGAGAGCTCTTAGGTGTCACGCCACGCACGTGACTCATAAAAGGAAAATGCGACCTATCAGACGTGGTCAAAACGTGAACTTTCGCTCTGCAGACGACCCTGCTGAGCGGATGGACCTACCGATGGGAAACTACAGTGGTACCTCGAGATACGAGTTTAATTCGTTCCGTCACCTTGAGGCATGGGAAACTATGAGACACTCGAGTCGCGGTAAACTGGTGGGTCGTGTGCAGCCGGCCGATCCGCGCGATGACTCCTATCTCAACTGTTGCTCGTATTTCAAAGCAAAAATCGCTCGCTTGACGGCTCGTATCTCAAAAATCTCATATGTTAGGGCACTCGTATCTCGAGGTACCGCTGTATCTGAAAGCCACATACCCAACAAGGGATTATCACCTGCAATAGATACAACCCTCTCAGGACCCCACAACCAAGGGGCCAGTTAGAAATGAGACCAAAGACACAAAGAGACATCTCACCCAGAGGACACACAGGACAGACAGAGGCAATAAGCACAGGACAGTGTCCGGCATCATGAGGAAATGTAAGCTACACGTATGACCTGTCACTGCCCCCCGCCCCGTGTGGATGGCTAACGCAAACACAGCGACCCCGCCGCGTTCCGACCAGGACGCGGAGGCCCGAGCCCCCTGCCCAGTGCAGGAAGGGCTGTCGAATGGGCCGTTTCTTATCAATCTAGACCCGTGGCCACCACAGGACCCAGCTACCTGCACCCAGAGACAGGACCCATGTACTTCAGACAAAAACACACGTGTTCATGCACCTGCATCCATCACACCGCCCCCAACTGGAAACAGCCCAGGTGTTCATCATGAGTGAAGGTCAAACAAGCTACCTGGTGCGGTCAGCTATACCACCGATCTCCTGACCCATCTCCTGGCCCAGGGCAAGCTCGTCCATCAGGGACCACGTTCACGGACGCTCACAGAGAGGCGGGGAGACCTCAGTGTTAGGGACCACGTCCTCAGGCGCTCACAGAGAGGCGGGGAGATCTCATATGTTAGGGACCACGGATGC
>JAAGEH010001947.1:0-12900 GCA_011751065.1 Lasiurus cinereus
ATCTCGAGGTACCGCTGTGTATGATAAACAGCCCGATGGGCGGGGGGCGGGAAGAGGGGGGACTCACCCTGGAGCACCTCCATGGGCAGCACGGTCCAGGCGTTCTCCAGGTAGGAGATGTAGATGTAGCGCGCCGTGTTGCAGGCCAGGCCGATGTACAGGACCCTGGGGGCGCAGAGCACAGTCAGCGGGGGGCGGGGGTCAGGGGTCAGAGCACGCAGGCTGGCTTCTGTCTTCCCCGCCCGCCGCCCCTCACCCAGACAGCCCCCCCCTTCACCCCCCCCTGGGCCGGGGGGGGGGGGGGGAGGAGCGAGGCTTCTCAGGAGGCCGAGGGTGGCTCCTGACCTATCTGCCCGCGGCCTCCCACGTGGGTTAAAGGCGACATCCTGCCTTCCTGAGCCCCACCCGTGCAGGAGGGGCCACCATAAGCCAGCCGGGCACCCCGCCATCTGCGTATGTGACCGTGGACCCGGCCTCTAGGCAATGCCCAGACGCCCAGCCGCTCCCAGGGATGCTCCAGGTGGCTGCTCCCCGCCGGGAGGCCGGTAAACTGGACACCAGATTCGCTCTCCTCCTACTTCCTCTCCCCTCTGTTCAGCCACGTGCTGCTTCCCCTCGCCGCCATCCCCCCACCCACGAGAGAAAGCAATGTGCCAGCCCGAGCGGGGGTGTCCCGGCCCCCGAGGTCTCGCCGCTCGCCCTGCACGGGGCCGCCTCCCTGTGCGGACCCGCCCGCGGGGGCCTCCTCCTCCCCGCTGTGCCGCTCCCTGTGGCTCAACTAGCCGCGCCCCGCTCGTGTCCTGGCGCCCGGGTGGGACTGAAGGTAGAGAGAGGCCGATTCGACGACCACTGGCATCTTCCGCCTCTCTGGCGCCCAACTGAGTGTGTGTGTGTGTGTGTGTGTGTGTGTGTATGCATGTATATGTATGTGTGTATATGTGTGTGTATATGTGTATGTGTGTATATGTGTACATGTGTATGTGTGTATGTGTGTGTGTGTGTGTGTGTTCTAATATATTTCATTGATTTCTTACAGAGAGGAAGGGAGAGGGATAGAGAATTAGAACATAGAAACATCGATCAGCCGCCTCCTGCACGCCCCCCACTGGGGATGTGCCTGCAACCGTGGTACATGCCTTTGACTGGAATCGAACCTGGGACCTTTCAGTCCGCAGGTTGAGGCTCTATCCACTAAGCCACACCAGTTTGGGCTCAACTCTGTTTTTATGTTAAAATCATTCCTGTAAATACTGTCCTTTTCCGAACATGGGATCAGGGGGAGGAAATGGGCCGAGGCTCGGCAGGTGCTACCTGCAGATCTGGGAGAGGCGGGTGGGAGAAGGAAAAATAAATAAAATAAAATAAAATAGGTGGAGGGTGGGACGGGATGGGGAACAGTCAGGGACCGAGGCGGGCTCGGGAAAGGGAGGTGGGGTTCGCTCTGTGGACAGATGATCTCTGAACTCGTCTGTTTGAGGGGACATCTGTGTCTCCGTCCTGTGTGTCCGTCCTCTGATAAAAACCTGTTCAACAGACCCGCTGCCGACCCGCCACCGGGGTCCCGCTAGGACTCGAACGAGCAGAAGAGCCACAGGAAATTCGCGCAGAATGCACAGTTACGCACGCGTGTGTCTCCCTCTGACGTTCCCAGCCAGCTCTGCGGGGAGCTCAACGCGGCCTAACTGGGGATCAGCACCCCCCCCACCACCTCCCCACCCACACACACCCCCCTCCGGGGCCACGCAGCGAGCAGGCGGGCCCGGGCCTCCAACACCGGCTCTCTGTGGCGGGAAGCCCACAGACTTGGTCTGTGGACGGCCGCGCTGCCGGCTCCCCCTCCATCTGAGCCAGGAGCACCCACACTGAGCCTCGCCTGCTCTTCCCGCTGCCAACATATTCGCCCGCAGTTGGGGGAAGAAGGCGGGAGAGGGCACCCCCCCCCCCGGCTCTTTGGAGAGTCATTAGAATACCAGGTGCAGGCCTTCTGAAAGAGCTACCTTTCAGTCTAGAAAAGTCCCTGTTTCCTCCTACCCAGCCCCCGCCCCCACCAGCTCCCCTGAGGCCCGGGGACGGCCAATGCCCCCCCACCCCGGCTGCCCCCGCCCCTCCACAATCTCTCATCTGTACCCCCTTCTAGTCCCTGCGTGGTGGCGTCTCCTGCCATCCTGTGCCCACACCACAGCCGGGCTGGTTTAAAGGGAACACAGCTGCCCGGCTGGCGTGGCTCAGGGGTTGAGCGTCCACCTAGGAACCAGGAGGTCAGGGTTCGATTCCTGGTCAGGGCACAGGCCAGGGTTGCAGGCTCCATCCCAGGAGGGAGGCGATCCAAGATTCTCCCTCATTGTGGATGTTTCTCTCCCTCTCTCTCTCCCTTGCTCTCTGAAATCAATAAAAAGTATATCTACTTTTTTTTTAAAATATATATTTTATTGATTTTTACAGAGAGAAAGGGAGAGGGATAGAGAGTCAGAAACATCGATGAGAGAGAGACATCGATCAGCCGCCTCCCGCACGCCCCCCAATGGGGATGTGCCCGCCACCAAGGTCCATGCCCTTGACAGGAATCGAACCCGGGACCTTTCAGTCCGCCGGCCGACGCTCTATCCACTGAGCCACACCGGTCTCGGCAAAAAGTAGATCTACTTTTTAAAAAAGAACATCGCTGGCGCTCTCTGAGCTTCTGTCCCGGCACAGCCCCCGGCCTCAGTGGTAGCCGAGCAGCCAGACGGAGGGGGACGGAGCCACAGGGCCGCCGCCTGAGCATCACAGGGTGGGACCGCCACGCCTCGGGCCCGGCCAGGTGCCTGGCTAACGTGTCGCTTCCCCGGGCCACCCCTGCCCCCCGCCCCGCACGCTGCCCGGGCGAGTCCTCCGTGCCAGGAACCACCGCTCCCAGCGCCCCGGCTGCCTCCCCGGCCCCCGGCCCGCCGCTCCATCGAGCGCTGGTCGCCGCTGCAGGCGCCCGCACAGGGGGCAGGGGGAGCGGGGACGGGCTGTGTCCTTTTTATCGGGCACTTAACGGCCTGCTCGCTCCAGCGCTCCGGGCGTCCTCCCACACGGCTTTATCTCAAAAAGCGATACACGCCGAGGGCCACGGGCAGACCCGCGCTCCTGAAGGGCATTTCCCCCGCGGCCGCCGGGATCCCGGGCGGGTGCCTCCTCCCCGTGGGGGCGTCCACGGCAGGGCGGCGGGGGTCGCTGACCCCTGCGGGCTGAGTGCCAGGCTCCGAAGCAACAAGAGAGGCCCCGACAGGCCACAGCCCTGCTGGGGAGAGCCTCCGGGCACGGCTGGAAGCGGCGGCTTCCTGTCGTGTAGCACCCAGTGTCGTGTGTGCGTGTGTGTGTGTGTGTGTGTGCGTGTGTGTGTGTGTCCCTATTCCAGTGACATCAGTACATACACAGGCCGAGAAGGACACAGACACCAAGCCACGACCCAGGGCCACCGGGGGAATCTCTGATTGCAGGCCCTTCATTGTCTGAAGAATATATTTCTGGCCGAAACCGGTGTGGCTCAGTGGATAGAGCATCAGCCTGCGGACTGAAGGGTCCCAGGTTCGATTCCGATCAAGGGTATGTATCCTGGTGGCGGGCACATCCCCAGTGGGGGGCGTGCAGGAGGCGGCTGATCGATGTCTCTCTCTCTCATCTATGTTTCTGTCTCTCCAGCCCTCTCCCTTCCTCTCTGAGAACCGTCAATAAAGTATATTGATTTTAACATACTGATTTTGTGAATAGTAATTTAACACATCAGTAAGCTATCTCGCCAGTCGGTGGGAGGGTCGGGGTGCCGGGAGCTGGGAGCTCCCGGTGGGCCCGCGGGCCAGCGCCCTCCTGAGGGAGCCCGGGCAGAGGCCTCGGGCGTCAGGGCGCGGCCTGGCCGGCGAGGAGAGGGCCCAGAGCCGGCGGGTGCGGGTGACAGTGGCACAAGCAGGACAGAAGCCAGGGAGAGCGGAGGAGAGACAAGAGAGGAAAGGAAATGGTAACCCCGGCTCCCAGCCCCGTCGTGGCAGCGTGAACCCCGCCTTCTCCACGCATCACCCCCTGGCCCCGCTGCGTGACCCCTCTGCGGTCCGACCGCCCTTCCCCAGGGAACACACGTGCGTGCACCCCGTCTGCTGGCGGGGCCTCCTGCATCCGTGTCTCCTCCTGCCCAAGCTCGTGGGGCACACAGCCCCTCCGAAGTATAACGGACGGCGAGTCGCGGTGACCTTGCCGACCCTCCCACGGGACCCGGCACGGCCACCCTGACCGCAGTGCGAGAACCTGGGGCCAGGTCAGAGCAGTCCGAGTGTGTCCCCCTAAGATGCAACCGAGGTTAAATCAGACGCCAGAGGGGCGGGCCTATCCTGGCCAGAGTGGCCGACAGGTGTCCCAGTGCTGACCGGCCACGGGCCCGGATCACCGCGCACCGCTGCAGAGACGCTGGCGAGGTGCCGCGTACGCCCTCACGACGCTCTCACGTTTCGCGTGAAAGATGGCTGGCTGTCCCCTGTGCACGGATCAGCCAGAAAGGCACTCGCTGTGAGTTCCAAAGCCCGTGACTTCAAGACGAAAGAAGGGACCTCTCTCAGGGGAAACGTTCAGCGCTGTCCTGTCTGCCTGGGAAAGCCGCGGCCCTGGGAAGGCCAAAACCCCCGGCCAGAATCAAAGCAGTCATTTACTCTGTGCCTGTGTGCGTGTACGTGTGTGTGTGCGGGTGTGTACTGTGTGTGTGCGTGTATAAGTGTGAGTGTGTGTGCGTGTGCGTTTACACGGAGGGACAGGCCATTCCCTGGAAAACTGGGCCTACACAGCAAGAGCTGTTCCAGTACTAAGTGGACCAAACATGGATGCTGTGTTTTCGAACGTTACTCTGCCGTGAACTTTTCTGATGAGTCTCCATAAAGAATCTGTGGGAAATCCCCGTTGGACACTGGGATATTTATCATTGCTATTTTTTTTTAATTTTTTATATGTTTTTTATTGATTTTTCACAGAGAGGAAGGGAGAGAGATAGAGAGCTAGAATCATCGATGATGAGAGAGAAACATCCATCAGCCGCCTCCTGCACGCCCCCCACTGGGGATGTGCCCACAACCAAGGTACATGCCCTTGACCGGAATCGAACCTGGGACCCTTCAGTCCGCAGGCTGACGCTCTATCCACTGAGCCACACCGGCCAGGGCGATATTTACCATGTCTATGGCCCCTAAAAGCAGGCCCCAGCCAGACAGTCACAGGACGCTGAAAAGCACCCACACATGTAAGAGCTGCAGAGATCTCCCTCCTTACGATCCATCCAGGGAACTGGCAGGTCTGTGCATCTGTAGACGGACATCGTCTGCTCCTCGATGATTTAATGGAGGTATTTTTCCAGGGAAGAGCTTACACGGTCACCACCCCCTTTTCAAACCCCCAAGGTCAACCGCCACCACCTGCCTGGGCTCCCAAAATCCTCTCCAGAAAAACAACCCCCATATTCATTCTACCTGAACTACCTGAGCACAGTAACCTAGGTCACTGGGTCACTATCAGCACCTGAAGGACGGAGTTAGGATGACACATTTCAGCGGGCGGAGTCACAGTGCGAAAGAGGTGAGCGGACACAGGGATGGGACCCCAGCGGGTGACCATGGCTCCCCACATCTCTAAGAGCAGGGAGGTGCCTGAGGGGCATAACCCGGAACAGGAGGGGAGCCTTCTGATGAGCTCTCCGCAGGCTTAGGAAGGGCGCACCCCAGAGCAGGCGCACACAGTTACCCAGTCACTGTGGACCTGCCGGGGTTCGTCACCAAAAACGACCCTCCGGCCGCAGGCCCAGGCCCAGGCCAGGCAGAGGCGCAGCTGCCGCCCGCACGTGAGAGCCCGGACACACACCCCGCACCACGGCACAGCCCGGTGCGTGCGTCCGCTGCCGGATGGCACGGTGGCCCGGGCCGCTCCTGTCGCTGCTCAGACTGCGGGGGCCCACGTCCGGCCATGAAGGACTGGTGTTAACGGCGAGAGCGGATGGCACCCAGGCACCCAGGCTGAACGCGACTCGGAGCACGCACGCACGCACGACCCGGACAAGGACACGGTCACCCACGCCCTTAATGTCGCAGCGCGGTCTGCAGACGGCCCCGCTGACTGTGCCCGGGCACTGCGGGGCTGGGAGCCACCCGCACAGCCCGGCTCCGTGCGGTGACAGCGAGGGGGCAGAGGTCTGAGACAGAAGGGACGGGGCGCCGCCGTCCACCGCGAAACCACAGCAAGCGTGGGAAAACCCAGCAGCGCGCAGGCGTCCCAGTGCCGCCCGGCCACGGGTCTGGATCAGTCGCTGGGGAAAGAAGGGTCTAAGGCTGCAACCTGAAACTAAAATATTCCCTGAGCGAGTCAACGCCACTGAAAAGGGAGAGATCCGTGTTTCTCAGGGCTTGTCCGTGTCCGTGTCCTTCCCGACTGCTCACGGGAACGGCAGCCGCACAGACCGGCCTGCACATGCAGACATGCAGACACACACACGGCCGCCCTCTCTGTGATGGCTACTCCGGTTGGAGGAGCAGCCCCTCAGACTGGCCTGGGGTCCGAGCGCCTGGTACGGTGGCTCCCCAACTCCAGACCCCCATCGGGGAGACACCCCACAGGCAGGGGGCCCGGGCCGTCCGGGTTTCAGTCTGAGAGGACTCGGTGGGAAATTGGAGGGCGGCGGAGGAGGAGGATGTGTGAAGGTCCCATGTGTTCGGGGCAGATAAAAGCCCAGAGACGCCTGTCACCCTCAGGAAACTCCGATGGACGCGTTTTCCTCCCTGAACTCTCAGGAAGTGGGGTATGGGGGCGGGGCGCCCCACAGCCTGCTGAGCGGAGCAAACATCTAAACCCCAGGTGGTGCTGAAACCGATGTGGCTGAGTGGATAGAGTGTCGGCCTGCGGACCGAAAGGTCCCGGGTTCGATTCCGGTCAAGGGCATGTATCCTGGTGGCGGGCACATCCCCAGTGAGGGGCGTGCAGGAGGCGGCTGATCGATGTCTCTCTCTCATCGATGTTTCTGACTCTCTATCCCTCTCCCTTCCTCTCTGTAAAACAGCAGTTCTCAACCTGTGGGTCACGACCCCTTTGGGGGGTCCATCGACCCCATCACAGAGGTCGCCGAAGACCATCAGAAAACACAGATATTTACATTACAATTCACAACAGGAGCAAAATTACTGTGAGGAAGTAGCAACGGAAATAATTTCATGGTTGGGGGTCACCACCCCATGGGGAGCTGCATGAAAGGGTCGCGCGGCCTTAGGAAGGTTGAGAACCACTGCTGTAAAACATCAGTAAAATACATTTTAAAAAATTAAAAATTAAAAAAAAAATGAAGAGAGAGCGGCAGAAAGCCCCGTGCCCACTCCAGCCCGGAGGCCCGTGCCTGGCACCCCTCCCTCCACGCGCGGCCGGGAGCGGCGAGACTCCCCCACCCCCCGGGGGCGCCCACCTACCTGATGTGGCCGATGAGCTCGATGAGCCTGTGGCTGAAGAAGTAGGCGGTGAGCTCGGACACGTGGCTCAGCACGGAGCACACGCCGAAGAGCGTGGTGCTCCCGTTGAGGTCCTCCAGGTGCCAGTAGAGGAAGGTGAAGACGAAGCCGTAGCCGAAGCCCATGAACCAGGCCACGAAGAGCACGGAGCCGTACCGCACGCTGCACAGCAGGCGCAGCAGGTCCCAGAAGCTGGCGGCGGGCGCGGGGCCGGCGGGCACCTCCTCCGAGGACTCGGTGGGGCTGCCCCGCTCGGCCGGCGCCCCCTCGGCTGCCCCCGCCGCCGCCGCCGTCGCCGCCGAGGGGCCCCCCCGGCCGCCCTCGCCCTCGAAGCGGCCGTAACGGAAGCGGAACTGCGTGGCCACGACCAGGGCCAGGGTCATGAGCACCCCGAAGACGATGAAGACCACCTGGTAGTTGCGGGACTCGGGGGGCCGGCAGCCGGGGCCGTGGACCAGCACCTCGAGGTGCGTGTAGTCGATGCCGATGCCCACGGACAGCATGGCCAGGCCCCAGCCCAGCGAGCCCCACATGCGCTGCAGCCCGTAGCGGTCCCGGTGCCGGCCCAGGTACTGCAGCGTCACCGTGTCCACGATGGTGACGGACGAGGCGCTGAAGAACTCGCCCACGATCACCACCACCAGGATCACCAGGAAGATGGCCTCCACCTCCCGCTGGTCGTACACCAGGACCGCCTGGTCGGCGGGGAGCGCTCTGGTGGTGGCGGCGGCCGTGGCCGTGGCCGTGGTCGTGGCCGTCGTCACGGTGCTCCCTCTGCTCGCCGTTCCCGCGGGGGCCGGGGCTCCAGGGCTCGGAGTCAAGGTCACGTCCTTACCCAGGTCTGTCGCCTCCTCTGTCTGCAGCAGCGGCGTTGTGGGCGGAGGGCGCACGCTGGTCCGGTCGGCGGCAGCCGTGGGGACAGCGAAAGGTTCCGTGACGTTGGGTTCCACCAGGACCAGGTCTCTCCTCTCCCGCGACGGCCTCAGGGGGGGCGGCGGCGTCCCGGACGCGAGGGAGGGGGCGTCGGTGGGCAGGAGGGTGAGCGGGTGAGTCGCGTTGGCGGGCCGGGCGGTGGGGGGCGTCCGGGGGACGCAGCGCAGGGTGGCGGGCTTGACGAAGCCGACGCCCAGGTTGAAGAGCACCCAGCACAGGAGGGAGAAGAGCAGGACCACCTTGCCCTTCTTGAAGCGGTCGGCCACCACGCCCCAGAAGGGGGCGCTGCAGAACTCGATGAAGTAGCGGATGCCCACCAGCAGCCCGCTCTGGCTGGGCGACATGCCCAGCTGCTTGTAGTACACGGGCAGCAGCGGGTACAGGGAGCCGTAGGCGGCGTAGAAGAAGAAGTAGAAGACCTTGGAGATGAGCAGGTCGTTGTTGACCTTCACGCAGTGCCTCTCGATCCAGTCCACCTCCTCCTCCTCGTCCTCCTCGTCCTCGGGGGCGGCCTCCGTGGCCGGGGAGGAGGTGGGCGTCTCGCGAGGCGGTGGCGCCGGCTCCCGGGACGCCGCCCCGTTGAAGGGGTCGGCGAGCACGTACTTGCGCTTCTGCTCCTCCTCGTCCTCCGTGAGGATGGCCACCTTATCGTCGGCCGCCATGGCTCGCCACCAGCGGGCGGGGCCCCTTCGCCGCGGGCACTGCTGGCCTGTAAAGCAGAACGGAGAGAGAGGGGGTGGCTCAGTGGTGATGCGGACACCGCGCGGGCACGAAGCTCCCTCTGGCACAGCCAAGGGTGCCTGGGGGTGGTTCTCGCCATGGGGCACCTGCAGCCATGGACCACCACGGACTCCTACAGCTGTCAAACAGCACACATTCCTTCTGGCCACTGGCGGACCGACCGCATCGCCCAGGGACAGGCTGAGAGCTCGGGGTTCATCCGAATCTTTTCACGGGTTCCTACCAAAAACGTCCAAAGGAGCCGAAACCGGTGTGGCTCAGTGGATAGAGCGTCAGCCGGCGGACTGAAAGGTCCCAGGCTCGATTCCGGTCAAGGGCAGGGACCTGGGTGGCGGGCACATCTCCAGTGGGGGGTGTGCAGGAGGCGGCTGATGGATGTCTCTCTCTCTCATCGATGTTTCTGACTCTCTATCCCTCTCCCTTCCTCTCTGTAAGAAATCAATAAAATACATATTTTTTTTATAAAAAATGTCCAAAGGATAGGGATGGGGTCTCCCCCACCTGGAAACCTGAAAATCGATCGCATTTAGAGTCTCTGGGTTTCACTGCCCAAACACACCCACCGAACCAGGAAGTCCACAATGGCTAGGAAGTCAAGGAAGCCAAAGCCATGCGGTTTCTGGCGAAAAACGGAGAGAAGCTCCCAATTCCAACCAAACGATGAGGAGCATCTGCCCCAGGACCTGGTGCTAAGCCATCGGAGGACCCGGTGGTGAGGACGCGGCCGCCCGAGGCTGATGTCGCCAACGCTTCTCCAAAACGCGTTCAGGGATTGCAGCGCGAGAAAGTGAAAACCAAAGACGCCATCTTGAAAGCAGCGGAACAGGAATTACAACTTTCCGTTAGGGCAGCGGTTCTCCACCTTCCTCAGGCCGCGACCCTGGCCTACAGCTCCTCCTGGGGTGGTGACCCCCAGCCATGACATGTTGCTCCTGTGATGCATCGTGATGTCAATATCTGCATTTTCCGAGGGTCTTAGGCGACCCCTGTGAAAGGGTCATTCGACCCCCAAAGGGGCCGCGACCCACAGGTTGAGAACCGCTGCCTTAGAGGAACAAGTCCGAAACCCGCTACTTCTCATCAGAAACCATGGACGCCAGAGGAAGGGGATGATACTGTCTAAGCGCTGAGAGGAAAGAACTGTCTGCCCAGAAACCTGCCTTCCAGGGGGGTTGGGGGGGGGGGGGTCCAACAAGCAGAGAGCCACAGAACCGTATCCCTTACACATCCAGATTCAAAACCCCCCCTGGCAAAATATCAGAGAAGAAGACGTAGGAAGATATAAAAAGAGCTGTGCGCAATGACGAGGTGGGTCTATTCCAGGTGCTGTATTTGGAAATCGCCAGCCGAAACCGGTGTGGCTCAGTGGATAGAGCGTTGGCCTGCAGACTGAAAGGTCCCAGGTTTAATTCCGGTCAAGGACAGGTATCCTGGGGGCGGGCACATCTCCAGTGTGGGGTGTGCAGGAGGCGGCTGATCGATGTCTCTCTCATCGATGTTTCTAACTCTCTATCCCTCTTCCCTTCCTCTCTGTGAAAAATCAATAAAATATATTTTTTTAAAAATCACCAGATCAAGATGCCGAGGAGAGGAAATGATCGGTCCCCTCAACCGACAAAAGCAAGCAGCGGTTCCTGCGAAGTCCAGGAAAGCAGGGACAGAGGCGGACCTCGCCTTCACGAGACCTGCACACGGCACTACCCCCAGCGGGCCAAGATGGTGCTCCTTCCCTCTGCGGCGGACAGAGCGACACTGTCTGTCCTCCCCACGCTTACGTCACAGGGCGCCCGAGTCCTCGCCTGCGCTACACGGAAAGGGAAGTCACTCGGGTCCAAAGGGAAGCGAGAAAGAAACCGTCTTTATGTGAAACGACTGTCTGTGGAGGAAATCCCAAGAAACCTCCAAAACCTTCTAGAAGCAGGGAGTGAGTTCAGCAAGGTCACAGGACACAAGACAGACAGACAGAACGGCAGCTGGCGTTTCTGCCTACGAGCCATGAGCACCAAACAGCAACCTTTATTTATTTATTTTTTAAATACATTTTATTGATTTTTTTCACAGAGAGGAAGGGAGAAGGATAAAAAGTCAGAAACGTCGATGAGAGAGAGACATCGATCAGCCGCCTCCTGCACGCCCCCCACTGGGGATATGCCCGCCACCCAGGTCCCTGCCCTTGACCGGAATCGAACCTGGGACCTTTCAGTCCACAGGCCGACGCTCTATCCACTGAGCCACACCGGTTTCGGCCGGACATCAACCTTTCAAACAGAATCCCTCTGACAACTGCTAACAGCGTGAGCTATTCCGTCAGCGAAGCCTCCAGGACTGTGCGCTGAAAACTGCAAAACGCTGGTCCAGGAAACAAAGGTCTGGGTAAGTGGAGAGACAGGTCACGTTCCGTTCTCCGCACATCTGTCTACGGGTTTAACCAATCCCTCTAGAATCTCAGCAAGGTTTTTTTTTTTTTGGAGATATAGATAAGATTACTCTAAAATGTATATGAAAACAATTTTGAAAATGCAGCTTTATTATTCAGCTACCCAGAGATCAAGACCGTGTAATACTGGCAGAAGGACAGACACACCTAGCAATGGGACGGAGCAGAGAACGCAGGGAGACACAGCCACAGAAATATTCCCAACCGACTCTTGACGAAGATGCAAACGCCATGTCACGGAGCAAAGGTGGCCTTCTCAGCAAGTGGTGCCGAGGAAATCAGACATCGACAGGCAAAGAAACTCACCCACCAACCGAAGACTCACACCTCACACAAATACAGACCTTACCCACACCCCAAGCGGGCCATGGGCTTAAATGCCAAACCACAACACTTTGGGGTGCAGGGGGGGGAACGAGGCAGAATCTCCAGGGTCTAGTGCTGGCCAAGAGAGCTCTTAGGTGTCACGCCACGCACATGACTCATAAAAGGAAAATACGACCTATCAGACGTGGTCAAAACGTGAACTTTTGCCCTGCAGATGACCCTGCTGGGCGATGGACCTACCGATGGGAACTATCTGAAAGCCACAGACTCAACAAGGGATTATCACCTGCAATAGATACAGCCCTCTCAGGACCCCACCACAAAGGGGCCAATGAGAAATCAGACCAAAGACATCTCACTCAGAGGACACACAGGACAGACAGACGCAATAAGCACAGGACAGTGTCTGGCCTCATGAGGAAATGTAAGCTACACGTATGACCTGTCACTGCCCCCCCCCCCGCCGCCGTGTGGATGGCTAACGCAAACACAGCAACCCCGCCACATTCCGACCAGGACGCGGAGGCCCGAACCCCCTGCCCTGTGCAGGAGGGGCTGTCGAATGGGCCGTTTTACTGATCTAGACCCGTGGCCACCACAGGACCCAGCTACCTGCACCCAGAGACAGGGCCACCTACTTCAAACAAAAACACACGTGTTCGTGCACCTGCATCCATCACACTGCCCCCAGCTGGAAACAGCCCAGGTGTTCATCCTGGGTGAAGGTCAAACAAGCTACCTGGTGCGGTCAGCTACACCACCGATCTCCTGACCCATCTCCCGGCCCATCTCCCGACCCAGGGCAAGCTCGTCCATCAGGGACCACGTTCACGTACGCTCACAGAGAGGCGGGGAGACCTCAGTGTTAGGGACCACGTCCTCAGATACTCACAGAGAGGCGGGGAGATCTCATATGTTAGGGACCACGGACGCTCACAGAGAGGCGGGGAGATCTCATATGTTAGGGACCACGGATGC
>JAAGEH010001948.1:0-26997 GCA_011751065.1 Lasiurus cinereus
CCACCCCACCTCGTCACGTTTCATATCCGTCAGCCGGGCCGGGGGGCAGGGGAGGGGGGAGAAGGGGGGCGAACGCTGGCGGCCTCTTCACCCCAGACCCTATCTCTCACCCCCTGTCTTTGCTAGAGGCGTCGGCTGGCGCCTAATTAGACGTGGCTTCCACGGACGGGTGGGGGGGGGGTGGGGGTTGCAGAACGCGCCCTCGTCCCGTGCCGAGAGCACAAAGGCTGCCGGGCGATGCTTTTGTTGGCATCGACGCCGGGCCCGCGAGCCAGCTCCGTCATCCCGCGCTCGGCAGGATGTCAGGGACGCGGGGGCTGGGGTGGGGTGAGGGGACGGGGGGCTGGCCAGGTGGGGCCGGCGAGGGAAGGTTCTGGCAAATCAGCGCGGCGCTGGGGTTATTCCTCTTGTCAAACGGTAATGAAAAGCAGAGTCCGTGCACAAAAAAAAAAGAAAAATTAAAAATTAAAAACACGAAACGGCCGAAACCGGGGTGGCTCCGTGGCTAGAGCGTCGGCCTGCGGACTGAAAGGTCCCGGGTTCCATTCCGGTCAAGGGCAGGGACCTGGGTGGCGGGCACATCCCCACTGTGGGGCGTGCAGGAGGCGGCTGATCGATGTCTCTCTCTCTCTCATCGATGTTTCTGACTTTCTCTCTCTCTCCCTTCCTCTCTGTAAAAAAAATCAATAAAATATATTTTTAAAAAAAGAATGTTCAGGAACTCTTTGAGCCCTGGCTGGGGTGGCTCCGTGGAGAGGGCGCCGGCCTGCAAGACCACAGGGTCCCCCCGGGTTCGATTCCGGTCCAGGGTGTGGACCACGGTGGCAGGCTCCTCCTTCCCAGCCTGGGTCCTGGATGGGGCGCCTGCGGGAGGCAGCCCATCTACCCTGTGTCCCCGAAAGTCAGACGTCCCCCGAAAATAAGACCGACTCCCAGTTTTGCCTCTCGCTGTCATATCAGGCATGCCCCCCTCAAAAAAAATAAGACCTCCCCCCCAATCATCAGGCCTCCTCCTCCCGCACAGAAGGCCTCCCCGGAATAGAAGGTCCCCCGAAAGCGACCGTCAGGCGTCTGACTCCCGATTTAAAGAGGCCTCGCCCGGCCCATCCTTGAGCTGGTTTTGCGTTCGGCAATGATTTTAGAAACAAAAAACCATCACACATTAATGATAAACCTTCCTGCCTTCGGCGTCTCAAAAAGAATCGAAAACGTTAAGCGTGATTAAAAAAAAAAAACACACACACGGACACGCATCTAACAGAGACGGCGTTCGCGGCGTATGCAAACGGAAATCACGGGAGGCATGCAATTTACTGCAGGGCTGGCAGACAAATTACACTTATTGTGCGAAAAGGCTGGAATTTGTTTTGTTTTCACCTAAAGAGAGCGCTCTGCTGGTGGGAGGGTTCTCCCTCCACAAATACAACTTATTACGATAATAACGTGGCCACTCAGTGTGTGTGTGTGTGTGTGTGCGTGTGTGCATACACATATATACACACATACACACACATATAAAATATATATATACATATATATACACACACATATATATACACACATACACACACACATATAAAATATATATATACACATATATACACACACATACACACACACACACACACACACACACATATCATAGGCCCGGTGCATGAACTCGTGCATGGGTGGGGTCCGGCCAGCCTGGCCAGGGGGAGGGGACATGGGCGGTTGGCCGGCCTGCCTGCTGGTCTAACTCCTGCCGCGGGGACCATTTGCCTCTGAGCCTCTTATTCTATAGGATCGACACCGAGTGGCCAGACGACTCTGTGTTCAGAGCTCATCATCATCATCTGGCCGCTCCGTGTAGAGTGGTCCCCCTGAAACCTAGATAATTATTCGAACCAATGTCACCCCTGTCAGTCCCATTAAAAATAAATGAAAGAAAAACAGGGGAGAAAAAGAAAGAAAAAAAGAAAGGAAGGAAGGAAGGAAGGAGGAAAGAAAGAAAGAAAGAAAGAAAGAAAGAAAGAAAGGCCAAAACCGGTGTGGCTCAGTGGACAGAGCGTCGGCCTGCGGACTGAAAGGTCCCGGGTTCGATTCCGGTCAAGGGCAGGGACCTGGGTGGCGGGCAACTCCCCAGTGGAGGGCGTGGAGGAGGCGGCTGATGGATGTCTCTCTCTCATCCATGTTTCTAACTCTCTATCCCTCTCCCTTCCTCTCTGTGAAAAATCAATAAAATATATTTTTTAAAAAAAGAATGGAAGGAAGGAAGGGAAGGAAGGGAAGGAAGGGAGGGAGGGAGAGAGAGAGAGAGAGAGAGAGAGAAAGAGAGAGAGAGAGAGAGAAAGAAAGAAAGAAAGAAAGAAAGAAAGAAAGAAAGAAAGGAGCAAACATCCTCAGCTCTCCGTAATAAGAAAAAAAAAACTCCCCCACATACGGGCATACACGCTGGGGCCCTTCCAGCTCTTTCCATTCAGCCGGGCGAGCCACGCCGTCCCCTGAACGAGAGCGGCGACTTCATTAAAGGGCCGGCGTCGGCGGGCGGGCGGCAGGCGGTGTTCAGCGCCGCACACACGCAGCTCCCCGGCAATCAGCGGCCCTCATCCCGGCAGAAGCCGAGAGACAATCATCGGCACAATCAGCGGGCGGCGGCGGGGAGGGGGGGGGTGTCTCCTGGTCTCTGGGGGGACGCTCATCACTGGGCCTTTCCTCAGATTCATTCACGCCGGCCACGTGCACGCCTCCCCTCTGCCGCGGCCACCGTCTCGCCTGTGAATCGTCCCAAACGGACTCCCTCCACACACACCCACCCCACCACCACACCCCGCTTTTCATCCCCTTCCAAGCCCCTTTTCCGGTGAACCCCACGCCCGTTCAAATGTGGAACGGAGCCCGGCCCGGCCGGCGTGGCTCTGGGGTGGAGGGTCGACCCTAGGAACTAGGAGGTCAGGGTTCGATTCCCATCAAGGCACAGGCCCTGGTGGCGGGCTCCGTCCCCAGTGCAGGGGGCGTGCGGGAGGCGGCCGATCCCTGATCCTCTCTCCTCATGGATGTTCCTCTCTCTCTCTCTCCGTTCCTCTCTGACATCAATAAAATGTATATATATATATGTATTTTTTCAAATGTATTTTATTGATTTTTCACAGAGAGGAAGGAAGAGGGAGAGCGAGTTAGAAACATCGATGAGAGAGAGACATCCATCAGCCGCCTCCTGCACGCCCCCCACTGGGGATGTGCCTGCCACCAAGGTCGGTCTTATTTTCGGGGGAAACAGGGTGTCCAAATCCGCTCCCAGCCACCAGCCTGCGTCCCGCCTCAGCCATGAATTGCCCAGGGGATGGGCACATTGAAGGCCGGCTCCCTGCCCGCCGCCTCCCTCCTGAGGGCCGCGTCCCATTTCTGCAAATTGGTCTGCACCCCCCCCGTCCATCGGTTCCTGGGACGCGGCTGCCCCTGGGGGCGTCTCCCGGGGCGCTGAGGTCATCGGCCGGGTGCTGGGAAGTGACCGGCTGGCGGGGCCGTGAGTGACAGCTGGGGAAGATAATGCGGCAGCTCTTGCTGCCGAGAGCCGGCCGAGGCCCCCGGAGACGCCCCGCGCCTTCGGAGGAGGAGGAGGTCGGCGTGCGCTGAGGTCATCTCCGCGACCCCGAAGCTCTGGGGCGGAGGTCAGGGCACCCGCAGCGCGTGGGGGCCCGTGGGTGCGGGAAGGAGTCAGCCGGGGACGTAGGGGTCCATGTTCTCCCATCCTCTCCCCCCCCACACTCCGCCTGGAACCCAGGAATGCACCACGCAAAGCCAGCACCGCCCTTCCTGGGACGGGGGGAGGAGGGACGGGCCCCCCCGAGTGGGAGAGGATGGATAGGACGCCGACCACAGCCCCCGACGGACCGTTTCCTGCCGCAGAATACCGACCGGCCGGGCCGTGTCCCGCCCGAACGTCCAGGCACGCCCGATGGACGAGGAGGCACGTGTCAAACACGGCTCAGGCTGGCCCTGGCCGGTGTGGCTCAGCGGATAGAGCGTCGGCCTGCGGACCGGAAGGTCCCAGGTTCGATTCCGGTCCAGGGCGTGGACCTTGGTGGCGTGCAGGAGGCGGCTGACGGATGTTTCTCTCTATCCCTCTCCCTTCCTCTCTCTAAAAAAAATCAATAAAATACCACATTTTCCGGCGTACAAGAGGACCCCCGACTTTTCCAGTTAAAATAGAGAGTTTGGGATAGAGCCGCCCTATATATATAACATGACCCCCCGGCGTAGAAGACGACCCCCCGACTTTTGAGAAGATTTTCCCGGGTTAAAAGGCCGTCTTATACATTGGAAGATACTATGCTATATCTTTTTTAAAAAAAAAAAAGGCTCAGGCTGGCCCTGGCTGGTGTGGCTCAGTGGATAGAGCCAGCGTCCGGCGCCTGCGGACTGAAGGGTCCCGGCTTCAACTCCGGTCAAGGAGAGAGAGAGAGAGAGAGAAACATCCACGAGGAGAGAGAATCACGGATCGGCGGCCTCCTGCACGCCCCCCACGGGGGATGGAGCCCGCCGCCCCCGGGGCCTGCGCCCTGTGACCGGGAATCGAACCCTGAAACTCCCGGTTCATACATAGGTCGACGCTCCACCCCGGAGCCCTGACTCCTGAGAAACAGTCTCACATTCCCCCCCCGGGAAAGCACGCCGACGTTCAGACGCTGCAACCACCCAGACGCGGGCCACGCCATCGCGCCCGATAACTAGGCAATCGCGGCGCATCTGCCTTTCAGGGTCCTCCGTCTGCCTCGCCGGCGACCGCTCCCCAAACCCCTCGCGTTGCCAACGCCCCGGGAATGACCGCACGGAGCTTAGGAGACGTTTAACCCCCCCGTCCCACACACACACACACACGCACACACGCACACACGCACACGTGTTCCGTGTTCTCGCTCTCCTGAACCCATCGGAGGAAAAGACGTCTAATTGTTTGTTTAAAATTCCCCACAAGAGACTCGGCCCTCCCTCTGATCCTCGCTAAGCCGGGGCCTCTAACTAGGAACAGACACGTTGGGGGGGGTCCCTCCATCTCTCCCCCGTCCCCCCCATTGTCCCCCCTCCAGCAACCCGAACCGGGGTGGCCTGCTTGACTAAGGCACGTGTTGGGGGTACCCACCTCCCTCGGCCGGAGCGAGGCCTCTCCTGCAGCCGGTCTTTGTGCAAAGTGGGGCGAATGCGTCCCTTCCCACCGAGGGCCCGTGCCCGCCGGCCACCGCCACCACCGCCACCACCGCAGACGGCTTCGGGCAGGGAACTGGCCCTCGGCGCCTCAGACCCAGGTGCGACTCTCCGTCCGAGGAGGCCCTGTTCCCCGACGCGAGCGCTGAAACGAACGGACGGTCCCTCCCCGGCCCCACCTCCCCCCACCCTTCAAGTCCTTTCTACGCGTGGGATGGTCACTAGGAAGTTCGAGCGTGGAGGGATGGAGGCAGATGTCTTTTGTTTAATTAAAAAAAAAAAAAACAGCCGAAACCGGTGTGGCTCAGTGGATAGAGCGTCGGCCTGCAGACGGAAAGGTCCCGGGTTCGATTCCGGTCAAGGGCATGGACCTGGGTGGCGGGCACATCCCCAGTGGGGGGCGTGCAGGAGGCGGCTGATGGATGTCTCTCTCTCATCAATGTTTCTAGCTCTCTGTCCCTCTCCCTTCCTCTCTGTGAAAAATCAATAAAATGTATTTTCTTAAAAATATAGGGTCTCCCATCAGGAGCCCCACTGGGGCAGATTTTGAAAAGTCCATCTGATGACGACGAGCAAGTAGAATTTCTTTGCATCAAAACGACGCATATCAGTGGATAGAGTGTCGGCCTGCGGACTGAAAGGTCCCGGGTTCGATTTCGGTCAAGGGCATGGGCCTGGGTGGCGGGCACATCCCCAGTGGGGGGCGTGCAAGAGGCGGCTGATCGACGTCTCTCTCTCATCGATGTTTCTGGCTCTCTGTCCCCCTCCCTTCCTCTCGGTGAGAAATTCATTAAATATATATATATTTTTTTATATTTTATTGATTTTTTTTACAGAGAGGAAGGGAGAGGGATAGAAAGTCAGAAACATCCATGAGAGAGAGACATCGATCAGCCGCCTCCTGCACGCCCCCCACCGTGGAGATGTGCCCGCCACCCAGGCCCCTGCCCCCGACCGGCATCGAACCCGGGACCCTTCAATCCGCAGGCCGACGCTCTATCCACGGAGCCACACCGGTCTCGGCTCTCTCTCTCTATATATATATATATTATTATTATTTTAAATAAAATACACCAGTAAGTAAATCCCCCATCCCCTCCCACGAGCTACATGGACCCTCCAGGAGGATGGGGTCTCCCCTTGGCCCTCATCCTTTCCAAACGCCAGGCCGCGAGCATCTATTCCTTCGCAGGAGGCCCCCCCCGTTTTCCTCCCTGCACCCCAGCTCCTGCTCTGCCTGCTTTTCGTTGAAGAATGTCCCCCCCAAAAGGGGACCAGGCTCAGAGCGGGGCGGGAAGCAGGTGCAGGGCGAGCCGTTCTGGCGTCCGGCCACTAGGGGTCAGCCTTGCCGTGCGCACCGGCCCCCCGGCCACCTCTGCCCTGTCCCTGCGTGTCCCCGACATCGGGGGGGGCCCGGGCACGGGCAGGGGTCGTGGCGTGGGGGGCTGCATCCCCCCGAGGCCTCCAGGAGAGATTGGGGCCTCCGGGGGGCGCGGGAGAACCCCAATTTTTTGCTCCAGCCAGGCCAGGGGTCTCACCGGGCACCTGCAGGCGTTTCTGGGTGTCATTGCGAGTCCCGGCCAGGTGGGGGCGCCGGTGAGCGATGGCCCCCTCATTCAGGCAGAAGCAGGGGTGGCAGGGGTGGGGGGACGCAGGGGGCTTCTCAGGGGTGCAGCAGGCAGAGTCTTTCCAAGCACAGCCCCCCCCCTCCCCGGAATCTCTGAGTTTATTTATTTTTTTTAATGTTTTTCTCTTTTTTTAAAAAAAATATATTTTATTGATTTTTTTTTTACAGAGAGGAAGGGAGAGAGTCAGAAACGTCGATGAGAGAGAGAGAGACATCGATCAGCCGCCTCCTGCACGCCCCACCGGGGGGATGTGCCCGCCAGCAAGGTCCCTGCCCTGGACCGGCATCGAACCCGGGACCTTTCAGCCCGCAGGCTGGCGCTCTGTCCACGGAGCCACACCGGTCTCGGCTAAGGTTCTCGTTTTTATTGATTTTCAAAGAGGAAGGGAGAGGGAGGGAGGGAGGGGGGAAAGAGAAAGAGAGAGGGAAACATCCAGGATGAGAGAGAATCATGGGTCGGCTGCCTCCTGCACACACACACCCTCCCCCTTACTGGGGACCAAGCCCGCAACCCGGGCCTGTGCCCTTGACCGAGATCGAACCCGGGACCCTTCAGCCCGCAGGCCGGCGCTCTATCCACTGAGCCACACCGGCCGGGGCCGCTGAGTTTCTGGAAAGTAGAATATTCCTGGGGACCTGGGAGAGTCGAAAAGACGCCGTAAGGATTCTTCTTCTTTTTTTCTTCTTCTTTTTTTTTAAGGCTTTTATTCAGTTTTTAAAGAGGAAGGGAGAGGGAGAGAGACAGAAGCATCCACGAAGACAGAGAATCAGGGACCGGCCGCCTCCTGCACGCCCCACACTGGGGACGGAGCCCGCAACCCGGGCCTGTGCCCCGACCGGGAATCGAACCCTGACCTCCTGGTTCCTGGGGTCAAGGCTCAACCCGCCCTGAGCCAGATGGCGGGCTGGCTGGATGGAGAAACCCCGGGTCTGTGTGCCCTTGACCGGAATGGAACCCGGGACCTTTCAGTCCGCAGGCCGGCGCTCTATCCACGGAGCCACACCGGCCGGGGCTGCGTGTGTCTTTCCGTTCCCTATTTTTTTAAAAAACGCTTTATGTTGCCGAAACCGGTGTGGCTCCGTGGAGAGAGCGTCGGCCTGCGGACTGAAAGGTCCCGGGTTCGATGCCGGTCAAGGGCATGTATGTATCTCGGTGGCGGGCGCGTCCCCAGTGGGGGGCGTGCAGGAGGCGGCTGATGGATGTCTCTTTCTCATGGATGTTCCTAGCTCTCTCTCTCCCTCTCCCTTCCTCTCTGTAAAAAAAAAAATAAATAAAACTCAATAAAACATTTAAAATAAACAAGCAGCGCTATGTAAATGTCTAGCCGCTGCTGTACACCTGAAACGCATCTTGAATGGCAACTGTGATTGAAAAACCTAATATATATATATTTAAAACGCTTTATGTTGCTATTCTGCGGTGTTTGCTGTGCTGTGGTGTGTGTGTGTGTGTGTGTGTGTGTGTGTGTGCACTTTTTCCACAATACCTCCACTTTCTTTTCTTTCTTTCTTTTTTTCATTTAGGAGACGTAAGACACATTTTCATAATTAGAACCGTGTTTGCGAGACCTTGAGAAATGCGAGCTTGCTTCCTGCCGAGGGATGGGGGGGGCGGGCAGGGATTGGGGGGAGCTCAGGGGGAAATACTCGCAGGCTTTCTGCGGAGGACAGCGAGGCGTGGAGGGGAAGACCTGAGCGGAATTAAGCAGGCGGTGCAGCCGACGATACGCACGCCGGCTCAGGCCTTTGGCTCGCGGAGATAACGGTCAAAAATAAATAAAAGAAAAGAAAAAATGTGCGTGTGAGGAAAACACCTTTGCACGGAGCCGACGCTGCTCGCGGGATCTGCGGCCACAGCGAGGATGGGGGGACAGTCACGTCTCTCAACACTCAGATCGTCTGTCCGTGGACAAAGCTGGGGGGCCGGGAGGGGTCCCCCCTGTTCCTTCTCCTCCAAAGTGAGGCACGCCGTCACACAGCTGATATGTTGGGGCTCTTCCCGCAAGCTGCCGTCCCCCCACTGCCTCCCGGTCCGTGCCCGGGCGTGAAAAAGAATTCGCTTTCTGCTGAGACCGGTGTGGCTCAGTGGATAGAGCGTCGGCCTGGGGACTGGAGGGTCCCGGGTTCGATTCCGGTCGGGGGCAGGGACCTGGGTGGCGGGAACCTCCCCAGTGGGGGGCGTGCAGGAGGCGGCTGATCGATGTCTCTTTCTCATCCATCTTTCTAACTCTCTCTCCCTCTCCCTTCCTCTCTGTGAAAAATCAATAAAATATATATTTTTAAAAAATCACAAAAAGATTAAAAAAAAAAGGTGGCTCTCCCCAAAGAAACGCCCATCGCCGTCCTGTGGATGTGAGGCCCCGTGGACCGGTGAGTTTGCCGACCGACCGACCGGCCGGCCGCTGTGTCTTAGACTCCGTGGTCGGCAAACCGCGGCTCTCACGAGACGAAGGACGATGCTACTTAGGCCCCTGGGACCCCAGAAATGGCCGGAAACCTGCCCAACCTGTATCCTGGCCCAGTTCCTCC
Source organism: Lasiurus cinereus (assembly GCA_011751065.1). NCBI lineage: Eukaryota > Metazoa > Chordata > Mammalia > Chiroptera > Vespertilionidae > Lasiurus > Lasiurus cinereus. The sequence continues at coordinate 9,341 of JAAGEH010001948.1, forward strand.
ATATTCTGCCTCCCTCTCCCTCTCCTCCTCCTCCCTCCCCTCTCCCCCCACCACCCCGTTCAGACCCCACGCGCACAGGGTCCCTGTCATTCCGGTCACCTTCTCGGGGGTCACCGGTCACTCATCCCTCCCGGCCAACGGCTGCCCCGGGGCCCCGATGGGCCCTTCCTTCCCCCCTCCCCGCCCCCCAAACCCCTCCCCCAGCCCAGCCACCTTCTGACGGATGGACGGACGGACGGACGGACGGAAGGCTCCCCTGAGCAGAGGATGCTGGCATCCCCCCCGCCCCCCACCGCCCAGCGCTGGCCAGGAAGCATTTCGATGTCATCAGAGGCCCTTCCTTTGTGTGCTGTTTGGCTGTTTTTTTCGGGGGGGGGGGGGGGGGGGGGGGCAGGAATCCATCTCGGCGAGGAATGCGGCGTATTCTCTCCCGCTTCCTGGGGAGTGGCCGCTGGCCAAGGCTCCAGGTGCTGTCCGCCTCCACCGCCGGCCGCAGCTGGGGCAGACCAGCAGCCTGTGTGTGTGTGTGTCTCTCTCTCGCTCTCTCTCTCTCTCTCGCTCTCTCGCTCTCTCTCTCACTCTGAATTCTTGGCTTCAAATTGTTTGACACGGGGCCGCCAGAGCTGGTGGGTGGGGGGTAGTGGGGGGTGGGGGGCAGCTTCCCCTCCCCCTCCCCTCCCCCCCCCGGAGCAGGAAGGCTGTGCTTCCTGAACCTCTAGTTCCCACGCGCCTCCATTTCTCCGCTCAGCTGCCCCCCGCAAACGACGCTGCAGGCCCCCCATCCTTGCCGTTCCCTGCGGCTGGAACGGCGGGTCTGCCTTGTGCATGTTTATCCGGTTCCCGGTCAGAGGGTCAGAGGGCGTGTCTGCTGTGCCCCTGGGGCTGTGTGAGCTTAGGGGAGTCGCTTGACCTCTCTGAGCCTCAGTGTCCCTGCCACCGGCCGAGGGCTCAATCCCTGGGGGCGGGGGGTCGCGCAGGAGGCAGCCGGTCCATGATTCTCTCTCCTCGTGGGTGGTTCTTTTTTAAAAAATATATTTTATTGAATTTTTACAGAGAGGAAGGGAGAGGGAGAGAGAGGCAGAAACATCAATGAGAGAGAGAGACATCCATCAGCCGCCTCCTGCACGCCCCCCACTGGGGATGTGCCCACCACCCAGGTCCCTGCCCTGGACCGGCATCGAACCCGGGACCCTCCAGCCCGCAGGCCGACGCTCTGTCCACGGAGCCACACCGGTCTCGGATATAGATATGTATGTGTGTGTATAGAGAGAGATGTTTTAAGAATAGTAACTGCGGGTGAGTTGGGAACGTGAGAGTGTGTGTGAGCGGACAGGGTCACTGAGTGCACGGGGACCGGTCTCTTCGTCAACGTGTCGCCGCGGTAACTGCCTCCTCGTCCCACAGCGAGGCCGTTCGTCCCGAGTCCCTGAGCCACGGACCGCGGTCCCCCCCGCCGCCGGGTTTTCCTCGTGTAGCTGACGGCACAACAGCCCCGGGCGGGACCCCGAGCACCCTCCCCGTCTCCCTGCGTTCTCCCTCCCTCCCCTCTCCCTCCTCTTCCTCCCCCTCTTCCCCTCCTCCTCCTCCTCTTCTTCCTCCTTCTCCTCTTCTTCCTCCTTCTCTTCCTCCTCCTCCCCCTCCTCCTCCTCTTCTTCCTCCTTCTCCTCTTCCCCCTCCTCATCCTCCTCCCCCTCCTTCTCCTCCTCTTCCTCCTCCTCCTCTTCCTCCTCCTCCTCCTCCTCTTCCTCCTCTTCTTTTTTTTAAAAATATGTTTTATTGATTTTTTTTACAGAGAGGAAGGGAGAGAGATAGTTAGAAACATCGATGAGAGAGAGACATCCATCAGCCGCCTCCTGCACGCCCCCCATTGGGGATGTGCCCGCCACCCAAGTCCCTGCCCTTGACCGGAATCGAACCCGGGACCCTCCAGTCCGCAGGCCGACGCTCTATCCACTGAGCCACACCGGTTTCCTCCTCCTCCTCTCCCTCCTCCTCCTCTCCTTCCTTTCCTTCCTCTCCCTCCCTCTCCTCCTCCCCCCGCCCCCCCCCGCCCAGGCCGTCCATCAGCCCGTCGTCCTCCCGCGAAGGTCAGCCGGCCTCCATGGCTCACCCACCTGTCTCCCAGCGGCTCCGCTCCTGACAGTGCTGACCTCACTGCTTTCCAGGCCATCGATTCCGGCTCCCGGTGCCCACCGCTCGGGGGTCAGTCAGCGCCTGGGGGGGGGGGCGGCAGGCAGACAGGAGAGCCACATCCCTCTCCCCCCTCCCCCTCCCCCCTCCACCCCCTGCCCGGCCGCTCTGACTCCTCATCAGCCTGAGGCAGAGCCGGGAGCCGGCCCGGACCCCCACACACACCCCCGGGCCCGGGCCATCCATCAGCGCCCCCCTCGGTCCATCCATCCATCCGTCCATCTGTCCATCCGTCCGTCCGGCGTGAGGGATGGGCGGCGAGGCGCGGGGAGGCCAGCGGGAAGGATGAGGGAGTCAGGGGGGGGGGGGGGGGGGGGGGAGGAGGCGTAAATCTCCCACCGGGCTCGGCGCCTCCGGGGAGACAGACCCCATGAATCTTTCCCACCTCGCCAGGCGCTGACCGTCCGTCCCCCGCAAGGGTGCCCCGTCCTCCCATCACTCTCGGCCGCCTTGGATCGCGGTTCCGATCGGAGGCGCCGGCCCGTATGTCACGGCCACACGGCCCCCGGGCGTCCCGTCCTTAATAGAATCGTCCGGAAGCAGAAGCCGGTCTGGGGCGCGGGCGGGCGTGGGTTCTCTCAGCTCCCGGAGGCTCTTCGTTCCGGTTTTCGCCATCACGTTCGGGACCCCCTGATCCATGGGATGCTGGGAATGTGTGTGTACATATATATCTACGTGTACATATATATCTATGTGCACATATATCTACGTGCACATATATCTACGTGCACATATGTCTACGTGCACATATATCTACGTGCACATATGTCTACGTGCACATATGTCTACGTGCACATATATCTACGTGCACATATGTCTACGTGCACATATGTCTACGTGCACATGTCTACGTGCACACATATCTGCTGTACATATATCTACATGTACATGTATCTACGTGCACGTATATCTAGGTGTGCATACATCTACATGTACATATGTCTACGTGTACATATATCTACGTGCACATATATCTACGTGTCTGTCCTGATGGGCTTCAGAGAGGAAGGGACAGGGAGCCAGCGGGAGAAGCATCGACGAGGAGAAAGACTCGTGGACCAGCCGAAGCCGCTGTGGCTCAGCGGATAGAGCGTCGGCCTGCGGACTGAAGGGTCCCAGGTTCGAGTCCGGTCAAGGGCAGGGACCTGGGTGGCAGGCACATCCCCGGTGGGGGGCGTGCAGGAGGCGGCTGATGGATATCTCTCTCATCGATGTTTCTGACTCTCTATCCCTCTCCCTTTCTCTCTGTAAAAAAATCAATAAAATATATATATTTAAAATAAAAGATAAAAATAAAGAATCAGGGACCAGCTGCCTCCTGTACGCCGGCCCCTGCTGGGCCTGGGCCATCCTGACGGGGCATCGAACCGGGACCTCCCGGGCGTTCATCCTCGGTCAGTGCTCAACCCACTGAGCCACGCTGGCCCGACCAGATTGGTCCTTCTTCCTCTTCTTCTTCTTTTAATATATTTTATTGATTTTTTTACAGAGGGGAAGGGAGAGCGATAGAGAGTCAGAAGCATCGATGAGAGAGAGACATCCATCCGCCGCTTCCTGCACGCCCCCCACTGGGGATGTGCCCGCCACCCAGGTCCCTGCCCTTGACCGGAATGGAACCCGGGACCTTTCAGTCCGCAGCCCGACGCTCTGTCCACTGAGCCACACGGGTTTCGGCGGGTTGGTCCTTCTGATTGAGGGGAGGTGGGACGGGGGAGGGTATGGGGGTGCCAGGGAGAACTCTCGTCACCCCAACAGGACTCTGCCGTCCGCGGGCGTCGGCGTGCGGACGATAAGGATTAGGCGGGTGGGGGGGCGGGGCAGAGGTCACGGACACAGCCGGCGCCCGGCTTCGGGGAGCAAGACGGGGAAGGAAAGCAGATCGATCCGTGCGCAATTAGAAAGGAAAGGAATTAGAATTTCCCTGGGTGCTCGGCCCTGCCTCCCAGGGGCCTTCCCGGGTGCACCCTCCCTGCGCCTCGCCGGCCCCTCACGGGGATGTGGGGGGCGGGGGAGGGTCATTCCCCCCAACCCCCCCCCCCCCCCAGAAACAGGCAGCAGACGGGGTGCAAGTTCCTTCGAGTCCCCCAGGGCGGGAGACAAGGAAGCTGATTTCTGATCAAAGAGCCGAACGAGGGCCAAGACCGGTGTGGCTCAGTGGATAGAGCGTCGGCCTGCGGACGGAAGGGTCCCGGGTTCGATTCCGGTCGGGGGCATGTGCCTTGGTAGCGCCCCTCCAGTGGGGGGCGTGCAGGAGGCGGCTGATGGATGTTTCTCTCTCTCATCCATGTTTCTAACTCTCTGTCCCTCTCCCTTCCTCTCTGTAAGAAATCAATAAAATATATTTTGGAAAAAAAAATAATAGCTGAACGAGGGCGGTCCCAAAACCGAATCGGGCCCAGCCAGCCGGCCGGCGTGGCTCCGTGGTCGAGCGTCCACCTAGGAACCAGGAGGTCAGGGTTCGATTCCCCGTCAGGGGCACAGGCCCGGGTGGCGGGCTCCATCCCCAGTGGGGGGCGTGCAGGAGGCAGCCGATGGGTGATTCTCTCTCATCATGGATGTTCCTCTCTCTCTCTCTCTCTCTCTCTCCTTCTCCCTTCCTCTCTGACGCCAATAAGTACCATATTTTCCGGCGTAGAAGACGACCTCCAACTTTTCCAGTTAAAATACAGAGTTTGGGCCCAAACCGGTGTGGCTCAGTGGATAGAGCGTCGGCCTGAGGACTGAAGGGTCCCGGGCTCGATTCCGGTCAAGGGCATGTACCTGGGTGGCGGGCACATCTCCACTGTGGGGCGTGCAGGAGGCGGCTGATCGATGTCTCTCTCTCATCGATGTTTCTGACTTTCTATCCCTTTCCCTTCCTCTCTGTAAAAAAAAATCAATAAAATATTTTTTTAAAAATACAGAGTTTGGGATATACTCACCCTATCAGACGACCCCCAGCGTCTAAGACGACCCCCGACGTTTGAGGAGGTTTTCCTGGGTGAACACGTCGTCTTCTGCGCCGGGAAATGCGGGTATAACACCGTGGAGGTTTTCGCTTGGACAGGAGACAGGGCCCGCCCCTCTGCCGCCTCGGGGCGGGTGATTGGCTGATCCTCCCTCCCCCGGTGAGATCCGGAACCTTCTCAACTCGGCCTGCAGGCTGCAGACACCTGCGGGCAGCCACACCTGGGCCCCCTCGGGCTCCCACCAGCCCGTGGGGCACATCCTCGCCTCCTCAGCCAGAGGGAGAGCTGGGTGCTTCGTGGATGAAACGTCTTCTGGGTGCGGGGCCGAGCCCGTGATGAGGAGAGAGCATGGCCGCCCTCACCGGTGTGGCTCAGTGGATAGAGCGTCGGCCTGTGGAGTGAAGGGTCCCGGGTTCGATTCCCGTCCAGGGCATGTGCCTTGGTGGCGGGCACAGCCCCAGTGGGGGACGTGAAGGAGGCGGCTGATGGATGTCTCTCTCTCATCGATGTTCCTGACTTTCTATCCCTCTCCCTTCCTCCCTGTAAAAAAATCAATAAAATATATTAAAAAATATATTTTTTAAAAAATGATGAACAACAAACACATGTCTATCAACAAGTGAATCTAAAAATCTAAGAATTGAAAGTCTGAGGAACAGAATGAACCGGTGGATATAACAGAATCAGGGGCACAGAAAGGGAGTGGACTGACAATTCTCAGGGGGAAAGAGGTAAGGGGGGTGCAGGGAGAGACGGACGGAAATCGTACCCCTATGGATGAGGACAATTTGGGGGGAGGTAAAGGCAGAGGGTGGGGTGGGAGCCGGGTGGAGGGGTGCTATGGAGGGGAAAAAAGAGGAACAAACGTAATCATCGGAACAATAAAGACTGAATTTTTTAAAAAATAGAAAATTAAAATAAACAGGCTCAGAAGTTTGACGTCTCCTCGGCCTTTTGAACGTGACTGGCAGCTGGTGGGGGCGGGAGGGGGAGAGGGGGTTCTCCCTCCGGCTTTTTTCTCTTTTCTCTTTTTTTTGAAGGGAACTCCGTGTCCGGGGACAGGCCTCCTCTGCCTGCCGCCCGCCGGACAGGATGATGGAGGGGCTCGGGCCGCGGCCGCGGAAATAATAGAGACGGGAGTGGCCGGCTCCCCATCCGTCTCGGGGCCTCAGACAAATAAATAAGAGGGGCCGGCGCCCCGAGACCACGGCCGCCCGGCCGGCGGGGACTCACGCACGTCTCTTCCCGACGGGGCGTTTTTTATGTGTGTGTGTGCATGTGCGTGCACGTATGTACCTGTGTGTGCCTGTGTGTGTATGTACCTGTGTGTGTATGTGCCTGTGTGTGTATGTGCCTGTGTGTATATACCTGTGTGTGTATGTGCCTGTGTGTGTGTGTATATATCTGTGTGTGTATGTGCCTGTGTGTGCATGTGTATATATACCTGTGTGTGTATGTGCCTGTGTGTGCACGTATATATATATACCTGTGTGTGTATATGCCTGTGTGTATGTGCCTATGTGTGTATGCATGTGTGCCTCTGTGTGTGTACCTGTGTGTGTATGTACCTGTGTGTGTATGTACCTGTGTGTGTATATACCTGTGTGTGTATGTACCTGTGTGCATGTGCCTCTGTGTGTGTAGGTGCCTCTGTGTGCGTGCCTGTGTGTATGTACCTGTGTGTGTATGTGCCTGTGTGTGTATATCTTTGTGTGTGTGTGTGTGAGTGTGTGTGTGTGTGTGTGCCTGTGTGTCCCTGTGTGTATGCACCTGTGTGTGCCTGTGTGTACCTCTGTGTGTGTCTGTGTATGTACCTGTGTGTGCCTGTGTGTGTGTATATGTACCTGTGTGTGTGCGTGTATGTGTATGTATGTGCCTGTGTGTGTACCTGTGTGTGTACCTGTGTGTGTGTGTGTGTGTGTGTGTGGCGTCAGTGGAGACACAGAATATTCCAGAAGCCCCCAGCGGTCCCGCCGCCCTCGGAGGACGTCCCCCTCGGAGAGAGGAGCGGGAGCCGGGAACGAAACCGCGAGCTGCTTCACGGGCGGGATCCTCGGGCGGGAGAGGCTTTCAAAGCAAATCATTGATGGAGAGAGAGGAGGGGGGGGGGGAGAGAGAGAGAGAGAGAGGGAGAGAGAGGCATCCCCGGCCCTCCGGATGGGACCCTGTCCTCCCGGCCGCCCCGGCCTCCTCCTCCCCGTCCTCCGGGAAGATTTATTCCCCGCGGCTTCCTGCGCCCGTGATGGATCGCGCGGCCCGGCTCCGGAGCCACCGCCGGCTGGGCACGGAGCCTCCGAGCACGTCCTGCCGGGCCGGGGCCGGGGGAGGGGGCCAGGGGGCCGGGGCCGGGGGGGGGGGTCCTTCCAAACCACAGAGCCCTGACCCGGCAAAGGCACCAGACGCCCCCACGGGGGGGGGTGAGGGGGAGGAGAGGGTCCCCCACACTGAGCCAGCCTCTGACCGCCCGGCCGGCCGCTCGCTCTAAGGGGACAGAGCGGAGACCAGGGGACCGGCCCATTCACCCGAGGCCTGAGGTCTCATCGCTCGAACCCAGCAGCGTGGACACGGGTGCCAGTGGGGACCCGGAGCTCCGAGGAGGCCGAGCACCCAAATTTCCATGGCATTGGGGGCCCACAGAGACCACAGACCCAGCCCGACTCTCTCTGGGGGGGACCTGGTTTTAGAATTTTTTTTTTTCTGGGAAAATATATTTTATTGCTTTTGTACAGAGAGGCAGGGAGAGGGAGAGAGAGTTAGAAACATCGATGAGAGAGAGACACCCATCAGCCACCTCCTGCACGCCCCCCACTGGGGAGGTGCCCGCCACCCAGGTCCCTGCCCTTGACCGGAATCGAACCCGGGACCCTTCAGTCTGCAGGCCGACGCTCTATCCACGGAGCCACACCGGTTGGGGACCCGTTTTAGAATCACGTGGAGCATGGGGTGGGGGAAGGTGGTGGTGATAACGGCCACATCAGAGAAAACAGTCGGTTGCTAATTGGGAGAGGGCGCCGGCCGCCGCTGAAGGGCTGCGCGGAATTAATGAGGCCTCGGGGCGCAGAGGGGGGCGCAGAGGGAGCCCCTGGAACATGGCACGTGCTCGCGGCCGGCGAAGAGGTTGCTGGCGCCCATGGAAACGGCCAGGAGGGGATCCCCACGGGGACCCCAGCCGGGCCTCGCACCCCAACCCCCAACCCCGAGCAGAGTCCCTGCGATTGGCCACAGACGTTCAGGGCCTCTGCGACCTTTTATTTATTTATTTTTTAAATATATTTTTATCGATCTCAGAGAGGAAGGGAGAGGGAGAGAGAGAAACATCCACCATGAGAAAGAATCACCGGTCCTAACGGGTGTGGTTCAGTGGATAGAGCGTCGGCCTGCGGACTGAAGGGTCCCGGGTTCGATTCCCAGTCAAGGTCACAGGCTTGGGTGGTGGGCTCCACCCCCAGTGGGGGGTGTGCAGGGGGTAGCCGATCCATGATTCTTTCTCACCATGGATGTTTCTATTTCTCTCTCCTTCTCCCTTCCTCTCTGAAATCAATAAAGAAATATATTTTAGCAGAAACCGGTGTGGCTCAGTGGATAGAGCCGGGGGCCTGTGGACTGAAAGGTCCCGGGTTTGATTCCGGTCAAGGGCAGGGACCTGGGTGGCGGGCACATCCCCAGTGGGGGGCGTGCAGGAGGCGGCTGATCGATGTCTCTCTCTCATCGATGTTTCTAGCTCTCTATCCCTCTCCCTTCCTCTCCGTCCTTCCACCCGCCCTGCCTCTCTGTGTCTGTCTGTCTGTCTGCCTGCCATTTGCCCTGAAGCGGACGCGCCCGAGAGCACGCCCCACCCCACCGCCCCTCCCGGGGCCCGGCCGGTCCCTCCGAGCAGAAGACGAGGTGTCAGAGAAGGGATCTGGACCTGGGGGAGTGTTTTATGTGGGGGGTCCCCACCTCCAGAAAAGGCATCACTTTGTTCCTCAGACACACACACACACACACACAGAGACACACACACACACTCACACATACACACACACAGACACACACCATCTCTGTCTCTCTTTTTCCTCCCTCTCTCTCTCTCCTCTCTCTCTCTCTTCTCTCTCTCCTCTCTCTCTCTCTCCCTCTCTCTCTCTCTCCTTCTCTCTCCACGTGCCCACCATGCAGGAGGGAGGAGGGGCCGTCTGCCACTTTGGGGGGCTCTGCCTCCTGGGGGGACACAGAGCACAGACGGCAGCTGGTGACCCCGAGTCGAAAGCTCCCCCCGAGGCCGCGTGCGTGTGTGCGTGTGGGGCGCGGTCCCCGGGACGGGCAGACTCGGGGCGCCTCTGTGGGGTGCACCCCCCCCCAGCTGGGCAAAGGTGAGCGGCCCGGCCCCAGGCTCACCCCGAGGAGGCCTCGTCGAGCTCAGATCTCCTCGTTCTGAGTAGACGGGCCCCCACTTCCCCGCCCCCCTCACCCCCGTGAGGAAGAGCCAGGACACGAGTCGGCCCTTCGCCCACGAGGGGCCCGCCTGCCAGGGGCAGGTCCACGTGAGACGCCCCCCACCCCCACCCCCACCCCCGATGCCAGGCCTGGGGCCGCCCTCCCGGGAAGACAGGCCCAGATAAGATCGCAAAGGGCACGGCGCGCTCGCCGCCGTGAAGAGGCCGCGTCTGTGAGACGTTCTGGGTCAAGATGTCCGAGCCCGCGGAGTCCCCACCCGGCCGGCCGCCCGCCACCTGAGGCCGCCCGCCCGCCCGCCTGCCCGCCTGCCCGTCTACCACGGGTCTGCCGCCACCTCACCGCCCGCCGCCACGGACTCCTCGGCCTCAGAGGCCCTCTACGCATTTATTTTTCAAATATAGATACTGGCTGGCCTTTTTTTATATTTTTTTTTTATTGATTTTGTACAGAGAGGAAGGGAGAGGGAGTTAGTCAATGAGAGAGAGACATCCATCAGCCGCCTCCTGCACGCCCTCCACCGGGGATGTGCCCGCCACCCAGGTCCCTGCCCTGGACCGGAACCGAACCCGGGACCCGTCAGTCCGCAGGCCGACGCTCCATCCACGGAGCCACACCGGTTTCGGCTGATGGATCGTTTTTTAAAAAAAATGTGTTGATGCCGAAACCGGTGTGGCTCAGTGGATAGAACGTCTGCCTGCGGACTGAAGGGTCCCAGGTTCGATTCCGGTCAAGGGCAGGGACCTGGGTGGCGGGCACATCCCCGGTGGGGGGCGTGCAGGAGGCGGCTGATGGATGTCTCTCTCTCATCGATGTTTCTGACTCTCTGTCTCTCTCCCTTCCTCTCTGTGAAAAATCAATAAAATATATTTTTTAAAAATGCATTGATTGGTTTCAAAGAGAGGAAGGAAGAGGGAAAGGAACATCCAGAAGGAGAGCAAACTATGGATCGGCCGCCTCCTGCCCGCCCCCCACACTGGGGATGGAGCCCGCCACCCGGGCCTGTGCCCTGACCGGGAAATCGAACCCTGACCTCCTGGTTCCCAGGTGGACTCTCACCCACGGAGCCCCCCGCCGGCCGGGCTGTCCCTGGGCCCCTCCCCTGGGACGAGAGACACCACCACTGCCCACACGGGGGGCCGATTCCGGGGAACGCGCTCTGTCCGGCCTGGCGTCCGCCTGTCCCCCCCGAGCCCCCACCTCAGACTCTGCCCGCTGCGGGCGGGGGCGGAGTTACAAGACGGCGCTGACCTCACGGGGTCCGGCGAACGAAGGCTGCTTTGGGGGGCCCTCCCACCCTCCATCCCGAACCCCACGGGAGGAACGGGGCTGCTTCCCGGGGACCCCGAGGCTGCCCGGTGCGTCCTGCGTGTTCGTGGGGTGTCCGAGCCCCCCCTCCCCCTTATCCCCTCTCCCTGCTCTGCATTGCCTCAGCTTTCCGGGGGGTCCTGTCTGTTTCACTTGGACGCCCCATTCGATGCCCGGGAACCAGGCGGACGGACAGACACACAGAGAGACAGACAGACACCCCTGGCGGCCGGTCCCCTCCCACGGGAAACCAGGCGGGCGGACGGACGGACAGACAGACAGACGGACGGGCACCCCCAGCGGCCGGTCCCCTCCCCCGGGAAACCAGGCGGACGGACGGACGGACGGACAGACAGACAGACGGGCACCCCCGGCGGCCGGTCCCCTCCCACGGGAAACCAGGCGGACGGACGGACAGACGGACAGACAGACAGACGGGCACCCCCAGCGGCCGGTCCCCTCCCCCGGGAAACCAGGCGGACAGACGGACGGACGGACGGACAGACAGACAGACGGGCACCCCCGGCGGCCGGTCCCCTCCCCCGGGAAACCAGGCGGGCGGACGGACGGACGGACGGACAGACAGACGGGCACCCCCGGCGGCCGGTCCCCTCCCACGGGAAACCAGGCGGGTGGACGGACGGACGGACAGACGGACAGACAGGCACCCCCCGGCGGCCGGTCCCCACCCACGGGAAACCAGGCGGACGGACGGACGGACGGACAGACAGACAGATGGACAGACGGGCACCCCCAGTGGCCGGGCCCCTCCCCCGGGAAACCAGGCGGATGGACGGACGGACGGACGGACAGACGGACAGACGGGCACCCCCGGCGGCCGGTCCCCTCCCCCAGGGAAACCAGGCGGACGGACGGACAGAGAGACAGACAGACGGGCACCCCCAGCGGCCGGCCCCCTCCCCCGCTCCCCGGCCCCAGGACCCCACAGTTGGGGTGGAAGAGCCGCAGTCGGTGGCCTGGGGGCCGGGGGGCCTGGGGGCCTCTCTCTCTCTCCCCCCTCTCCATCCCCGCCTGTCGCTCCTGGTCCCTCTGCGTCTCCGCCCGGCTCTCCTCCCGGCTCCCGGCTCCCCGGTTTCTATAGCGACTAATAGCAGCTGCCCTGGGAACCCTAATGGAGCCCCCTCGCTCGCCCGCCCGTTCCAGAAAGGAGAAAATTGAGTCCTTTAAAACTTGGTGCGTTTCCGCGTTTTTAATCGCTCTCCTCCCGGCGGACACACACACACACACACACACACACACACACACACACACACCCATCACCCCGCCGCCCCCCCGCTTCCCGGGCCTGGCCTGGGCGGCCGGACAGGGGGCGAGGGGCCGGGGAGGGCGGGAGGGGCCGGGGCAGATGGGGTTCTCCTCCTCACCCGGCCGGCAGGGCAGGAGACCCCGTGGAACTGCATGAACCTCTTCCTCTCTCTCTCTTTTTTTTTTTTAAATACGTTTTTATTGATGTGCTTTACATGTTTTTTTAAATGGATTTCAGCGAGGCAGGGTAAGGAGACAGAAACATCCGTGAGGAGAGAGAATCCTGGGTCGGCCGCCTCCTGCGCGCCCCCTCCCGCTGGGGATGGAGCCCACAGCCTGGGCCTGGGCCCTGAGCGGGACTCGAACCCTGACCTCCTGGTTCCTAGGTCGACACTCCACCCCTGAGCCACGCCGCCCGGGCCCTGACGTTCATGTGAGAGACCTCACGTTTCCATTTTTATTTTATTTTTTTAAATATATTCTATTGATTTTTCACAGAGAGGAAGGGAGAGGGATAGAGAGTTAGAAACATGGATGAGAGAGAGACATTGATCAGCTGCCTCCTGCACGCCCCCCACTGGGGATGTGCCCGCCACCCAGGTCCCTGCCCTTGACCGGCATCGAACCCGGGACCCTTCAGTCCGCAGGCCGACGCTCTACTCACTGAGCCACACGGTTTCGGCCACGTTTGCATTTATTAAAAGGCGAAGGCACTGGGTGCGTCAGGAGAAACCGCTCTTTCCCTGGCTGGAGGCCGGCACCCTTCGGCAAAGGGGGGAGAGGGGAAGCGTGTTGGGGTCCCCGCCTCCCTCCCCACAGGGGCGTCCACCCTCGCCTCTCGGGGAGCTCCCTGCAGAAGGTGGTCCCGGAGGCGGAGGAGGAGCCGAGGCCGGTGGTGCTCAGTGGGTAGAGCGTCGGCCTGCGGACGGAAGGGTCCCGGGTTCGATGCCGGTCCAGGGCAGGGACCTGGGTGGCGGGCACATCCCCAGTGGGGGGCGTGCAGGGGGCGGCTGATGGATGTCTCTCTCTCATCGATGTTTCTAACTCTCTATCCCTCTCCCTTCCTCTCTGTGAAAACTCAATAAAATATATATTTAAAAAAAAAAGTGGGGAGGAGACGGGGCGCCTGGTCCCCACCCCGACCCCCGCCAGGCACCCCCAGGATCCCCAACCCCGTCTTCACGCCCAGAATCGACGCTCAGCACACCCACCCCCGTCGTCGGGAAGAAGGGGGTCGGAAGGAGGAGAGACGGACGGACAGAGGCCCTCAGCTGTGCCTTGTGCCGATTGAAAGCTCCCGCAGGCTGCGCCTCGGAGACGGGGACCCCCCGGGCGGGAGACAGGCCGGGGGGGACGGTCAGGGCTGGGGACACTCCCCGCTGAAGCCGCTGAGCCTGGCGGGTGCCGAGGGCGAGCTGGGAACCGCGAGGCGAGGAGATACCTCCCTCCCCCCCCCTCCAGCCCCCGACCCGGGCGCCTGGCGAATGATCATTGACAGGTCAGCTCTCCGGGGGCCCGGTTTGGGGGTGTGGTGACCACCCCCTTTCCAGGAAAGGCCTAAAATAGCCCGCCCGCCCGCCCGCCCGCCATTAATACTTACTGCATAAAATATGAGCGTTCAACAACTGACAGGCATCGAAGCTTTCGGCCTCTGGGGGCGTCGGGGGGGGAGGAAAGGGGGAGGGGGAGGCCACGCCAGGCCGAAGCCGCCGTGTGTCGAAGACGCCGAGAGAGCCAGCGAGCAGTGGCCTTTTGTAAAAAAAAAAAAAAGGCAGCCGAAACCGGTGTGGCTCAGTGGATAGAGCGTCGGCCTGCGGACTGGAAGGTCCCGGGTTCGATTCCGGTCCAGGGCATGGACCTGGGGGGCGGGCACATCCCCAGTGGGGGGCGTGCAGGAGGCGGCTGATGGATGTCTCTCTCTCATCGATGTTTCTAACTCTCTATCCCTCTCCCTTCCTCTCTGTGAAAAACCAATAAAATATATTTTTTTAAAAAATAAAAATAAAAGAGCAAGGGACGCCCTGGCTGGTGTGGCTCAGTGGATAGAGCGCCGGCCGGCGGACGGGAGGGGCCCGGGTTCGATCCCAGCCACAGGCACAGGCCCGGGTGGCAGGTTCCATCCCCAGCCAGACAGAGGGCATGCAGGAGGCGGCCGATCCCTGATTCTCTCTCTCTCTCTCTCTCTCTCTCTCTCTCTCTCTCCCTCTCTCTCTCTCCCCCCTTCCTCTCTGAGATCCATGAAGACATATTTTTTTAAAAAGTGACTTCTTGCTGAAACCGGTGAGGCTCCCTGGATACAGAATCAGTGGCCTGTGGATGGAATCCCGGGTTCGATTCTGGTCCAGGGCAGGGACCTGGGTGGCGGGCACATCCCCAGTTGGGGGCGTGCAGGAGGCAGCTGATCCATGTCTCTCTCTCATCGATGTTTCTGACTCTCTATCCCTCTCCCTTCCTCTCTGTAAAAAAAAAAAAAATCAATAAAATATATATATTTTTTAAAAATAGTGACTTCTTTTGTATTTTTTCCCCCCGTTGACTCTGAGAGAGAGGGGCAGGTGGGGAGAGAGAGGCAGAGACAGAGAGACCCATCGAGGGGAGAGAGAGACGATTTGCCTCCCGCACGCACCCGGACCAGGGCCTGGGGATGGAGCCCGCCCCCCGGGCCTGCGCCCTGGACCGGGATCGAACCCGGGACCCCTTCCGCCTGCAGGCCGACGCTCTAACCGCTGAGCCACACCGGCCGGGGCTCCGGCGACCGCTTCAGCGGGAAAGGACAGACCGTGGCCACGGCGGTTTGGGCCCAAGGACAAGCCCGCATTCCTCCGGAGCCGCGACACTTGCATCCGGAACGCCGGGACGGCCACCCCCACCCTCCCGGCCCCCCAACCCCCGCCCCCGCCCTCTCCCTGAGTCACGGGGGCCGGGGAGAGGGAGGCGTGGGCTGGGGCACGCGGGAGGGACGCGGTCAGAGGGTCGGTCCCCGGGAAACACGTTCTCCGAGTTCTTCTCTCCGAGGGCTGGTCTCTGACCAGGACTTTGTTGGGGTTTTTTTGGTTTTTTTTAAATATATTTTATTGATTTTTTTACAGAGAGAAAGTCAGAAACATGGATGAGAGAGAGACATCCATCAGCCGCCTCCTGCACGCCCCCCACTGGGGAGGTGCCCGCCACCCAGGTCCCTGCCCTGGACCGGAATCGAACCCGTGACCTTTCAGTCCGCAAGCCGATGCTCTATCCACCGAGCCACACCAATTAGGGCTCTTTATTTTATTTTTTTCTTTTTTCTTTTTCTAAATACATTTTATTGATTTTTCACAGAGAGGAAGGGAGAGGGACAGAGAGCTAGAAACATCGATGAGAGAGAGACATCCATCAGCCGCCTCCTGCACGCCCCCCACTGGGGATGTGCCCGCCACCCAGGTCCCTGCCCTTGACCGGAATGGAACCCGGGACCCCTCAGTCCACAGGCCGACGCTCTATCCACTGAGCCACACTGGTCTCGACCAGGACTTGTTTTTTTTTTTTTTAATGGGGACGTACTCCATGTATAATCGCTTTTATTTTATTTTTTAAAAGAATGTTTTTGTGGCTGTCAGAGAGGAAGGCAGAGGGAGAGAGAGAGAGAGAGAGAGAGAGAGAGAGACATCCAGGAGGAGAGAGAATCCTGGACCGGCCGCCTCCCGCACGCCCCACCCTGGGGATGCAGCCCGCCACCCGGGCCTGTGCCTTGATGGGAATCGAACCCTGACCTCCTGGTTCCTAGGTCGACGCTCCACCCCTGAGCCCCACCAGCCGGGCTACGACAAGCTTTGGATAAAAATTCTAAAATGTTTTTAGTGGCTGAGCGTCGTCGACCTGGGAACCAGGAGGTCAGGGTTCGATTCCCGGTCAGACAGGGCGCAGGCCCGGGGGGCGGGCTCCATCCCCAGCGTGGGGCGTGCGGGAGGCGGCCGGTCCCTGGTTCTCTCTCCTCGTGGATGTTGCTCTCTCTCTCTCTCCTTTCCGCTCTGACAGCCATAAATATATTTTTTAATGGATTTTTTTTTAAAGAAAAGGACCCTTTTCCTCTCCCCGTCCGTCTGCGCCCACACCCGGCCTCCCGGGGTCTCGGACGTCCAACGCCAGGAGGAGCGGGCGCTGGGGAAGGAGCCGGAGGGCCCAGCCGAGGGCTCGCCCGCCCGCCACCCCCTCCCGTGACCCCGGGTCCCTCGGAGTGCGGCCCGAGGTCAGCGGGCCCCCCCCCCGGGATGGGTGCTGGGGGCGGGGGGCGGGGGCGGTTTATGGGGCTCAGGCCGCCGAGAGATAAGGAGCAGTCGCAGCCTCAACGGGGACAAGGTCAGACCTGGAGCCAGAGCGAGAACAAACCCGAGAGAGAGAGAGAGAGAGAGAGAGAGAGAGAGAGAGAGAGAGAGAGAGTCGTGGCAGAGACTGGAGAGAGGGGGGAGGGGGGAGAGAGAGAGAATGAGAGAGAGGGAGAAGGAGGAAGAGAGAGGGAGAGTGAGGGAGAGAGAGGGAAGGAGAAAGAGAGAAAATGAGAAAGAGAGAGAGAGAACAAGAGAGAAAGAGAGAGAGAAAGAGAGAGGGAGGGAGAGGGGAAGAGAGGCTCTCACTGGAGAGCAAGGAATGCTGGGAGCCCCCCCCCCTAAACCCCCCACGTGCCGCGTGGTGCGTGCGGTGCAGGAGGCGCTGTCTCACCTCGCTCACGGCGGCCTGTGGACTGAAAGGTCCCGGGTTCGATGCCGGTCAAGGGCAGGGACCTGGGTGGCGGGCACATCCCCACTGTGGGGCGGGCAGGAGGCGGCTGATGGATGTCTCTCTCTCATGGATGTTTCTAACTCTCTATCCCTCTCCCTTCCTCCCTGTGAAAAATCAATAAAATACATTATTTTAAAAAGACAGCCTCTGGACACCCCTCCTCGAGGCGCCCCCTCCCCTCCGAGTCGAGGGCCTTTTTGAAGGGAGACTCCCCGAACCCCTGGACCTTACGGCTCCCAGCGCGGCCCCCACGTCCGGCTTCTCCGTCCCCCCACATCCCTCCAAGTCCCCCTGAAACCGGGCCAAGCTCCACCCTCCCTCTGCTCCCAGGGCCCCACCCACAGCGTCCACTCGGTCCGGGTTCCGGGGCTGGAACGGGGTGACGGCCCAGCTCTCGCTACGTGTGCCTCTGAGAAGGGCCCCCCCCCACCCCGGGGTGTCCCATGGCCACGGGGCCCTGAGGACGTACTCTGGGTGCGCCACAGGGAGGCTGGGTGTCTGGGGCTGGTCCTCACCCCGAGTGTATGGGTCCCAGCCGGCCGGCGTGGCTCCGAGGTGGTTGAGCATCAGCCTAGGAACCAGGAGGTGAGGGTTCGATTCCCCGGGGGGGGGGGCGGGCTTGGCCTGGGAGCCCGGAGTGGGCGACGGGGGACGGCACCCGCCGAGGTCAGGCCTCCCCAGGTCCCCCACCACCGCCACCCCGTCCCCCGGAAACGAAGGCGGGCGCACCTCAATGCAGCCTCCCCTCCCAGACACAGG
>JAAGEH010001949.1:0-25180 GCA_011751065.1 Lasiurus cinereus
AAGAAAGAAAGAAAGAAAGAAAGAAAGAAAGAAAGAAAGAAAGAAAGGAGCAAACATCCTCGGCTCTCCGTAATAAGAAAAAACATCCCCCACATACGGGCATACACGCTGGGGCCCTTCCAGCTCTTTCCATCCAGCCGGGCGAGCCACGCCGTCCCCTGAAGGAGAGCGGCAACTTCATTAAAGGGCCGGCGTCGGCGGGCGGGCGGCAGGCGGTGTTCAGCACCGCACACACGCAGCTCCCCGCAATCAGCGGCCCTCATCCCGGCAGAAGCCGAGAGACAATCATCGGCACAATCAGCGGGCGGCGGCGGGGGTGGGGGTGTCTCCTGGTCTCTGGGGGGACGCTCATCACTGGGCCTTTCCTCAGATTCATTCACGCCGGCCACGTGCACGCCTCCCCTCTGCCGCGGCCACCGTCTCGCCTGTGAATCGTCCCAAACGGACTCCCTCCACACACACACACACACACACACCACACTCCGCTTTTCATCCCCTTCCAAGCCCCTTTTCCGGTGAACCCCACGCCCGTTCAAATGTGGAACGGAGCCCGGCCCGGCCGGCGTGGCTCTGGGGTGGAGCGTCGAACCTAGGAACCAGGGGGTCAGGGTTCGATTCCCATCAAGGCACAGGCCCTGGTGGCGGGCTCCGTCCCCAGTGCAGGGGGCGTGCGGGAGGCGGCCGATCCCTGATCCTCTCTCCTCATGGATGTTCCTCTCTCTCTCCCTCCCCTTTCCTCTCTGACATCAATAAAATGTATATATATATATATATGTATTTTTTCAAATGTATTTTATTGATTTTTTACAGAGAGGAAGGGAGAGGGAGAGAGAGCTAGAAACATCGATGAGAGAGAGACATCCATCAGCCGCCTCCTGCACGCCCCCCCACTGGGGATGTGCCTGCCACCAAGGTCGGTCTTATTTTCGGGGGAAACAGGGTGTCCAAATCCGCTCCCAGCCACCAGCCTGCGTCCCGCCTCAGCCATGAATTGCCCAGGGGATGGGCACATTGAAGGCCGGCTCCCTGCCCGCCGCCTCCCTCCTGAGGGCCGCGTCCCATTTCTGCAAATTGGTCTGCACCCCCCCCGTCCATCGGTTCCTGGGACGCGGCTGCCCCTGGGGGCGTCTCCCGGGGCGCTGAGGTCATCGGCCGGGTGCTGGGAAGTGACCGGCTGGCGGGGCCGTGAGTGACAGCTGGGGAAGATAATGCGGCAGCTCTTGCTGCCGAGAGCCGGCCGAGGCCCCCGGAGACGCCCCGCGCCTTCGGAGGAGGAGGAGGTCGGCGTGCGCTGAGGTCATCTCCGCGACCCCGAAGCTCTGGGGCGGAGGTCAGGGCACCCGCAGCGCGTGGGGGCCCGTGGGTGCGGGAAGGAGTCAGCCGGGGACGTAGGGGTCCATGTTCTCCCATCCTCTCCCCCCCCACACTCCGCCTGGAACCCAGGAATGCACCACGCAAAGCCAGCACCGCCCTTCCTGGGACGGGGGGAGGAGGGACGGGCCCCCCCGAGTGGGAGAGGATGGATAGGACGCCGACCACAGCCCCCGACGGACCGTTTCCTGCCGCAGAATACCGACCGGCCGGGCCGTGTCCCGCCCGAACGTCCAGGCACGCCCGATGGACGAGGAGGCACGTGTCAAACACGGCTCAGGCTGGCCCTGGCCGGTGTGGCTCAGCGGATAGAGCGTCGGCCTGCGGACCGGAAGGTCCCAGGTTCGATTCCGGTCCAGGGCGTGGACCTTGGTGGCGTGCAGGAGGCGGCTGACGGATGTTTCTCTCTATCCCTCTCCCTTCCTCTCTCTAAAAAAAATCAATAAAATACCACATTTTCCGGCGTACAAGAGGACCCCCGACTTTTCCAGTTAAAATAGAGAGTTTGGGATAGAGCCGCCCTATATATATAACATGACCCCCCGGCGTAGAAGACGACCCCCCGACTTTTGAGAAGATTTTCCCGGGTTAAAAGGCCGTCTTATACATTGGAAGATACTATGCTATATCTTTTTTAAAAAAAAAAAAGGCTCAGGCTGGCCCTGGCTGGTGTGGCTCAGTGGATAGAGCCAGCGTCCGGCGCCTGCGGACTGAAGGGTCCCGGCTTCAACTCCGGTCAAGGAGAGAGAGAGAGAGAAACATCGGAGATGAGAGAGAATCACGGATCGGCGGCCTCCTGCACGCCCCCCACGGGGGATGGAGCCCGCCCCCCCGGGGCCTGCGCCCTGTGACCGGGAATCGAACCCTGAAACTCCCGGTTCATACATAGGTCGACGCTCCACCCCGGAGCCCTGACTCCTGAGAAACGGTCTCACATTCCCCCCCGGGAAAGCACGCCGACGTTCAGACGCTGCAACCACCCAGACGCGGGCCACGCCATCGCGCCCGATAACTAGGCAATCGCGGTGCATCTGCCTTTCAGGGTCCTCCGTCTGCCTCGCCGGCGACCGCTCCCCAAACCCCTCGCGTTGCCAACGCCCCGGGAATGACCGCACGGAGCTTAGGAGACGTTTAACCCCCCGTCCCCCACCCCACACACACACGCACACACGCACACACGCACACGTGTTCCGTGTTCTCGCTCTCCTGAACCCATCGGAGGAAAAGACGTCTAATTGTTTGTTTAAAATTCCCCACAAGAGGCTCGGCCCTCCCTCTGATCCTCGCTAAGCCGGGGCCTCTAACTAGGAACAGACACGTTGGGGGGGGTCCCTCCATCTCTCCCCCGTCCCCCCCATTGTCCCCCCTCCAGCAACCCGAACCGGGGTGGCCTGCTTGACTAAGGCACGTGTTGGGGGTACCCACCTCCCTCGGCCGGAGCGAGGCCTCTCCTGCAGCCGGTCTTTGTGCAAAGTGGGGTGAATGTGTCCCTTCCCACCGAGGGCCCGTGCCCGCCGGCCACCGCAGACGGCTTCAGGCAGGGAACTGACCCTCGGCGCCTCAGACCCAGGTGCGACTCTCCGTCCGAGGAGGCCCTGTTCCCCGACGCGAGCGCTGAAACGAACGGACGGTCCCTCCCCGGCCCCACCTCCCCCCACCCTTCAAGTCCTTTCTACGCGTGGGATGGTCACTAGGAAGTTCGAGCGTGGAGGGATGGAGGCAGATGTCTTTTGTTTAATTAAAAAAAAAAAAAACAGCCGAAACCGGTGTGGCTCAGTGGATAGAGCGTCGGCCTGCAGACGGAAAGGTCCCGGGTTCGATTCCGGTCAAGGGCATGGACCTGGGTGGCGGGCACATCCCCAGTGGGGGGCGTGCAGGAGGCGGCTGATGGATGTCTCTCTCTCATCAATGTTTCTAGCTCTCTGTCCCTCTCCCTTCCTCTCTGTGAAAAATCAATAAAATGTATTTTCTTAAAAATATAGGGTCTCCCATCAGGAGCCCCACTGGGGCAGATTTTGAAAAGTCCATCTGATGACGACGAGCAAGTAGAATTTCTTTGCATCAAAACGACGCATATCAGTGGATAGAGTGTCGGCCTGCGGACTGAAAGGTCCCGGGTTCGATTTCGGTCAAGGGCATGGGCCTGGGTGGCGGGCACATCCCCAGTGGGGGGCGTGCAAGAGGCGGCTGATCGACGTCTCTCTCTCATCGATGTTTCTGGCTCTCTGTCCCCCTCCCTTCCTCTCGGTGAGAAATTCATTAAATATATATATATTTTTTTATATTTTATTGATTTTTTTTACAGAGAGGAAGGGAGAGGGATAGAAAGTCAGAAACATCCATGAGAGAGAGACATCGATCAGCCGCCTCCTGCACGCCCCCCACCGTGGAGATGTGCCCGCCACCCAGGCCCCTGCCCCCGACCGGCATCGAACCCGGGACCCTTCAATCCGCAGGCCGACGCTCTATCCACGGAGCCACACCGGTCTCGGCTCTCTCTCTCTATATATATATATATTATTATTATTTTAAATAAAATACACCAGTAAGTAAATCCCCCATCCCCTCCCACGAGCTACATGGACCCTCCAGGAGGATGGGGTCTCCCCTTGGCCCTCATCCTTTCCAAACGCCAGGCCGCGAGCATCTATTCCTTCGCAGGAGGCCCCCCCCGTTTTCCTCCCTGCACCCCAGCTCCTGCTCTGCCTGCTTTTCGTTGAAGAATGTCCCCCCCAAAGGGGACCAGGCTCAGAGCGGGGCGGGAAGCAGGTGCAGGGCGAGCCGTTCTGGCGTCCGGCCACTAGGGGTCAGCCTTGCCGTGCGCACCGGCCCCCCGGCCACCTCTGCCCTGTCCCTGCGTGTCCCCGACATCGGGGGGGGCCCGGGCACGGGCAGGGGTCGTGGCGTGGGGGGCTGCATCCCCCCGAGGCCTCCAGGAGAGATTGGGGCCTCCGGGGGGCGCGGGAGAACCCCAATTTTTTGCTCCAGCCAGGCCAGGGGTCTCACCGGGCACCTGCAGGCGTTTCTGGGTGTCATTGCGAGTCCCGGCCAGGTGGGGGCGCCGGTGAGCGATGGCCCCCTCATTCAGGCAGAAGCAGGGGTGGCAGGGGTGGGGGGACGCAGGGGGCTTCTCAGGGGTGCAGCAGGCAGAGTCTTTCCAAGCACAGCCCCCCCCCTCCCCGGAATCTCTGAGTTTATTTATTTTTTTTAATGTTTTTCTCTTTTTTTAAAAAAAATATATTTTATTGATTTTTTTTTTACAGAGAGGAAGGGAGAGAGTCAGAAACGTCGATGAGAGAGAGAGAGACATCGATCAGCCGCCTCCTGCACGCCCCACCGGGGGGATGTGCCCGCCAGCAAGGTCCCTGCCCTGGACCGGCATCGAACCCGGGACCTTTCAGCCCGCAGGCTGGCGCTCTGTCCACGGAGCCACACCGGTCTCGGCTAAGGTTCTCGTTTTTATTGATTTTCAAAGAGGAAGGGAGAGGGAGGGAGGGAGGGAGGGGGGAAAGAGAAAGAGAGAGGGAAACATCCAGGATGAGAGAGAATCATGGGTCGGCTGCCTCCTGCACACACACACCCTCCCCCTTACTGGGGACCAAGCCCGCAACCCGGGCCTGTGCCCTTGACCGAGATCGAACCCGGGACCCTTCAGCCCGCAGGCCGGCGCTCTATCCACTGAGCCACACCGGCCGGGGCCGCTGAGTTTCTGGAAAGTAGAATATTCCTGGGGACCTGGGAGAGTCGAAAAGACGCCGTAAGGATTCTTCTTCTTTTTTTCTTCTTCTTTTTTTTTAAGGCTTTTATTCAGTTTTTAAAGAGGAAGGGAGAGGGAGAGAGACAGAAGCATCCACGAAGACAGAGAATCAGGGACCGGCCGCCTCCTGCACGCCCCACACTGGGGACGGAGCCCGCAACCCGGGCCTGTGCCCCGACCGGGAATCGAACCCTGACCTCCTGGTTCCTGGGGTCAAGGCTCAACCCGCCCTGAGCCAGATGGCGGGCTGGCTGGATGGAGAAACCCCGGGTCTGTGTGCCCTTGACCGGAATGGAACCCGGGACCTTTCAGTCCGCAGGCCGGCGCTCTATCCACGGAGCCACACCGGCCGGGGCTGCGTGTGTCTTTCCGTTCCCTATTTTTTTAAAAAACGCTTTATGTTGCCGAAACCGGTGTGGCTCCGTGGAGAGAGCGTCGGCCTGCGGACTGAAAGGTCCCGGGTTCGATGCCGGTCAAGGGCATGTATGTATCTCGGTGGCGGGCGCGTCCCCAGTGGGGGGCGTGCAGGAGGCGGCTGATGGATGTCTCTTTCTCATGGATGTTCCTAGCTCTCTCTCTCCCTCTCCCTTCCTCTCTGTAAAAAAAAAAATAAATAAAACTCAATAAAACATTTAAAATAAACAAGCAGCGCTATGTAAATGTCTAGCCGCTGCTGTACACCTGAAACGCATCTTGAATGGCAACTGTGATTGAAAAACCTAATATATATATATTTAAAACGCTTTATGTTGCTATTCTGCGGTGTTTGCTGTGCTGTGGTGTGTGTGTGTGTGTGTGTGTGTGTGTGTGTGCACTTTTTCCACAATACCTCCACTTTCTTTTCTTTCTTTCTTTTTTTCATTTAGGAGACGTAAGACACATTTTCATAATTAGAACCGTGTTTGCGAGACCTTGAGAAATGCGAGCTTGCTTCCTGCCGAGGGATCTGGGGGGGGCGGG
Organism: Lasiurus cinereus; assembly: GCA_011751065.1. Taxonomy (NCBI): domain Eukaryota; kingdom Metazoa; phylum Chordata; class Mammalia; order Chiroptera; family Vespertilionidae; genus Lasiurus; species Lasiurus cinereus. The sequence goes on from JAAGEH010001949.1 coordinate 6,089, forward strand.
CGGGTGGGGGGTGTGGGGGGGAGCTCAGGGGGAAATACTCGCAGGCTTTCTGCGGAGGACAGCGAGGCGTGGAGGGGAAGACCTGAGCGGAATTAAGCAGGCGGTGCAGCCGATGATACGCACGCCGGCTCAGGCCTTTGGCTCGCGGAGATAACGGTCAAAAATAAATAAAAGAAAAGAAAAAATGTGCGTGTGAGAAAAACACCTTTGCACGGAGCCAACGCTGCTCGCGGGATCTGCGGCCGCAGCGAGGATGGGGGGACAGTCACGTCTCTCAACACTCAGATCGTCTGTCCGTGGACAAAGCTGGGGGGCCGGGAGGGGTCCCCCCTGTTCCTTCTCCTCCAAAGTGAGGCACGCCGTCACACAGCTGATATGTTGGGGCTCTTCCCGCAAGCTGCCGTCCCCCCACTGCCTCCCGGTCCGTGCCCGGGCGTGAAAAAGAATTCGCTTTCTGCTGAGACCGGTGTGGCTCAGTGGATAGAGCGTCGGCCTGGGGACTGGAGGGTCCCGGGTTCGATTCCGGTCGGGGGCAGGGACCTGGGTGGCGGGAACCTCCCCAGTGGGGGGCGTGCAGGAGGCGGCTGATCGATGTCTCTTTCTCATCCATCTTTCTAACTCTCTCTCCCTCTCCCTTCCTCTCTGTGAAAAATCAATAAAATATATATTTTTAAAAAATCACAAAAAGATTAAAAAAAAAAGGTGACTCTCCCCAAAGAAACGCCCATCGCCGTCCTGTGGATGTGCGGCCCCGTGGACCGGTGAGTTTGCCGACCGACCGACCGGCCGGCCGCTGTGTCTTAGACTCCGTGGTCGGCAAACCGCGGCTCTCACGAGACGAAGGACGATGCTACTTAGGCCCCTGGGACCCCAGAAATGGCCGGAAACCTGCCCAACCTGTATCCTGGCCCAGTTCCTCCATATTCTGCCTCCCTCTCCCTCTCCTCCTCCTCCCTCCCCTCTCCCCCCACCACCCCCTTCAGACCCCACGCGCACAGGGTCCCTGTCATTCCGGTCACCTTCTCGGGGGTCACCGGTCACTCATCCCTCCCGGCCAACGGCTGCCCCGGGGCCCCGATGGGCCCTTCCTTCCCCCCTCCCCGCCCCCCAAACCCCTCCCCCAGCCCAGCCACCTTCTGACGGATGGACGGACAGATGGACGAATGGACGGACAGACGGACGGAAGGCTCCCCTGAGCAGAGGATGCTGGCATCCCCCCGCCCCCCACCGCCCAGCGCTGGCCAGGAAGCATTTCGATGTCATCAGAGGCCCTTCCTTTGTGTGCTGTTTGGCTGTTTTTTTCGGGGGGGGGGGGGGGGGGGGGGGCAGGAATCCATCTCGGCGAGGAATGCGGCGTATTCTCTCCCGCTTCCTGGGGAGTGGCCGCTGGCCAAGGCTCCAGGTGCTGTCCGCCTCCACCGCCGGCCGCAGCTGGGGCAGACCAGCAGCCTGTGTGTGTGTGTGTCTCTCTCTCGCTCTCTCTCTCTCTCTCGCTCTCTCGCTCTCTCTCTCACTCTGAATTCTTGGCTTCAAATTGTTTGACACGGGGCCGCCAGAGCTGGTGGGTGGGGGGTAGTGGGGGGTGGGGGGCAGCTTCCCCTCCCCCTCCCCTCCCCCCCCCGGAGCAGGAAGGCTGTGCTTCCTGAACCTCTAGTTCCCACGCGCCTCCATTTCTCCGCTCAGCTGCCCCCCGCAAACGACGCTGCAGGCCCCCCATCCTTGCCGTTCCCTGCGGCTGGAACGGCGGGTCTGCCTTGTGCATGTTTATCCGGTTCCCGGTCAGAGGGTCAGAGGGCGTGTCTGCTGTGCCCCTGGGGCTGTGTGAGCTTAGGGGAGTCGCTTGACCTCTCTGAGCCTCAGTGTCCCTGCCACCGGCCGAGGGCTCAATCCCTGGGGGCGGGGGGTCGCGCAGGAGGCAGCCGGTCCATGATTCTCTCTCCTCGTGGGTGGTTCTTTTTTAAAAAATATATTTTATTGAATTTTTACAGAGAGGAAGGGAGAGGGAGAGAGAGGCAGAAACATCAATGAGAGAGAGAGACATCCATCAGCCGCCTCCTGCACGCCCCCCACTGGGGATGTGCCCACCACCCAGGTCCCTGCCCTGGACCGGCATCGAACCCGGGACCCTCCAGCCCGCAGGCCGACGCTCTGTCCACGGAGCCACGCCGGCCTCGGATATAGATATGTATGTGTATGTATAGAGAGAGATGTTTTAAGAATAGTAACTGCGGGTGAGTTGGGAACGTGAGAGTGTGTGTGAGCGGACGGGGTCACTGAGTGCGCGGGGACCAGGCTCTTCGTTAACGTGTCGCCGCGGTAACTGCCTCCTCGTCCCACAGCGAGGCCGTTCGTCCCGAGTCCCTGAGCCACCAGCCGCGTCCCCCCCGCCGCCGGGTTTTCCTCGTGTAGCTGACGGCACAACAGCCCCGGGCGGGACCCCGAGCACCCTCCCCGTCTCCCTGCGTTCTCCCTCCCTCCCCTCTCCCTCCTCTTCCTCCCCCTCTTCCCCTCCTCCTCCTCCTCTTCTTCCTCCTTCTCCTCTTCTTCCTCCTTCTCTTCCTCCTCCTCCCCCTCCTCCTCCTCTTCTTCCTCCTTCTCCTCTTCCCCCTCCTCATCCTCCTCCCCCTCCTTCTCCTCCTCTTCCTCCTCCTCCTCTTCCTCCTCCTCCTCCTCCTCTTCCTCCTCTTCTTTTTTTTAAAAATATGTTTTATTGATTTTTTTTACAGAGAGGAAGGGAGAGAGATAGTTAGAAACATCGATGAGAGAGAGACATCCATCAGCCGCCTCCTGCACGCCCCCCATTGGGGATGTGCCCGCCACCCAAGTCCCTGCCCTTGACCGGAATCGAACCCGGGACCCTCCAGTCCGCAGGCCGACGCTCTATCCACTGAGCCACACCGGTTTCCTCCTCCTCCTCTCCCTCCTCCTCCTCTCCTTCCTTTCCTTCCTCTCCCTCCCTCTCCTCCTCCCCCCGCCCCCCCCCGCCCAGGCCGTCCATCAGCCCGTCGTCCTCCCGCGAAGGTCAGCCGGCCTCCATGGCTCACCCACCTGTCTCCCAGCGGCTCCGCTCCTGACAGTGCTGACCTCACTGCTTTCCAGGCCATCGATTCCGGCTCCCGGTGCCCACCGCTCGGGGGTCAGTCAGCGCCTGGGGGGGGGGGCGGCAGGCAGACAGGAGAGCCACATCCCTCTCCCCCCTCCCCCTCCCCCCTCCACCCCCTGCCCGGCCGCTCTGACTCCTCATCAGCCTGAGGCAGAGCCGGGAGCCGGCCCGGACCCCCACACACACCCCCGGGCCCGGGCCATCCATCAGCGCCCCCCTCGGTCCATCCATCCATCCGTCCATCTGTCCATCCGTCCGTCCGGCGTGAGGGATGGGCGGCGAGGCGCGGGGAGGCCAGCGGGAAGGATGAGGGAGTCAGGGGGGGGGGGGGGGGGGGGGGAGGAGGCGTAAATCTCCCACCGGGCTCGGCGCCTCCGGGGAGACAGACCCCATGAATCTTTCCCACCTCGCCAGGCGCTGACCGTCCGTCCCCCGCAAGGGTGCCCCGTCCTCCCATCACTCTCGGCCGCCTTGGATCGCGGTTCCGATCGGAGGCGCCGGCCCGTATGTCACGGCCACACGGCCCCCGGGCGTCCCGTCCTTAATAGAATCGTCCGGAAGCAGAAGCCGGTCTGGGGCGCGGGCGGGCGTGGGTTCTCTCAGCTCCCGGAGGCTCTTCGTTCCGGTTTTCGCCATCACGTTCGGGACCCCCTGATCCATGGGATGCTGGGAATGTGTGTGTACATATATATCTACGTGTACATATATATCTATGTGCACATATATCTACGTGCACATATATCTACGTGCACATATGTCTACGTGCACATATATCTACGTGCACATATGTCTACGTGCACATATGTCTACGTGCACATATATCTACGTGCACATATGTCTACGTGCACATATGTCTACGTGCACATGTCTACGTGCACACATATCTGCTGTACATATATCTACATGTACATGTATCTACGTGCACGTATATCTAGGTGTGCATACATCTACATGTACATATGTCTACGTGTACATATATCTACGTGCACATATATCTACGTGTCTGTCCTGATGGGCTTCAGAGAGGAAGGGGCAGGGAGCCAGCGGGAGAAGCATCGACGAGGAGAAAGACTCGTGGACCAGCCGAAGCCGCTGTGGCTCAGCGGATAGAGCGTCGGCCTGCGGACTGAAGGGTCCCAGGTTCGAGTCCGGTCAAGGGCAGGGACCTGGGTGGCAGGCACATCCCCGGTGGGGGGCGTGCAGGAGGCGGCTGATGGATATCTCTCTCATCGATGTTTCTGACTCTCTATCCCTCTCCCTTTCTCTCTGTAAAAAAATCAATAAAATATATATATTTAAAATAAAAGATAAAAATAAAGAATCAGGGACCAGCTGCCTCCTGTACGCCGGCCCCTGCTGGGCCTGGGCCATCCTGACGGGGCATCGAACCGGGACCTCCCGGGCGTTCATCCTCGGTCAGTGCTCAACCCACTGAGCCACGCTGGCCCGACCAGATTGGTCCTTCTTCCTCTTCTTCTTCTTTTAATATATTTTATTGATTTTTTTACAGAGGGGAAGGGAGAGCGATAGAGAGTCAGAAGCATCGATGAGAGAGAGACATCCATCCGCCGCTTCCTGCACGCCCCCCACTGGGGATGTGCCCGCCACCCAGGTCCCTGCCCTTGACCGGAATGGAACCCGGGACCTTTCAGTCCGCAGCCCGACGCTCTGTCCACTGAGCCACACGGGTTTCGGCGGGTTGGTCCTTCTGATTGAGGGGAGGTGGGACGGGGGAGGGTATGGGGGTGCCAGGGAGAACTCTCGTCACCCCAACAGGACTCTGCCGTCCGCGGGCGTCGGCGTGCGGACGATAAGGATTAGGCGGGCGGGGTGGGGGGGGGCAGAGGTCACGGACACAGCCGGCGCCCGGCTTCGGGGAGCGCGAGGGGGAGGAAAGCAGATCGATCCGTGCGCAATTAGAAAGGAAAGGAATTAGAATTTCCCTGGGTGCGCGGCCCTGCCTCCCAGGGGCCTTCCCGGGTGCACCCTCCCTGAGCCTCGCCGGCCCCTCACGGGGAGGTGGGGGGCGGGGGAGGGTCATGCCCCCCCAATTTCCCCCCCAGAAACAGGCAGTGGACGGGGCACAAGTTCCTTCGAGTCCCTCAGGGCGGGAGACAAGAAAGCTGATTTCTGATCAAAGAGCTGAACGAGGGCGGAGACCGGTGTGGCTCAGTGGACAGAGCGTCGGCCTGCGGATGGAAGGGTCCCGGGTTCGATTCCGGTCGGGGGCATGTGCCTTGGTGGCGGGCACGTCTCCAGTGGGGGGCGTGCAGGAGGCGGCTGATGGATGTCTCTCTCTCATCGATGTTTCTGACTTTCTCTCTCCCTTTCTCTTTGTAAAAAAATCAATAAAATATATATTTTTTTTTAAAAAAAAAGCTGAACAAGGGCGGTCCCAAAACCGAATCGGGCCCAGCCAGCCGGCCGGCGTGGCTCCGTGGTCGAGCGTCCACCTAGAAACCAGAAGGTCAGGGTTCGATTCCCGGTCAGGGGCACAGGCCCGGGTGGCAGGCTCGATCCCCAGTGGGGGGCGTGCAGGAGGCAGCCGATGGGTGATTCTCTCTCATCGTGGATGTTCCTCTCTCTCTCTCTCTCTCTCTCTCTCTCTCTCCTTCTCCCTTCCTCTCTGACGCCAATAAGTCCCGTATTTTCCGGCGTAGAAGACGACCCCCAACTTTTCCAGTTAAAATACAGAGTTTGGGCCAAAACCGGTGTGGCTCAGTGGATGGAGCATCGGCCTGAGGACTGAAGGGTCCCGGGTTCAATTCCCGTCAAGGGCATGTACCTGGGCGGCGGGCACATCCCCAGGGTGGGGCGTGCAGGAGGCGGCTGATCGATGTCTCTCTCTCATCGATGTTTCTGACTTTCTATCCCTTTCCCTTCCTCTCTGTAAAAAAAATCAATAAAATATTTTTTAAAAAATACAGAGTTTGGGATATACTCACCCTCTCAGACGACCCCCGACGTTTGAGGAGGTTTTCCTGGGTGAACACGTCGTCTTCTGCGCCGGGAAATGCGGGTATAACACCATGGAGGTTTTTGCTTGGACAGGAGACAGGGCCCGCCCCTCTGCCGCCTCGGGGCGGGTGATTGGCTGATCCTCCCTCCCCCGGTGAGATCCGGAACCTTCTCAACTCGGCCTGCAGGCTGCAGACACCTGCGGGCAGCCACACCTGGGCCCCCTCGGGCTCCCACCAGCCCGTGGGGCACATCCTCGCCTCCTCAGCCAGAGGGAGAGCTGGGTGCTTCGTGGATGAAACGTCTTCTGGGTGCGGGGCCGAGCCCGTGATGAGGAGAGAGCATGGCCTCCCTCGCCGGTGTGGCTCAGTGGATAGAGCGTCGGCCTGTGGAGTGAAGGGTCCCGGGTTCGATTCCCGTTCAGGGCATGTGCCTTGGTGGCGGGCACAGCCCCAGTGAGGAGCGTGCAGGAGGCGGCTGATGGATGTCTCTCTCTCATCGATGTTTCTAACTCTCTATCCCTCTCCCTTCCTCTCTGTGAAAAATCAATAAAATATATATATATTTTTTTTAAAAAGATAGCATTGCCTCTGGGAACCCTGGCGAAATGTTGTTGTTGCTGATGTTAATCTTCGTCCGAGGGAACTGATTTTAAGAGAGAGTGGGAGGGAGGGGGGGGAGAGAGAGAGAGAGAGAGAGAGAGAGAGAGAGAGAGAGACCCCATCGGCTGCCTCCCGCAGGCACACCAACCAGGGCCAGGGATGGAGGCTGCCCCCGAGGTCCGGGCCCTTGACCGAAATCGGACCCCAGGAGCCCTCGGTCCGCAGGCCCGCACGCCGGCCCCTGAGCCACCCCCGAGAGAGCCCTGGGGATGTTTAGACCAGAAGCAGCGAGCAGCCGACACCAGTGTGGCTCCCTGGATAGAGAGCGTCGGCCTGCGGACTCGAGGGTCCCGGGTTCGATTCCGATTGTGGGCATGTGCCTTGCTTGCGGGCACATCTCCACTGTGGGGTGTGCAGGAGGCGGCTGACCGATGCCTCTCTCTCATCGATGTTCCTGACTTTCTATCCCTCTCCCTTCCTCTCTGTGAAAAATCAATAAAATATATTAAAAAAAATATTTTTAGAAAAATGATGAACAACAAACACATGTCTATCAACAAGTGCCTCTAAAAATCTAAGAATTGAAAGTCTGAGGAACAGAATGAACCAGTGGATATAACAGAATCAGGGGCACAGAAAGGGAGGGGACTGACAATTCTCAGGGGGGAAGGGGTGAGGGGGGTGCAGGGAGAGACGGACAGAAATCGTACCCCTATGGATGAGGACAATTTGGAGGGAGGTAAAGGCAGAGGGTGGGGTGGGAGCCGGGTGGAGGGGTGCTATGGAGGGGAAAAAAAGAGGAACAAACGTAATCATCGGAACAATAAAGACTGAATTTTTTAAAAAATAGAAAATTAAAATAAACAGGCTCAGAAGTTTGACGTCTCCTCGGCCTTTTGAACGTGATTGGCAGCTGGTGGGGGGCGGGAGGGGGAGAGGGGGTTCTCCCTCCGGCTTTTTTCTTTTTCCTCTTTTTTTTGAAGGAAACGCCGTGTCCGGGGACAGGCCTCCTCTGCCTGCCGCCCGCCGGACAGGATGATGGAGGGGCTCGGGCCGCGGCCGCGGAAATAATAGAGACGGGAGTGGCCGGCTCCCCGTCCGTCTCGGGGCCTCAGACAAATAAATAAGAGGGGCCGGCGCCCCGAGACCACGGCCCCCCGGCCGGCGGGGACTCGCGCACGTCTCTTCCCGTCGGGGCGTTTTTTATGTGTGTGTGTGCGTGTGCGTGCGTGTATGTACCTGTGTGTGCCTGTGTGTGTATGTACCTGTGTGTGTATACCTGTGTGTGTATGTACCTGTGTGTGTGTGTATACCTGTGTGTGTATGTGCCTGTGTGTGCATGTGTATATATACCTGTGTGTGTATGTGCCTGTGTGTGCACGTATATATATATACCTGTGTGTGTATATGCCTGTGTGTATGTGCCTATGTGTGTATGCATGTGTGCCTCTGTGTGTGTACCTGTGTGTGTATGTACCTGTGTGTGTATGTACCTGTGTGTGTATATACCTGTGTGTGTATGTACCTGTGTGCATGTGCCTCTGTGTGTGTAGGTGCCTCTGTGTGCGTGCCTGTGTGTATGTACCTGTGTGTGTATGTGCCTGTGTGTGTATATCTTTGTGTGTGTGTGTGTGAGTGTGTGTGTGTGTGTGTGCCTGTGTGTCCCTGTGTGTATGCACCTGTGTGTGCCTGTGTGTACCTCTGTGTGTGTCTGTGTATGTACCTGTGTGTGCCTGTGTGTGTGTATATGTACCTGTGTGTGTGCGTGTATGTGTATGTATGTGCCTGTGTGTGTACCTGTGTGTGTACCTGTGTGTGTGTGTGTGTGTGTGTGTGGCGTCAGTGGAGACACAGAATATTCCAGAAGCCCCCAGCGGTCCCGCCGCCCTCGGAGGACGTCCCCCTCGGAGAGAGGAGCGGGAGCCGGGAACGAAACCGCGAGCTGCTTCACGGGCGGGATCCTCGGGCGGGAGAGGCTTTCAAAGCAAATCATTGATGGAGAGAGAGGAGGGGGGGGGGGAGAGAGAGAGAGAGAGAGGGAGAGAGAGGCATCCCCGGCCCTCCGGATGGGACCCTGTCCTCCCGGCCGCCCCGGCCTCCTCCTCCCCGTCCTCCGGGAAGATTTATTCCCCGCGGCTTCCTGCGCCCGTGATGGATCGCGCGGCCCGGCTCCGGAGCCACCGCCGGCTGGGCACGGAGCCTCCGAGCACGTCCTGCCGGGCCGGGGCCGGGGGAGGGGGCCAGGGGGCCGGGGCCGGGGGGGGGGGTCCTTCCAAACCACAGAGCCCTGACCCGGCAAAGGCACCAGACGCCCCCACGGGGGGGGGTGAGGGGGAGGAGAGGGTCCCCCACACTGAGCCAGCCTCTGACCGCCCGGCCGGCCGCTCGCTCTAAGGGGACAGAGCGGAGACCAGGGGACCGGCCCATTCACCCGAGGCCTGAGGTCTCATCGCTCGAACCCAGCAGCGTGGACACGGGTGCCAGTGGGGACCCGGAGCTCCGAGGAGGCCGAGCACCCAAATTTCCATGGCATTGGGGGCCCACAGAGACCACAGACCCAGCCCGACTCTCTCTGGGGGGGACCTGGTTTTAGAATTTTTTTTTTTCTGGGAAAATATATTTTATTGCTTTTGTACAGAGAGGCAGGGAGAGGGAGAGAGAGTTAGAAACATCGATGAGAGAGAGACACCCATCAGCCACCTCCTGCACGCCCCCCACTGGGGAGGTGCCCGCCACCCAGGTCCCTGCCCTTGACCGGAATCGAACCCGGGACCCTTCAGTCTGCAGGCCGACGCTCTATCCACGGAGCCACACCGGTTGGGGACCCGTTTTAGAATCACGTGGAGCATGGGGTGGGGGAAGGTGGTGGTGATAACGGCCACATCAGAGAAAACAGTCGGTTGCTAATTGGGAGAGGGCGCCGGCCGCCGCTGAAGGGCTGCGCGGAATTAATGAGGCCTCGGGGCGCAGAGGGGGGCGCAGAGGGAGCCCCTGGAACATGGCACGTGCTCGCGGCCGGCGAAGAGGTTGCTGGCGCCCATGGAAACGGCCAGGAGGGGATCCCCACGGGGACCCCAGCCGGGCCTCGCACCCCAACCCCCAACCCCGAGCAGAGTCCCTGCGATTGGCCACAGACGTTCAGGGCCTCTGCGACCTTTTATTTATTTATTTTTTAAATATATTTTTATCGATCTCAGAGAGGAAGGGAGAGGGAGAGAGAGAAACATCCACCATGAGAAAGAATCACCGGTCCTAACGGGTGTGGTTCAGTGGATAGAGCGTCGGCCTGCGGACTGAAGGGTCCCGGGTTCGATTCCCAGTCAAGGTCACAGGCTTGGGTGGTGGGCTCCACCCCCAGTGGGGGGTGTGCAGGGGGTAGCCGATCCATGATTCTTTCTCACCATGGATGTTTCTATTTCTCTCTCCTTCTCCCTTCCTCTCTGAAATCAATAAAGAAATATATTTTAGCAGAAACCGGTGTGGCTCAGTGGATAGAGCCGGGGGCCTGTGGACTGAAAGGTCCCGGGTTTGATTCCGGTCAAGGGCAGGGACCTGGGTGGCGGGCACATCCCCAGTGGGGGGCGTGCAGGAGGCGGCTGATCGATGTCTCTCTCTCATCGATGTTTCTAGCTCTCTATCCCTCTCCCTTCCTCTCCGTCCTTCCACCCGCCCTGCCTCTCTGTGTCTGTCTGTCTGTCTGCCTGCCATTTGCCCTGAAGCGGACGCGCCCGAGAGCACGCCCCACCCCACCGCCCCTCCCGGGGCCCGGCCGGTCCCTCCGAGCAGAAGACGAGGTGTCAGAGAAGGGATCTGGACCTGGGGGAGTGTTTTATGTGGGGGGTCCCCACCTCCAGAAAAGGCATCACTTTGTTCCTCAGACACACACACACACACACACAGAGACACACACACACACTCACACATACACACACACAGACACACACCATCTCTGTCTCTCTTTTTCCTCCCTCTCTCTCTCTCCTCTCTCTCTCTCTTCTCTCTCTCCTCTCTCTCTCTCTCCCTCTCTCTCTCTCTCCTTCTCTCTCCACGTGCCCACCATGCAGGAGGGAGGAGGGGCCGTCTGCCACTTTGGGGGGCTCTGCCTCCTGGGGGGACACAGAGCACAGACGGCAGCTGGTGACCCCGAGTCGAAAGCTCCCCCCGAGGCCGCGTGCGTGTGTGCGTGTGGGGCGCGGTCCCCGGGACGGGCAGACTCGGGGCGCCTCTGTGGGGTGCACCCCCCCCCAGCTGGGCAAAGGTGAGCGGCCCGGCCCCAGGCTCACCCCGAGGAGGCCTCGTCGAGCTCAGATCTCCTCGTTCTGAGTAGACGGGCCCCCACTTCCCCGCCCCCCTCACCCCCGTGAGGAAGAGCCAGGACACGAGTCGGCCCTTCGCCCACGAGGGGCCCGCCTGCCAGGGGCAGGTCCACGTGAGACGCCCCCCACCCCCACCCCCACCCCCGATGCCAGGCCTGGGGCCGCCCTCCCGGGAAGACAGGCCCAGATAAGATCGCAAAGGGCACGGCGCGCTCGCCGCCGTGAAGAGGCCGCGTCTGTGAGACGTTCTGGGTCAAGATGTCCGAGCCCGCGGAGTCCCCACCCGGCCGGCCGCCCGCCACCTGAGGCCGCCCGCCCGCCCGCCTGCCCGCCTGCCCGTCTACCACGGGTCTGCCGCCACCTCACCGCCCGCCGCCACGGACTCCTCGGCCTCAGAGGCCCTCTACGCATTTATTTTTCAAATATAGATACTGGCTGGCCTTTTTTTATATTTTTTTTTTATTGATTTTGTACAGAGAGGAAGGGAGAGGGAGTTAGTCAATGAGAGAGAGACATCCATCAGCCGCCTCCTGCACGCCCTCCACCGGGGATGTGCCCGCCACCCAGGTCCCTGCCCTGGACCGGAACCGAACCCGGGACCCGTCAGTCCGCAGGCCGACGCTCCATCCACGGAGCCACACCGGTTTCGGCTGATGGATCGTTTTTTAAAAAAAATGTGTTGATGCCGAAACCGGTGTGGCTCAGTGGATAGAACGTCTGCCTGCGGACTGAAGGGTCCCAGGTTCGATTCCGGTCAAGGGCAGGGACCTGGGTGGCGGGCACATCCCCGGTGGGGGGCGTGCAGGAGGCGGCTGATGGATGTCTCTCTCTCATCGATGTTTCTGACTCTCTGTCTCTCTCCCTTCCTCTCTGTGAAAAATCAATAAAATATATTTTTTAAAAATGCATTGATTGGTTTCAAAGAGAGGAAGGAAGAGGGAAAGGAACATCCAGAAGGAGAGCAAACTATGGATCGGCCGCCTCCTGCCCGCCCCCCACACTGGGGATGGAGCCCGCCACCCGGGCCTGTGCCCTGACCGGGAAATCGAACCCTGACCTCCTGGTTCCCAGGTGGACTCTCACCCACGGAGCCCCCCGCCGGCCGGGCTGTCCCTGGGCCCCTCCCCTGGGACGAGAGACACCACCACTGCCCACACGGGGGGCCGATTCCGGGGAACGCGCTCTGTCCGGCCTGGCGTCCGCCTGTCCCCCCCCGAGCCCCCACCTCAGACTCTGCCCGCTGCGGGCGGGGGCGGAGTTACAAGACGGCGCTGACCTCACGGGGTCCGGCGAACGAAGGCTGCTTTGGGGGGCCCTCCCACCCTCCATCCCGAACCCCACGGGAGGAACGGGGCTGCTTCCCGGGGACCCCGAGGCTGCCCGGTGCGTCCTGCGTGTTCGTGGGGTGTCCGAGCCCCCCCTCCCCCTTATCCCCTCTCCCTGCTCTGCATTGCCTCAGCTTTCCGGGGGGTCCTGTCTGTTTCACTTGGACGCCCCATTCGATGCCCGGGAACCAGGCGGACGGACAGACACACAGAGAGACAGACAGACACCCCTGGCGGCCGGTCCCCTCCCACGGGAAACCAGGCGGGCGGACGGACGGACAGACAGACAGACGGACGGGCACCCCCAGCGGCCGGTCCCCTCCCCCGGGAAACCAGGCGGACGGACGGACGGACGGACAGACAGACAGACGGGCACCCCCGGCGGCCGGTCCCCTCCCACGGGAAACCAGGCGGACGGACGGACAGACGGACAGACAGACAGACGGGCACCCCCAGCGGCCGGTCCCCTCCCCCGGGAAACCAGGCGGACAGACGGACGGACGGACGGACAGACAGACAGACGGGCACCCCCGGCGGCCGGTCCCCTCCCCCGGGAAACCAGGCGGGCGGACGGACGGACGGACGGACAGACAGACGGGCACCCCCGGCGGCCGGTCCCCTCCCACGGGAAACCAGGCGGGTGGACGGACGGACGGACAGACGGACAGACAGGCACCCCCCGGCGGCCGGTCCCCACCCACGGGAAACCAGGCGGACGGACGGACGGACGGACAGACAGACAGATGGACAGACGGGCACCCCCAGTGGCCGGGCCCCTCCCCCGGGAAACCAGGCGGATGGACGGACGGACGGACGGACAGACGGACAGACGGGCACCCCCGGCGGCCGGTCCCCTCCCCCAGGGAAACCAGGCGGACGGACGGACAGAGAGACAGACAGACGGGCACCCCCAGCGGCCGGCCCCCTCCCCCGCTCCCCGGCCCCAGGACCCCACAGTTGGGGTGGAAGAGCCGCAGTCGGTGGCCTGGGGGCCGGGGGGCCTGGGGGCCTCTCTCTCTCTCCCCCCTCTCCATCCCCGCCTGTCGCTCCTGGTCCCTCTGCGTCTCCGCCCGGCTCTCCTCCCGGCTCCCGGCTCCCCGGTTTCTATAGCGACTAATAGCAGCTGCCCTGGGAACCCTAATGGAGCCCCCTCGCTCGCCCGCCCGTTCCAGAAAGGAGAAAATTGAGTCCTTTAAAACTTGGTGCGTTTCCGCGTTTTTAATCGCTCTCCTCCCGGCGGACACACACACACACACACACACACACACACACACACACACACCCATCACCCCGCCGCCCCCCCGCTTCCCGGGCCTGGCCTGGGCGGCCGGACAGGGGGCGAGGGGCCGGGGAGGGCGGGAGGGGCCGGGGCAGATGGGGTTCTCCTCCTCACCCGGCCGGCAGGGCAGGAGACCCCGTGGAACTGCATGAACCTCTTCCTCTCTCTCTCTTTTTTTTTTTTAAATACGTTTTTATTGATGTGCTTTACATGTTTTTTTAAATGGATTTCAGCGAGGCAGGGTAAGGAGACAGAAACATCCGTGAGGAGAGAGAATCCTGGGTCGGCCGCCTCCTGCGCGCCCCCTCCCGCTGGGGATGGAGCCCACAGCCTGGGCCTGGGCCCTGAGCGGGACTCGAACCCTGACCTCCTGGTTCCTAGGTCGACACTCCACCCCTGAGCCACGCCGCCCGGGCCCTGACGTTCATGTGAGAGACCTCACGTTTCCATTTTTATTTTATTTTTTTAAATATATTCTATTGATTTTTCACAGAGAGGAAGGGAGAGGGATAGAGAGTTAGAAACATGGATGAGAGAGAGACATTGATCAGCTGCCTCCTGCACGCCCCCCACTGGGGATGTGCCCGCCACCCAGGTCCCTGCCCTTGACCGGCATCGAACCCGGGACCCTTCAGTCCGCAGGCCGACGCTCTACTCACTGAGCCACACGGTTTCGGCCACGTTTGCATTTATTAAAAGGCGAAGGCACTGGGTGCGTCAGGAGAAACCGCTCTTTCCCTGGCTGGAGGCCGGCACCCTTCGGCAAAGGGGGGAGAGGGGAAGCGTGTTGGGGTCCCCGCCTCCCTCCCCACAGGGGCGTCCACCCTCGCCTCTCGGGGAGCTCCCTGCAGAAGGTGGTCCCGGAGGCGGAGGAGGAGCCGAGGCCGGTGGTGCTCAGTGGGTAGAGCGTCGGCCTGCGGACGGAAGGGTCCCGGGTTCGATGCCGGTCCAGGGCAGGGACCTGGGTGGCGGGCACATCCCCAGTGGGGGGCGTGCAGGGGGCGGCTGATGGATGTCTCTCTCTCATCGATGTTTCTAACTCTCTATCCCTCTCCCTTCCTCTCTGTGAAAACTCAATAAAATATATATTTAAAAAAAAAAGTGGGGAGGAGACGGGGCGCCTGGTCCCCACCCCGACCCCCGCCAGGCACCCCCAGGATCCCCAACCCCGTCTTCACGCCCAGAATCGACGCTCAGCACACCCACCCCCGTCGTCGGGAAGAAGGGGGTCGGAAGGAGGAGAGACGGACGGACAGAGGCCCTCAGCTGTGCCTTGTGCCGATTGAAAGCTCCCGCAGGCTGCGCCTCGGAGACGGGGACCCCCCGGGCGGGAGACAGGCCGGGGGGGACGGTCAGGGCTGGGGACACTCCCCGCTGAAGCCGCTGAGCCTGGCGGGTGCCGAGGGCGAGCTGGGAACCGCGAGGCGAGGAGATACCTCCCTCCCCCCCCCTCCAGCCCCCGACCCGGGCGCCTGGCGAATGATCATTGACAGGTCAGCTCTCCGGGGGCCCGGTTTGGGGGTGTGGTGACCACCCCCTTTCCAGGAAAGGCCTAAAATAGCCCGCCCGCCCGCCCGCCCGCCATTAATACTTACTGCATAAAATATGAGCGTTCAACAACTGACAGGCATCGAAGCTTTCGGCCTCTGGGGGCGTCGGGGGGGGAGGAAAGGGGGAGGGGGAGGCCACGCCAGGCCGAAGCCGCCGTGTGTCGAAGACGCCGAGAGAGCCAGCGAGCAGTGGCCTTTTGTAAAAAAAAAAAAAAGGCAGCCGAAACCGGTGTGGCTCAGTGGATAGAGCGTCGGCCTGCGGACTGGAAGGTCCCGGGTTCGATTCCGGTCCAGGGCATGGACCTGGGGGGCGGGCACATCCCCAGTGGGGGGCGTGCAGGAGGCGGCTGATGGATGTCTCTCTCTCATCGATGTTTCTAACTCTCTATCCCTCTCCCTTCCTCTCTGTGAAAAACCAATAAAATATATTTTTTTAAAAAATAAAAATAAAAGAGCAAGGGACGCCCTGGCTGGTGTGGCTCAGTGGATAGAGCGCCGGCCGGCGGACGGGAGGGGCCCGGGTTCGATCCCAGCCACAGGCACAGGCCCGGGTGGCAGGTTCCATCCCCAGCCAGACAGAGGGCATGCAGGAGGCGGCCGATCCCTGATTCTCTCTCTCTCTCTCTCTCTCTCTCTCTCTCTCTCTCCCTCTCTCTCTCTCCCCCCTTCCTCTCTGAGATCCATGAAGACATATTTTTTTAAAAAGTGACTTCTTGCTGAAACCGGTGAGGCTCCCTGGATACAGAATCAGTGGCCTGTGGATGGAATCCCGGGTTCGATTCTGGTCCAGGGCAGGGACCTGGGTGGCGGGCACATCCCCAGTTGGGGGCGTGCAGGAGGCAGCTGATCCATGTCTCTCTCTCATCGATGTTTCTGACTCTCTATCCCTCTCCCTTCCTCTCTGTAAAAAAAAAAAAAATCAATAAAATATATATATTTTTTAAAAATAGTGACTTCTTTTGTATTTTTTCCCCCCGTTGACTCTGAGAGAGAGGGGCAGGTGGGGAGAGAGAGGCAGAGACAGAGAGACCCATCGAGGGGAGAGAGAGACGATTTGCCTCCCGCACGCACCCGGACCAGGGCCTGGGGATGGAGCCCGCCCCCCGGGCCTGCGCCCTGGACCGGGATCGAACCCGGGACCCCTTCCGCCTGCAGGCCGACGCTCTAACCGCTGAGCCACACCGGCCGGGGCTCCGGCGACCGCTTCAGCGGGAAAGGACAGACCGTGGCCACGGCGGTTTGGGCCCAAGGACAAGCCCGCATTCCTCCGGAGCCGCGACACTTGCATCCGGAACGCCGGGACGGCCACCCCCACCCTCCCGGCCCCCCAACCCCCGCCCCCGCCCTCTCCCTGAGTCACGGGGGCCGGGGAGAGGGAGGCGTGGGCTGGGGCACGCGGGAGGGACGCGGTCAGAGGGTCGGTCCCCGGGAAACACGTTCTCCGAGTTCTTCTCTCCGAGGGCTGGTCTCTGACCAGGACTTTGTTGGGGTTTTTTTGGTTTTTTTTAAATATATTTTATTGATTTTTTTACAGAGAGAAAGTCAGAAACATGGATGAGAGAGAGACATCCATCAGCCGCCTCCTGCACGCCCCCCACTGGGGAGGTGCCCGCCACCCAGGTCCCTGCCCTGGACCGGAATCGAACCCGTGACCTTTCAGTCCGCAAGCCGATGCTCTATCCACCGAGCCACACCAATTAGGGCTCTTTATTTTATTTTTTTCTTTTTTCTTTTTCTAAATACATTTTATTGATTTTTCACAGAGAGGAAGGGAGAGGGACAGAGAGCTAGAAACATCGATGAGAGAGAGACATCCATCAGCCGCCTCCTGCACGCCCCCCACTGGGGATGTGCCCGCCACCCAGGTCCCTGCCCTTGACCGGAATGGAACCCGGGACCCCTCAGTCCACAGGCCGACGCTCTATCCACTGAGCCACACTGGTCTCGACCAGGACTTGTTTTTTTTTTTTTTAATGGGGACGTACTCCATGTATAATCGCTTTTATTTTATTTTTTAAAAGAATGTTTTTGTGGCTGTCAGAGAGGAAGGCAGAGGGAGAGAGAGAGAGAGAGAGAGAGAGAGAGAGACATCCAGGAGGAGAGAGAATCCTGGACCGGCCGCCTCCCGCACGCCCCACCCTGGGGATGCAGCCCGCCACCCGGGCCTGTGCCTTGATGGGAATCGAACCCTGACCTCCTGGTTCCTAGGTCGACGCTCCACCCCTGAGCCCCACCAGCCGGGCTACGACAAGCTTTGGATAAAAATTCTAAAATGTTTTTAGTGGCTGAGCGTCGTCGACCTGGGAACCAGGAGGTCAGGGTTCGATTCCCGGTCAGACAGGGCGCAGGCCCGGGGGGCGGGCTCCATCCCCAGCGTGGGGCGTGCGGGAGGCGGCCGGTCCCTGGTTCTCTCTCCTCGTGGATGTTGCTCTCTCTCTCTCTCCTTTCCGCTCTGACAGCCATAAATATATTTTTTAATGGATTTTTTTTTAAAGAAAAGGACCCTTTTCCTCTCCCCGTCCGTCTGCGCCCACACCCGGCCTCCCGGGGTCTCGGACGTCCAACGCCAGGAGGAGCGGGCGCTGGGGAAGGAGCCGGAGGGCCCAGCCGAGGGCTCGCCCGCCCGCCACCCCCTCCCGTGACCCCGGGTCCCTCGGAGTGCGGCCCGAGGTCAGCGGGCCCCCCCCCCGGGATGGGTGCTGGGGGCGGGGGGCGGGGGCGGTTTATGGGGCTCAGGCCGCCGAGAGATAAGGAGCAGTCGCAGCCTCAACGGGGACAAGGTCAGACCTGGAGCCAGAGCGAGAACAAACCCGAGAGAGAGAGAGAGAGAGAGAGAGAGAGAGAGAGAGAGAGAGAGAGAGTCGTGGCAGAGACTGGAGAGAGGGGGGAGGGGGGAGAGAGAGAGAATGAGAGAGAGGGAGAAGGAGGAAGAGAGAGGGAGAGTGAGGGAGAGAGAGGGAAGGAGAAAGAGAGAAAATGAGAAAGAGAGAGAGAGAACAAGAGAGAAAGAGAGAGAGAAAGAGAGAGGGAGGGAGAGGGGAAGAGAGGCTCTCACTGGAGAGCAAGGAATGCTGGGAGCCCCCCCCCCTAAACCCCCCACGTGCCGCGTGGTGCGTGCGGTGCAGGAGGCGCTGTCTCACCTCGCTCACGGCGGCCTGTGGACTGAAAGGTCCCGGGTTCGATGCCGGTCAAGGGCAGGGACCTGGGTGGCGGGCACATCCCCACTGTGGGGCGGGCAGGAGGCGGCTGATGGATGTCTCTCTCTCATGGATGTTTCTAACTCTCTATCCCTCTCCCTTCCTCCCTGTGAAAAATCAATAAAATACATTATTTTAAAAAGACAGCCTCTGGACACCCCTCCTCGAGGCGCCCCCTCCCCTCCGAGTCGAGGGCCTTTTTGAAGGGAGACTCCCCGAACCCCTGGACCTTACGGCTCCCAGCGCGGCCCCCACGTCCGGCTTCTCCGTCCCCCCACATCCCTCCAAGTCCCCCTGAAACCGGGCCAAGCTCCACCCTCCCTCTGCTCCCAGGGCCCCACCCACAGCGTCCACTCGGTCCGGGTTCCGGGGCTGGAACGGGGTGACGGCCCAGCTCTCGCTACGTGTGCCTCTGAGAAGGGCCCCCCCCCACCCCGGGGTGTCCCATGGCCACGGGGCCCTGAGGACGTACTCTGGGTGCGCCACAGGGAGGCTGGGTGTCTGGGGCTGGTCCTCACCCCGAGTGTATGGGTCCCAGCCGGCCGGCGTGGCTCCGAGGTGGTTGAGCATCAGCCTAGGAACCAGGAGGTGAGGGTTCGATTCCCCGGGGGGGGGGGCGGGCTTGGCCTGGGAGCCCGGAGTGGGCGACGGGGGACGGCACCCGCCGAGGTCAGGCCTCCCCAGGTCCCCCACCACCCCCACCCCGACCCCCGGGAACGAAGGCGGGCGCACCTCAATGCAGCCTCCCCTCCCAGACACAGG
>JAAGEH010001950.1:0-21688 GCA_011751065.1 Lasiurus cinereus
CATCCATTCTTTCATCCATTCATCCACCCATTCATCCAACCATCCATTCACCCATTCATCCAACCATCCATCTACCCATTCATCCATCATCCATCCATCCATCCACCCATTCATCCATCCAGTCATCTATCCATTCATCCAACCATTCACCCACTCATTCATCCACCCATCCATTCACATATACTATTCATTGGCTGTTTTCATAGTCTCTGCGGTACCCGGAGCACCCTCTTTGGGAATAGATAAAAAGTAAATAAAACTCTCTGTGGATCAGCCATCCTGCATGGAAATCTGGAATTGTCACTGACTCTAGGGCAGGGGTGCTGTTTTCAGATCTGCCCTGTCCTCGCCTCTTGTTTGGACTCCTGGTTCTTTGGTTGCCCGGTCCCGTCTGGGTTTATCTTCCACCCGTGGCCACGTTGGTTTTCCTACAAGTTCACTTTTGACCATATTCTCTCTGCTCAACACCCCACTGGGACTCTCCACGCCTAAGGAGGGAAGTGCAAACTTCAGCATGAACCCCAACTTCCTCCACCGCCTCGTCTCCCACTGTCCCCTCCAAATACTCCTTTCTCCAGCCCGGAGATTGGAAATGTCTGGTTCATCTGCAGCCACCTCTTTCTCCCGCGCCTGCTGCAGACATCAGTAATTGATCGCAGCACGCCTCCCTCCTGTGCCCGGTTGCCGCCTCTGAATCTTCCAGGCAGCACCAGTCGATCGGAGTGGCGGCTTTCCGTGAGCCTTCGTTGGCCATCCGTCCTCCGGTCCTCTCTTCAGAAGAGAAAGCACAGCATCGAACCTGGGTTGAGACTACAGTGGTACCTCGAGATACGAGTTTAATTCGTTCCGTCACCTTGAGGCGTGGGAAACTAGGAGACGCTCACATCGCGGTAAACTGGTGGGTCGTGTGCAGCCGGCCGATCCGCGCGATGACTCGTATCTCAACTGTTGCCTGTATTTCAAAGCAAAAATCGCTCGCTCGACGGCTCGTATCTCAAAAACCTCGTATGTTAGGGCACTCGTATCTCGAGGTGCCACTGTATTTGGCTGCTGCTTCCAGTTGTTGTTTTTTTAAAAAGACACGCGGTGTAACCTGTTTTCAAATGTAAACAGTCCCTCGCAGACAGAGGCTCCTCCAGACGCTTAGAAAAACAGCCATCGCCGGGAGGTCGTTTTGGAAGAGTGAGTCACCGTCAGACGCAGGTGCGTGGAGACCACGAACACAGACCGTTCCCACGTCCTCTCTCTCCATTCGTGGGCTTCTGGGCTCGACGGCCGCGTAGAAAGAACAGCTCTGGCTAAATCAGGTGATGCTAAGTCCACCGGCTTCCAGCCCACAGCGACGGGAGCTGACAGAGGTGGAGCTCCTGCTGAGGGTTCCGCCAGCTTTGCTCGTGCCCCGGAGCTGCCTGCTGGGCTGGCAGGGCCACGAACTTGAAAGAGGTGGCTGCAGACAAACCAGACATTTCCAATCTCCAGGCTGGAGAAAGGAGCATTTAGAGGGGACAGTGGGAGACGAGGCGGTGAGGGAAGTTGGGGTTTGTGCTGGGGGTCCCACCCTGAGTGCCCCAGCCAAACACGGCCATTGCCCTCCAGGCAGCAAAGGGAGAGCCGGGGATGAATGAGAACCGAGCGCCTGCCTCGAAGGTGAGCACGTTTTTCCTGAGAGCGAAGGAGTTGGTCTTGTCTCCTTGTACATCTGCACGGGGACTGGTGACTAAGAGGGGGACTACCCAGATATTTCCCACAGAGGCGAACCCCAGAGCGGCTGCCCGGGCCTTTCTGAGCCTCCAGGCCCATCGGCATGTTCAGGGGGACTGTCCTTCCACTGGGCGTGGCGACCCGCTGGGAACCACCCACAGCCTGGGCTCCAGAAAGCACACCCGATTCCTTCTCCCGAGGAGGGGGCCGCCTGGGCCAGAGACGTGTCAATGATTTTTTAATGAACCTTCTGGTTGTCACGTGACCCAGTCAGAGCTGGGCATCACCATAGAGAAGCTGTGACAATGGGCCAGCCCTGGACCGGCAGGAGAGGGAGTGCCCACCACAGCACCACAGCCCGCCTCCCGCCCTGCCTGGTGCCACCCGCATGGCTGGGATTTCCCCCGCAGGGAGCTGATGGCCCCTCGGGGCAGGTGCTTTCTCTGTCTGGCCAACGGCAAAAGCGCCACCTCCGTGCCGAGAGCGATGCCCGCCCCCTGCGCCCTGTGCTCAGGGGAAAAGCCCTCCATGTCTCCATCCTCGTGCATCAGTGAAACCCCCTGCAGAGCCTGCTCGGCGCCTTCCCCCGAGATGCGCACACAGTGGGTCCGCGGCCTGCTGTCCGAGGAGCCCCCGAGCTTTAGGAAAGCCCCCCGTGTTTGCTGTGGGTCCCGTCGCTGGCAGATTCCCGCGATCCTGGAGACATGGGCGCTGGCTCTTCCTGGTGGGCACACGGGACGTTCGCCTTTTTAAAAACCACATCTTGTAGTCCAGCCGGTGTGGCTCCGTGGTTGAGCATGGACCCATGAACCAGGAGGTCAAGGTTCGATTCCCGGTCAGGGCACAGGCCCCGGTTGCGGGCTCCATCCCCAGTAGGGGGCGTGCAGGAGGCAGCCGATCGATGGTTCTCTCTCATCATGGATGTTTCTCTCTCGCTCCCTCTCCCTGCTTTTCTGACATCACTAACAATACATCTTAAAAAATGATTTTAAATACAACCGGTAGTCTTAAAGAAATGAGTGCAGCCGAGACCGGTTTGGCTCAGTGGATAGAGCGTCAGCTTGCGGACTGAAAGGTCCCAGGTTCGATTCCGGTCGGGGGCCTGTACCTTGCTTGCAGGCACATCTCCACTGTGGGGCATGCAGAAGGTGGCTGATCGATGTTTCTCTCTCATCAATGTTTCTGACTTTCTCTCTCTCTCCCTTCCTCTCTGTAAAAAATCAATAAAATATCTATTTAAAAAAAAAAAAAGAAATGAGTGCCTTTCCCCAAAACCGGAGGAGACAGCCAGGCTAAGAGCAGATCACAGTGACTCCGTGTCCCTGTCCGGTGACGACTCTGTCAGCCCCTGTGCACACGTTTTAGCTTTTAGCAGCCATGGAAGGGGTGGGTTGGATGCAGAGGGGTTACTGCCTTTCCAGGGCACATGGGACATGGAGCAGGGGGCCGCCCGGCTCTGGCCTGTGAGGGGGCACAGATGACCCAGCCTGCTGCCTGCTGTAAACCCCACCCCTCGGCACTCCGCTCGTCTCAGTCCATCAGTCCACATGCAAGCATCCCTGAGCACCGCTCTGCATGTGCCCCACCAGCGCCAGCTCTGCCTCTGTCTCACTCTCTGAGAAGTGCCATGTGTCAGTTGGGGTACTCATGTCCCCGGATCCCGGGACAATGTTCCCCAGGCCGGGAGGCTTAACAGACCAGACGTGATGGTCACGCAGGGGCCGGCGGTGGGAGGGGGATCTGGGCCGCGGACCAGGACGGGGTCATCGATGCGGGGCCTCGAGGCTGGGCTCCGGGGGGCACAGGAGTGTGGGGCGGCCACAGGCGCGGTTTCTTCGCGCCCGAGCGAGCCCTCGATTCCCACGGGACGGCGGGCTGTCTAAAGTTAGCCCGGGCGGCGCGGCTGGGGTTTGGGGTTGAGGAGCCGCTGTCATTAGAATTTCCTCTGAGACCCGGTGCTGATCGAGCAACGGGCGCGGGCCTGTGACATCGCCACTTACAAAGGCGCATAACGGACCCCAGGCGAGCCGGCCCGGGAGCGGAAACCACGGACTGGCGGGCAGCGGTGGGAAAATGGGCGTTGCGCCTCGCTGGAGCGGAGAGGGGCCAGCAGCTCCGGACACCCCACCTCTTCATCTACTGGGCGCCCTGAGCTGTGGCCACTGTCCCTGCAGCTGAGGACAGGGTCGGCCTCCGAGCGGGACTCCGGGTCCTGGCGAGGAGCTAGAGCAGCGGTTCTCAACCTGTGGGTCGCGGCCCCTTTGGGGGTTAAACGACCATTTCACAGGGGTCACCTAAGACCAGCGGAAAACACCTATTTCCCACGGTCTTAGGCACCCACACCCCGCTCCTCGGTGTAGCCAAGTGTAGCCATGTCGTTTACTATTGTCCTAGGAAGACTGTTGCCCATGCGACACCACGATTCAAGACAACATTTCATTTATTTGTCATTGGAAATAAGTATTTCACAATATGTAATTACATATTGTTTTTGTGATGAATCCCTATGCTTTAATGATGTTCCATTTGTAACAACGAAAATACATCCTGCCTATCAGATATTTACATGACAGTTCATCACAGTAGCAAGATGACAGCGATGAAGTAGCCACAGAAATCATTTTATGGTTGGGGGTCACCACCCCATGAGGAGCTGTCTTAAAGGGTCGCGGCCTGAGGAAGGTCGAGAACCACTGAGCTAGAGGGAGCTGACACCCTGGCAGGACACGGGTAATGACCGTCCGGCCCTGGGCGGTGAGGCTCAGTGGATAGAGCGTCAGCCTGCAGACTGAAGGGTTTGGGGGCACATGCCCAGCTTGTGGGTTCCATCCCCAGTGGGGGGGCATGCAAGGGGCAGCAATCAATGACTCTCTCTCATCATTGATGTTTGTACCTCTCTCTCCCTCTCCCTTCCTCTCTCTAAAAATCAATAAAAATGGATTTTTAAAAACAAAGGGTAGAACATAGGCCGGGAAAACGAATGAAGATGAGCGTATCCTGCCACAAAAGGGGTGAGTCCCCGTGGGGTCGAGGGCACGGTTAAAAGCTGCTTGTGTCAACGCGGGGGTGAGAGTGGTGGTCTGTGTTTCTGTGGTTCCCGAGGAGCAGACTCAGAGGCAGCACCGGGCGGAGGACGGAGGAAGGAGGACGGAGGAGGCAGTGGTCAGGGGGACAGTTTCAGGCTGGGAAGACGAGCGGTCACTGGAGATAAGGGTAGTGACGGTCACACCGTGTGAATGGCTGACCCCACGCACAGCACCCTCACACCCGGTAAAGGGGTACAGTGTATGTGGTGCATATTTCACCACAATAAAAAAAAATAGGGGGGCCCCACTGGTGTGGCTCAGTGGATAGAGAGTCAGCCTGCGGACCGAAGGGTCCTGGATTCGATTCCGGTCAAGGGCTCGCACCGCCTGGGGGGTGAGGGGAAGGAGCCATGGGGTTCCCACGGCGCACCGGTGGCCCCCGACTCGCTGCAGCGAGGGCCGGGCCGTGCCGGGGGCCCAGGACGGCAGCATCAGGAAGTCAGACGCCGGCAGGCTCCTTCCCTGGGCTCCGTGTCGCTGCCTCTTAGATGAGCAGAGTCGTCTGAGCTCTCACTGTCGCCAGATCCGCGCGTCCTTCCGGCCACAGTCCCTTCCGTCCCTGGTCATCGTGGCACAGCCTGGGCCTGCGCCTTCACGCCAAGGACTGGGTTCTGGTATGGAGAGCGGCAACGAGGAGGCGGGTTAAAAGCACGCGCTCTGGAGCCACACTGTCTCTGCCCAAACCCCGGCCTGCGGAGCCGGGTGACGGCAGGCAAGGCCCCCCCACCACCAACCGGCAGCTCTGGGCCTCGGGTCCCTCGTCTGTGCAGCACGAGTGATACCAGTGGCACTGGGGCGAAGGGTTGGCATGTTCCCTGACAATGAGGGTATCTGTCCCAGCCGCGTCTGGCCTGCACCAAGCATTACGGCGTGTCTCAAAATAATGTTATGTAGATATTTGATGTAATTGGCTAAGTTTGGGGGAGCGTTAAGGTATAGCCCTCGTGACCAGAAAGCCATCCTCGTAAAGAATGAAATCAGGCCCTGGCTGGATGGGCTCAATGGATAGGGTCCTGGGTTCGATTCCGGTCAAGGGCACATGCCTGGGTGGTGGGCTCGATCCCCAGTAGGCAGGAGGCAGCTGATCCATGATTCTCTCTCCTCATTGATGTTTCCATCTCTCTCCCTCTCCCTTCCTCTCTGAAATCCATAAAAACATATTTTAAAAAATAATGACATCAGGACCTGCAGACGCGAGCTCCGCAAATAAAATAAGGAAAGCTCAACCAACCTGATGAGGAATAAATGAAAGGGTCTGATGCCTGGAGGTGCAGCCCGGACCCTGGGGGCTGGGGTCAAAGGTCGAGCTGGGAGTGCGGCGACTGGCCGGACTTTTCCAACCCACAGGCCAGAGGGCGGGTGTCACCGGCCTCCGCTGCGAGGTCTCCCCGCAAGGTTCTAGGGGGGACAGGCGCCGTCACCCCCTGGAACCCCACCTCACTGCCCGGGGGTCCGCCCGCAGCCGGGCCTTCATCGGCGTCGCAGCTCGGGTGGGAGCCCGGGACTTGGCTGCCGTCTCCTGCCCCCTGTGCGCGTCCGGCCGGCCGCTGCAGCCACCTCACCGCTGGCTCCTCGTTGCCGGGGGGACCACCGGCTTCCCATTCAGCCCCTCGGAGAGGGCTGTACATTCCCGCTCACTTGTCTTCTCAGTGTGTCTGCCCCCTCTCTATCCGTCCATCCGTCCTTCCCCTGCTCTCCACCAAGAAGGAGGGACGTGTCGCAGGGATTCGTCCTGGTGGGATTTAGCGCCGCGCTCTGCCGGGCCTGAGCTCTGCCGGGTCTCTCTGCCCAAGCACCCAGCACAGCGCCCTCACAACGGGGAGGCGGAATGCTCCCTCGAATCCTCTCCGTTCGCTGGAGAGCCGCTGGCTGGTTGGAATGTGGGTTTCCTCTGTGGCCCCGACTGACCGTGGTGGCCTCTCTCCCGGTGCCCGGACCGCTCCAATGTCCGGCTCCCGTGTCCAGCTCCAGCATCTGGCATCTTTTCCCCTAGGGCCACCCATCCCTCTCCCCACCCCCCAGGAGGATTGTCACATCTCCTCGCGGGCCTGTGGCTCCCACTCCCGACCCCTCGCTGGCCCGATGCCCCCCCAGGAGCACGGCTGGGCCTGGGAGAGAGGGAGGAGCTGCCCCCCACGGGGACCTGCTTCGGCAGGAAGCCGTGTGAGTCCCGGCTCTGCCACTAGCCGTCGTGTGGCCTTGGGGCTGCTGACTCTGCAGACGCCGGACGTTGGTTTTACAGCATCAGAGCGATCCAGGTGCCCTTCCCACAGGCGGGTGTTCGAGGTACCGCCCCTTCCTCCGGCCCAGTCCCGAGGGCAGCAGGAGGCGAGGCCCAGGCTGGGGGCCCGGGCTGTGGGTGTGCGGCCGGCTGTGCGGGGAGCGCAGAGCAGAAACTGGTCTCCAGACGCACGGAGAAGAGCCAGGCCTCTAAGGAGGAGGGAAGAGAGTCCATCCCCCACTCACTCTCACCCCTGGAGCAGGATGGGAGCTTCTCATGTCCCAGGACTACGCGAGTGAAGAGCTCAGACCCTGGCCAGGTACCGCCCCCCCTTTCTGCAGCGTCCGCTCCGGTTCTGGGCGTCCGTCCGCACGGGCCTGTGGACGCAGGAAACGGGAACCGCCGAGTGTGCGCCCGAAGGGAAACGCGTCACCCAAACAGCATCGATCTCCCGCGCGGGTGTCTGGCCTGCCAGCACCGGCACCGCCTGGGCCGCAAACACAGCCACGCGACAGACGCCGTGCAGACGGCGGGCCCGCGAGATCCACAGTGGTGTGCGCATCCGTGCAGAATAAGCGCTCCTCGGCCGCTCTGGAGACGGGCTTTGCTCTGCGCTCCCCACACAGCCGTCCGAGCACCCACAGCCCGTGCTCCCAGCCTGGGCCGCGCCTCCTGCTGCCCCCGGGGCTGGGCCGGGCCAGGGGAAGGGTGGTACCTAGAACACCCACCAGAGGAATTGGGGGCCCATTCTCTGCAGGACCAGGCCTGGGTGAGCTGGACCTCACTGGGAGTGGCTCTCCGCCGCCCCCTCCTCTCACCGCGTCCTCCCTCTTCTCTCCACGAGGTCCTCCTTCTTCTGTAAATTGTCCTCCCCGTGGGGCTAAGCCAGAACGTAAGAGGCTCTCCAATTAGCAAGCAGGAAGTGGCACTCCGTGGACAGCACTTTCTATGTCTTTCTCCTGGTACTGTAGGGGTTCAAGTCCTATTACCTGGGCCACAGGGAGGCTGAGAGTAGTCTAACGGGGTGTCTCATCACCCGGAGCCGGAAGGAGGAATGCTCCCCCCCAATTCTGTAATACAGGAACAGAGTCACCGGCCAGCCAGGCTCAGCTCTCGGCAGATCAAGTTCAAGTGGGCTTGCTCTCAGCCAGTGTCCCAGCTGTGCGCCCAGACCTCTGAGCTGAAGACGGAAGGCCGTCCCCTCAGTGGACGATCCATCTCTGAGCTTCCCATCAGTCCAGAGCCAGACGAGGGCCTGGGGCTCAGGAGACCAGCGTGACGGAGCCCAAAGCCGGGCTGCAGGGCGGGCTCCGACCCGGGTCCCCCGGCCTCGTTCCAGAGTCAGATCGAGTCCCTCGTCCGTCTCAGGCACAGCCCCCCGCCCCCACCTACCCCCTGCCCCCCCAGTGCTGGCCTCCAAACACACCACGAAGGACACAGGCCGGAGCGTGTACCTCCAGCCGCCACCACACGGGAGAGAGGCTGAGCTCCCGGGCAGCCTCTTCCCTCCACACCCCCCACCCCCGCCCGCAGAGGAAGAGAGGGGCTGGGGACCGCCTCCGCACACCCCACCACGGGGCGGCAGCGGCCGGAGCGGGAAGACACGCTCCGAGGGGCTCTGTATGGTGGGCGCAGGACGTGGTCAGTCCTGCATGCGACTTCCTGGCAGGTGCGATCCCTATAGCACCCCATCCTCGTGGCTGAATTTGGACCCACGAATCCCCACCGGCACCAGGATGTTGGCGGGGGCGGGGTGGGGGGCGGGCCTTCCTCCCAGTGCTCCTCTGACTCCCCGCTTGACCCAGGGCCAGCGCGGCACTGTCTGCCTCACGTCCGTTAAGAGAGCCGGCGCCATGGACAGTCCTGCCCCGGGTGATCTCCCAACATGGCAGCGACCAATGGATCCCAAAAACTCAGCGACAAAACCGAGCGTCGGCCTGAGGAGACAGCGGGGCACAGGAGCGGCCTGCCTTCCTCCAGGGCTCCTCCTGCTGAGAGAGAGGGGGAGGGGGAGAGAGAGAGAGAGAGAGAGAGAGAGGGCCCCCACCTCTCCTGGAGACGCCCCGTCCTTGGGCAGCCAGCGTGCGGAGCAGGGGAGGTTGCTCTGAGCCTCCCAAACGCTCGCCGTCTGAGCAGCTGCACACGCTTGACCGCCGGTCCCCGCGGACAGGCCTGGAGGCTGCGCTGTCCGGCTTTGGGGACCCGCTCCCCGAAGTCTCTCCTTGAGGCGTGTTTGTGGTCTCCGCAGCTCTCCTCTGTGCCCCGTCCCATCCAGGGCCTGTACCCGTGTCCCTGCAAGACGCGGCGCGCTGTCAGGAAATCAATTACTCGCTTTGAAGAAGCAGTTAAGAGGGTCCCTACAAAGCCGCCCGTGAATTATTCAAGAAGACCGTGCCAGCCCCCGCCAACACTCCCCCCCACACCCCCTCCCCTCCTACACTGAAGCATGGGTGAGGGGTGACAGGAGAGGAGGAGGAGGAGGTGAAAACAGGTCTTTGGCCCTGAACCGAATCCTCGCGGAAAATGGCACGGAGTCGCAGGCGCCAAAGTAAAGAGAGGAAGTGAGGAGGTGGGGGAGGGGGGACGGCAGAAGCGGGAAGGACGTGGGCTCATAGCCGCCGCTCACCGCCTGCCCGGGGCCCGCTGTGTGCCCATCGCTCAGACAGGGGCCACTCGAAATGGCTCCCCTCCGAGGGCTCTGATCACCTGAGGGGGTCCCCATCTCAGCCCCACAGCTGTCTCCTGGACCCGATTCAGCCAGAGGGGCCCAGGCCAGGACAGGGTACCTCCCGCACCTGGCAGCCCGCCTGCCTCCAGCCCAAGTGAATCCAAGGGGGCCACCTGGAGAAGGGGCAGCCCACCTCCCCCCACACACACACACACACCCTCCTCTGCTTCTGCTCAGCGCCCGGCACAGTCACCCGCACTCGGCCACGAACCTGGGACGGACTGTGAGCCGGGCCTGGCTACCGACCCAGAGCGGGCGTGGCTCCTATGCGCAGAGAAGCCCTTCCCCTGCACTGGGCTGTGAGCTGGGGGTCAGGGGTT
The DNA here is from genome assembly GCA_011751065.1 of Lasiurus cinereus. NCBI lineage: Eukaryota > Metazoa > Chordata > Mammalia > Chiroptera > Vespertilionidae > Lasiurus > Lasiurus cinereus. Next base: position 10,057 of record JAAGEH010001950.1, read on the forward strand.
GGGGTGCTGCAGCCTCACCGGCGAGTCCTCCTCGCTGGGTGTCTTTGACCAGAAAAGTGACCATGGGAGGGAGAGGAGCCGTCCGTCCGTCCGCCCACACAGCCAAGGTGTCAGGGACAGAGTGGAGACGAGGGCACCCGGCCCGCTGGCCTCTGGGTATCTCGGAGCCCATGACTCTGAGCCGGCTCCTGGGGTGCTGACCATGTCCCCATCCACGGCCTGCACGGCCCTGAGAGTCCAGACAGACCGAGGGTCCCGCTGTCTAGGCGTTGCTGGAACCCTTTGGTTAAGAGTACATTGTGCTCTGAGCACAGAGCGTTGGCCTGCGGACTGAGGTTCTGGGTTCCATTCCCGGTCAGGGCCCAGGCCTGGGTGGCGGGCTCAATCCCCAGTGTGGGGCGTGCAGGAGGCAGCTGGTCAATGGTTCTCTCTCATCGTTGATGTTTCTCTCTCTCCGTCTCCCTTCCTCTCTGAGATCCATGAAAATACTTTTTAAAAAGAACAAAGCAGCCGCCTCCGTGCGTGGAGGGTGGGCCACCAGCGTGTTCCTGGGCCCCGGCGCCCGCCTTCCCAGCCCGGTTTGCACAGCGGGGGCAGCGCTGTCGGGGACGTGCGGGACATGGGAAGGGGGTGGGAGGACAGAGCTGTGACCCCGTCCGCTGAGATCCAGGTGGTTCTGTCTGCTTTCCACACAAAGGAGACAGAAAGACCGGCCGGCCTCCGTTCCTCTCGCAGGGGCGACGCGGTCCCTGAGCGTGCCCATCAGCGGGAGCACAGCCCGAGTTCCGCCTGCACCCCACGGTCCCCTGGCCCGGAGCGTGGACAGGAGGAGGACGAGGACAGAGTCTGGGGGTGGGGTCCCCAGAGTCAGTCCTGTGAGCGGGACCCCGACCTGGGTCTTTCGGGCAATCTACCACAAACTGGCCTGCAGCGTTCTGTACTACCAGGATTCAGGTTTCACTGGTGGGAAAACAAAAGGCATGAAATAGTTGCACAGGGTGATCCCAAAGGTAACTAACAAGATTCTACCCCCTTTGCCAAAACCGGTGTGGCTCAGTGGATAGAGCGTCGGCCTGCGGACTGAAGCATCTCGGGTTCGATTCCGGTCAAGGACATGTATCTTGGTGGCGGGTGCATCCCCAGTAGGGGGCGTGCAGGAGGCAGCTGATCGATGTCTCTCTCTCTCATCCATGTTTCTGACTCTCTATCCCTCTCCCTTCCTCTCTGTAAAAAAATCAATAATATATATATATGTATATTTAAAGAAAGCTGAAACCAGTGTGTGGCTCAGTGGAGAGAGCATCGGACTGAAGGGTCCCGGGTTTGATTCTGGTCAAGGGCATGTACCTTGGTGGTGGGCACATCCCCAGTAGGGGGTATGCAGGAGGCAGCTGATTGATGTCTCTCTCTCATCGATGTTTCTGACTCTCTATCCCTCTCCCTTCCTCCTGTAAAAAAAAAAAAATCAATATAATATATATTTTAAAAAAGCCGAAACCAGTTTGGCTCAGTGGACAGAGCGTCGACCTGCGGACTGAAGGGTCCCGGGTTCGATTCCGGTCAACGGCATGTACCTTGGTTGCGGGCCCATCCCCAGTGGGGGGCGTGCAGGAGGCAGCTGATCGATGCCTCTCATCGATGTTTCTAACTCTCTATCCCTCTCCCTTCCTCTCTGTAAAAAATCAATAATATATATATAAATACATATATTTAAAAAAAGATTCTACCCCTGTGCCCAGCACCCTGTGTTTGCACACACGCCCTCTAACCTCAGAAAAAGAAAAAAAAAGAAAGAAAGACCGAGGATAGCCCAAGGAGACTCTCTTCCTCTTTCTCCAGGCCTGGAGATAAGGCCTGCGTGCGCCCCCTCCACATCCCAGCCTCAGGGGGTTCTGGGCATCATTGACAAACGGCCGGCGGTGATGCAATGTGTCTGATAACGCGCCCCCGGAAGCCTTGAGCAATGGCGGCCTGCGCCTCGGGAAGGCGGGCTGGGGGCTGGGAGCGGGCAGCCCTGTTATCTGGGGCCCCGGCAGGGAGAGATAGGGGCCCGTGGCCTTTATCTGGCCCCACCGAGCGGAGATGGCCCTGGGGAGCCGGCCGGCGCGGCCCAGGAAGCACCTTGCGGGGCTGGCGCAAGAGCTGCCCGGTGCGACGGTTGGCGGTGTCACCACACGGCGTTGAGCAAGGCCCGCCGGCTCCTCCCCCCCGGCCCCCAGCCCCCCGACAGCGCGGATGCCTGGGGTGGCGTGTGTGTGGATCCCCGCCTTTCCCTGTAGACCCTCGCAGAGCGGAGAGACCTCCTCCCTCCTCCTGCCCCCTGGCTGGTGGGCCCGGCCCTTGGCACCGCCGGCGGGAGCGGAGGGGTGGTCGCTCTGGGCAGGGTTTGGGGTCTGGAGACTTTCGGGGCGTACACAGCGCCTCTCCTTGGAGATTTATGACTCCACGGCTCCCGAGACCTCCTGGCGGGGCCGGCCTGGGGTGGAATTGATGTGGCGGCAAGCAGGAAACCACGTTGCAGGGGAAGGAATCCATTTAGCTTGTCGGGCATTGAAAGTTTTCTGTAAACAAACTGTGACAAGCCCCTCCCCGCCCCCCCCTTTTTTTTTAAATATATTTTATTGATTTTTCACAGAGAGGAAGGGAAAGGGATAGAAAAGCCAGAAACATCGATGAGAGAGAGACATCGATCAGCCGCCTCCTGCACGCCCCCTACTGAGGATGTGCCCGCCACCAAGGTACATGCCCTTGACCGGGATCGAACCTGGGACCTTTCAGTCTCCAGGCCGACTCTCTATCCACTGAGCCACACCAGCCTCGGCCCTTTTTTTTTTTTTAAGGAGTGACACGTGGCTGCTGAGGAGTGGCAGGTTGGGGGGGACAGGCACCCATGAACAGGTCGGCGGGGATGGGGGGCGGTCCCAGATCAGCCATGGCTCCGGGGCCTGGGGCAAAGCCCCCCTTTCTCGGAGTCCCCCTTTCTCTGTGTAAACGAGCGGATTGTAGAACGGGATCGCTGAGCCCTTTGGCCTGCAGGTTGACTCGCTGCTACTCCGCTGCTACTCCGCTGGGGGTGGGGGAAGGGGCCTTCAAGACAGTGCCCCCCGATTGGTCCTAGGATCCCCTCGGCCTTGGATGCTTGGCTGTCCCCTCGGGAGGGCCTCTCAGAGACTGCGGCTGGTGTAACCCGGTGACGGGCGGGGCGCTGGGCGGGGCCAGTGGGGAAGCTGAGGCCAGGGAAGGGAGGGGCCTGCAGAGGCACAGAGCAGCGGTTCTCAACCTGTGGGTCTCGACTCCTTTGGGGTGGGGGGTCGAACAACACTTTCACAGGGGGTCGCCTAAGACCATGGGAAAACACAGATACGATTCATAACCGTTGCAAAATTACAGTGATGAAATAGCAACAAAAATAATGTTATGGTTGGGGGTCACCACAACATGAGGAGCTGTCTTAAGGGGTTGCGGCCTTAGGAAGGTTGAGAACCACTGGTCACAGAGGGTCACCCCGATGCACAGGTTTAATGAGCAGGAAGGGGGGGGGTGGTCATTGTAGGCCGGAGGCTTCCCGGCTGCATGCAGGCCCCGGGGACGGACCGGGGATGGGAGGGGGGGATTTCCTGAGCGCTGCAGCCGTCACCCTGAGAAACTCTCGGGGTCCCCCCTCTGTCCTCCTCCGCGTCTCCCCGGCCCTGTCCTTTCTCTGTGCGGCCACGGGCCCCGGGCTCACCCGGCAATCCACCACCGGCTCCCCTCTCCGTCAGAGGCGAAGAGGCACCTCTGGGCCCGGGTGGGGGTCTCGCGGTGGTTTCCCCACTCTGGGGAGGGCCCCCCGGTCTGCACCCCACGGACGCGCTGTCCTTGCAGTCACCCTTCTGCTCTGGCCCGTCCCGGATCCAAACACGCCATCAAGTCCTCATAAATAATGGATCCGGATGGCTGCACCCAGGCATCTGCTGGCACTGCGCGCCCCGTGAAGTCAGCGGAACCCTAAAAACGACGCGTGGGCTCTAAATAGAGGGCTCTAATGCGTTTTCTATTTAAGCCAGAGGCCGCGGGCTCGGACCCAAATGGGCGCCGCTCCTTAAGTACCGTTCTGGAGAGCCGCTGAAATACGCATCCCCGCCGCGGGCCGGGCCCTGGCGGCGGCTTCTGGAGCGGGCCTGCCGGAGCCGGGGAGCTGGGAGCGGCTGCCTGGCCCCCCTGGGCCCGGAGCAAAGGCCCGCTGTGGCCTCCTGACAGAACGGTGAGGACAGCAGCCCAGAGCCGGCTATTGGCACCCGGACAGGTGGCCGCTGGCACTGCCCCATGTCCATGCGGTCAAGGCCACGTGGCTTCACCTCTCTAGCTCTCAGGGGGGGTGGCTGCAGGCTTAGTGGGAGGGCGGCGGGGACAGGACAGGGACAGCCTGGCCACTCTCCCTGGAGTCCCCAAGGAGCTCAGTAAAGACAGAGGCCGGAGCCTCTGTCCGCTGACATCTGCTCCGCCATCAGAGCCCCCTGCTTAACTGAGGCTCCATTCGTGACGTACCAACTCCACCTGCTCTGTCCTCACGGACTAGGCACCCCTGGTGGACCCCAGAGGCCAGAGCACCTGGCCTCCTGCCTTCAGGGAGAGGCTCCCAGTCCTGTGCGGGTGCAACCGGGCCCAGACCCCAGGCCTCGGTGAGCGGCCGGTGGGCGCTCGGCTGCCCCGGATAAGACAAGTCATTTCCTGGACCAACTAACCAATAGACACACACGTATCTGTGTCTGTTTGTTTGTTTTTAAACTATATCTTATTGATTTTTCACAGAGAGGAAGGGAGAGGGATAGAGAGTTAGAAACATCGATGAGAGAGAGACATCCATCAGCCGCCTCCTGCATGCCCCCTATTGGGGATGTGCCCGCCACCAAGATACATACCCTTGACTAGAATCGAACCCGGGACCTTTCAGTCCGCAGGCGGCGGCCAAACTGGTTTCCGCGTATTTGTTTTCTTTAAAAGAAAAAAAATAGAATAGAACCACATTTCCTTTTAAGATCCCGTACTTTGTCTCCGAGGGGAAGGTCATTTGCTGGCGAAGGAAGACTTCCAGCCCAGCCCGGTGTCCCCTCCTCGGTGCCAAGCTCTGCGCAGCCGCCCACAGAAGGGGACGGGGGGGGGGGGGGGGGGGGTGTGTCTCGTCCGCCGGCCGCTATGGGGAGTCACCACGGCTGTTCGTGTTCCGGACTCCCACATCCCAACATCTTCAAAATCCATCAAGAGAGGGCATTCCTCTAGATCAGTGGTTCTCAACCTTCCTCAGGCCGCGACCCCTGCATACAGTTCCTCATGGGGTGGTGACCCCCAACCATGAAATGTTGCTACTGTGATGCATCGTGATGTCAATATCTGCATTTTCCGAGGGTCTTAGGCGACCCCTGTGAAAGGGTCGTTTGACCCCCAAAGGGGTCGCGACCCACAGGTTGGGAACCGCTGCTCTATAGGGATCTTTCCTGTTAGAAAAAGAGTGACGTGTGAGCTTCCGGTGACCCGGGGGCTTCTAGATCATCTCCCCGCCTTTCCGTTTTAGCTCCGGACGGTCCAAGCTGAGTTCCCCTCGCATAGCCTCCGCTCCCTGTCACGTGGAGGGGCGGGTGGGGATGGTCCCAACGTCTCTTCTTGCCTTGCCGTCGCGTCCTAGGTCGTATCTGCATTTGCACCTAATGTTGCTCAGAAGAAGCCTCCCACGTTTTGCACTGGAAGGATGGCAAGTTCCAGAACCCCGTTCTCGAGGCAGAATCCCCCGCCGGCCGCCGGCCTTCAGGCCGCACGGCGCTTCCCCTGGAGGACCGCCTTCTGGGGAGGCTGCGTGCACCCAAAGTCCATCTCAGCGACCGGGAAAACACACGGGTCGCACCCAGAGGGCGAAGAAAACGTCCTTGTAACTCTGCTTCCCTCTCCTTCGCCCGCCAGGGGCTAACTAGACGTCTCACCTCCATCCCTCACCCTACCCCCTGCACCCCGCTCTAACCGGGAAGAGGGGGGGAATCGTGTCCGTGCGGCCAGGGAAAGTGCTGGCCTGGTACGCCCCAGGCGGAGAGGGAAGACGTGCCTTCTCCCTCCAGCCTGATCAGCGAGGGGGGAAATCCATCTCGCCCTTCACTTCCTGTCATCGTCCAATTCGCCGTGTTCACTGCCGACCGGCAGGCAGCGTGCCAGGCGGAGCGAGGGTCCCCCGGGGGCCGGCTGCGCTCCCCACGCTGCTTGGGGGACACTGCCCCGCACCCAGCGGCCCGGAGCGGCTGGGGCGCCCGCAGACAGGCAGGGCGGCCCCTGGCGTCCTGGTAAAGCGTCCTGCCCACCTGAGCAGCCCCCTTCATGGTTCGGGGTCTTTGGCAAGAAAGGGAGTTCCTCTTAGAAACTGCCCACGTGGGGGGTCAAGAGACAGACGTGATCAGGGTGCTTTTCTCCACCCCAGGAGAGGCTGCCTGAATCAAGAGCTTGGCAGTTACAGAAGCTCTGAAAACTGGATGCTTTTTTAAAAAATTCTTGTAAATCCACGTTCCCCTCCATCCAGGCGGCACGCACACCCTCCAGACTGAGCCGGGTGCTGTGTTTCTCTAAATCAGTGGTTCTCAACCTTCCTAAGGCCGCGACCCTTTAAGACAGCTCCTCATGGGGTGGTGACCCCCAACCATAACATGATTTCCATTGCTACTTCATCACTGTAATTTTGCTACTGTTATTAACTGTAATGTAAATATCTGATAGGCAGGATGTCTATTCATTGTTACAAATTGAACATAGTTAACGCATAGTGATTAATCACAAAAACAATATGTAATTATACATTGTGAAATATTTATTTCTAATGACAAACAAATGAAATTTTGTGTCTTGAATCGTGGTGTAGCATGGGTAACAGTCTTCCTAGGACAACAGTAAACTACATGGCTACACTTGGCTACACCGAGGAGCGGTGTGTTGGTTCCTAAGACCATGGGAAATAGGTGTTTTCTGCTGGTCTTAGGCGACCCCTGTGAAAGGGCCGTTCGACCCCCACAGGGGTCGCGACCCACAGGTTGAGAACCGCTGCTCTAAATGGTGTTGAATTTGACCTTGAGGTGCGCGTCTGCACGGGCCCTGGAGGTGGTGATGGCGCTGGGCAGGCAGGAGACGGAGCATGCCGGTTCCCTGCGCCTGGACACTCAGGGCCGATTCAGGCCGAGGTGACCGTTGGACAATGGCCTGTCCCTCTGCTCTGGCTCATTAAAGAAAAACACACACACACTATCCACATATGGGTCTGCATGCACGGCTGCCTCAGAGCCCTCCTGCCTTCCGTTCGCCTGCTTCCTCGTCTTCGGTACCGTTCGCTGGTCCTGCCCACCGCCTTCTCCGCACAGCGGCGTGCCGGTTGGAAATGAGCGAACGGAGGCCATTTCTTCCCAGCTGTTTCCTTTAATTTGTGAAGCTGCGTCTCCGGTTTCCTCTCCACTTTTCGACAAGAGGTGGGCTCAGCCCGTGTCTTCCTTCAGAGGAAGGTGGCCACGCCCGCTGTCCATGTGGAGACCGGGGTGAGGTGGCAGCATGCTTCTCAGAGGGCCAGGCCGTCGCACCCAGACCTGACCACGGTCCAGGGTTCACATGACACCCAGGTCACCCGTGTTCCCCCTGCTTCACCACCACAAGCACCGAGGGAGTACGTCCTCAGCCCAGGTACCAATTGCTTTGTGCATGTCCACCCGCTTGTGAGGGGCCGCTGTGTATTGTATCCTAAAACCCTAATAATTCAAGAAATGCATGGGTGTTCATTGCACATAGCTGAAGTGGTTTTCTTTAGACTAAGCAGTTAGCTGCCCTGACCGTGTTTGACTGAGAAAGAAACGGGATGTTTTCAGGGCGTCTCCACGGAAAGGCTCCCCGTTCCGGGCCAGGCCTTGTTATAAAGACACGCTAGCGCCAGAGCCTCTCGTGTGACTTGGCTCACGTCATCGAATACCTTCGCCGCTGCGATGCAGATCCGGGGATTCTCATGCAGCTTCGTGTCGAGACTGAGGGGCTGACCCTCCCCTTGTGGCTGACCCTCGGGGCTGTTTTTTTGTTTGTTTTTAATATATTTTATTGATTTTTCACAGAGAGGAAGGGAGAGGGATAGAGAGTTAGAAACATCGATGAGAGAGAGACATCGATCAGCCGCCTCCTGCACCCTCCACATTGGAGATGTGCCCGCCACCAAGGTACATGCCCTTGACCGGAATCGAACCTGGGACCTTTCAGTCCACAGGCCGACGCTCTATCCACGGAGCCACACCGGTTTCGGCAGGGGCTGTTTTTTTATTGTGCACCAACCACATCATGAACTCATAAAGTGTCTGTTGCGAAGGGCAACCCCAGGACCCCCCGAGAAAGCAGGGGCGGGAGAGGCTCAGCCTGCTATTCCCTAGAAATGGGAAAGTTTCGCCTCTGAAGGCAGCAGGGTCCATGTGACAGGACTGGTCTCCTCTGAGCACCTGGGGACACCGTAAGGCCAACACCGGGCGATCCGTTATTGAATCGATCCACATGAATATTCCAGCAATTCCTTCACCGACAACTCTATGTCTGGCTCTTGACCGTTCAGTAGATTTTCCACGTCCAACACAGATGGGTGATGCCGCACCCAAGATTTATCTCAAGCTTTTACGTTCTCTTTCTAGAGAGTTCTGCTATATTTGGGGGAAAATTCTCTGCAATCTGGTAGGGGGTCACAAATAGGGATTTTTTTTTATTATTGTTATCTCTGGGAGTTAGGGGGCAACATCAATGTGAGGTACCAGCAGTGAGAAGAATGAAGAGCCTTCTAACTGCTTATTCTAGAGATAAACCACTTCAGCTATGTGCAATGAACACCCATGCATTTCTTGAATTATTAGGGTTTTAGGATACAATACACAGCGGCCCCTCACAAGCGGGTGGACATGCGCAAAGCAATTGGTACCCGGGCTGAGGACGCACTCCCTCGGTGCTCGCGGTGGTGAAGCAGGGGAGACACGGGTGACCTGGGTGTCACGTGAGCCCTGGACCGGAACCAGGAAGCGGTGCTCGGTGGTCTCCCCGGGGTGATGTCTTTGGAGCACCCAGAACCCACTCTGGACCTCCGGCAGAAGCCGCCTCGCCGAATGGAACTCCGGCTGCACTTGAACTGGCAGACAGACGGCGAGCAAACGGACCTCTCGGTGGGTTTCTGAACGATCGATGTCACCTTTCAAAGCCAGCCCTGGCTGCGGCTCAGCGATGCTCATCCTCAAAACGGCGATTAGAGGATGGGGGCCGTTTAACCCCTCGGCGATTCTGTTTTGAAGTCATGGCCGGCTAAAAGGATCCTCCGGTTATTACCCAGGCTGGTGGATGAGGGCCGTGGAAACTAGCATTGCCGGGAAGGAAGGGGGCGAGACGCTTTGGTTGAAGTCCTCTCTAAGCTAGAGGAGACCCGTGCGGGGTGCAGAGGCTGGGCCCGGGGGCTGGCGACCCCAGCCGTGGCCCCGGGCGGTGCCTGAGGGTGGCCTGTGGCTGCTCCGTGGCTGTGACCGGCATTGGTGGCGTTGACCGTGGGGAGCTGACCTTTGAAATCCAGTGGTCGCTGTGCGTGTCCTTCTGCCTCTGAGCTCCGCGTCGGGTCGGCTCAGACGGAACCTAGGAGCCAGGAGGGTGTGTGGCTCAGTGGTCATCACCGTCAGCAGGTAGAACATAGGCCCCGGCGCTGGTGGAGGAGCAGCAGCGTCGCTCTTCGGGGTGCGCTGTCCCTGGGGGTCACGCAAGGGCTGCCTGTCCATCACAGCAGCCGCCAGCGGCCGGCGACTCTTGAGGACGTGGGTGCTGCTCCATGGGCTTGCGACGCGCTCTAAAGATAAAATACACGTAGGAGTTTGGAGACGTACGCTAAAAAAAGAGAACGTAGCTGAAACCGGTGTGGCTCAGTGGATAGAGCATCAGCCTGCGGACTGAAGGGTCCCAGGTTCGATTCCGGTCAAGGGCATGTACCTTGGTTGTGGGCACATACCCAGTAGAGGACGCTCAGGAGGCGGCTGATCGGTGTCTCTCTCTCTCATTGATGTGTCTAGCTCTCTATCCCTCTCTCTTCCTCTCTGTAAAAATTCAATAAGATATATTAAAAAAAAAAAAAAGAGTGAAGCCAGCTTGTCAAGATTCCTAACCTCTCCAAGTAGGAGGCTCCGTGTCTGTAAATGGGGACGGGAATGGTATTGCCGTGAGGATTAAAGCAGGCCTGGACTCTTAGTGGCATTGAAGGAGGAAGAGAAGGAGGGAAAGGGGAGGGAAAAAGGGAAGGAGGGAGGGAGAGATTTAAGTCTCTGCAGGACCAGCCACCACATGCAGCGCCCGGTCCCCAGCACCCAGACCTGTCCCCTCTCACAGTCCAGGATCCAGCACCTTCACCACCTGCGTCTGCTCCTCGGGCAAGTCCCTCCCCATCTGCACAGGCGCGGCTTCACTTGGGGACACCGGCCCCTCCCCTGGTCCCCCCCCCCTGCCCCGCCAGCTAAGGGCACAGGGCAGACCAAACCCACTGTCTGGACCTGCCCCCTCTGCCTTGGTGTTGAGGGTGAAAAAGAACACCCCGGCTTTTCTCTCGGAACCACTGACACAGGAGGCGCCCTGAGGAACTCCTCTGCATCCCCCCAGCCCCCTGCTTCCCGGCCTCAGACATGGAGAGGCATCCAGGGTCCATCCCCAACCCCCCTATCGCACCCCCCAGGAACGACCAAGTGGTCAATCTGCTGGTCTCTCGGCCACACATTCAGCGCCCGGTCGGTCCTGCCCGGAGCCCCGCCTGGGAGCACCCCGCAGACTGACCTGGGGTGCTTGTCACCCCTGCCTCCCGTCCATCATCAGGGCCATGCTCCGCCCGCCGGGTGCTGTGCTGTTTAAACGTCTTTATGGAGTCGTTTCGGCCTCGGTGTGCTGGCTCCGCTCAGAGACGAGCCACGTTTGATCCCTTTCATCTTTCGGGGGGCGGGGGGGAGGTCGCCCTTCAGAACCCTTCATTATTGTAGCTGCTTTTTTTTTTTTTTCACTTTGGCAAAAATAGGAGACCAAGGAGCTGCCAATCTTGTTCTCCTGCCTACTTCAGCAGCGTCTGGAAACTGAAGTAATGACCTCCTTTCTGCGCTGGGAGGGTTTTTAAAGCTACAGCGGACGAATACCGCGGGGTGGGACGCTTCAGGCCTGCCCTACGCGAGGTGCTCAGAGTCGGCGGAGGCCGGGGGAAATGCCATTTCCTGCGGGTCTGTGGCCAACTCGCTGCCGTCCTCGCCACGGAGAGCTGAGGGCGCAGCCTGGCACTCAGAGCTCAGAGCACCGTGGGTGGGGTGTCCCTTCCCCGGGAATGAGGGCCCGCTTCCCAGGCCGCCCTCCCTGCACCCCGCCCTGCCCAGCCAGGGGCTCCCGTGGAGGGCTGTCCAAAGCGCTGTGTGCAGTGACCGTTGACATCACCTGTTACTTTAAGGATGGGAGGTTTTGACATAAATGGCCTGGCCTCCTCGCAAAGGGGAAGACGGGAAAGCCAGCAGGAAGGAGCCTGCAAACTCCTGTCCCCGGGAGACGTGCTCAGCTTCTTAGCCACGGTGTCTCTCCTAGGATGTACTCCCCGGGTCCCTTCCCATCGCTTTCC
>JAAGEH010001951.1:0-23278 GCA_011751065.1 Lasiurus cinereus
AAAGGCCTGGGAGCCGTCTGTCCTGCGGGAAGCTTACACGCACAGGCAAAGCGGCTGCCACGCCCCGGGGTAGGGGAGGGGAGAGACAGGGTCTCGGGTTGCTAGCGGGTGAGCAGGAACAGCAGATGCAGGACAGTCACAAAGGCCCCGAAAGGGCGATGCATGTCCAAGTCAACAGGTCACGCCGGGCAGTCATCTCGCCCCAGAGGTTCATTCACCTCCTTCCGGGGCCCAACTTTGACCTTGGGGCAGTGTCCTGGGTTTCCGGGGAGTCAGCCCAAACCCGTGGCTGAGAGAGAGTCAAGCAGTGACGGAGGGTTAGACAGCGAGCCCCACCTTCCCAGATGCCTTTGCTGCTGGAGCCACGTCGCATCGCTGAGTTCCGCTCACCCGCTGTCACCGGCTCACAGAGAGTCTCAGCGGGTTCACCCGTCGTCCGTCGTACCCACCTCGTTGTTCCCACCGACACTAGCATTCCTGCACCCAGAGTGCGGGTCAACACGCTCTAGCAAGTCACCATTAGCTGTGATTTCATTCCTCCGCCCCACGCGCTCATAATCCAGAGTCTGCTCGTGAAGACTTAGCTGAGCACTGAGACACTAAGAGACCAAGTGTGAGGCCGTTTGATGTTTGATGGTCAGGGTCCGGGTTTAAACCTAGGGTTCAGCCCAAGGCCATCCTGGTTAGAATCACCAATGACATGACCCTGGGAAGGAGGCCCTGGCGGAGGCAGGAGAACCATGCGGTCGGATCCATTCTTCGTTCTCAAGAGCACGCCATGGAGGCGGCTAACAGATGGGCGGCACGTTAGTTCAATTACAGAAGTGTATTTTGGTTTTCCCTTCTAATCCTCTTTATGAATTTCATTCTTTCTGAAAAAGAAAAGCATTGGTTAAAATTTGCACGCCACACGATAGGCAGATGCTGGGGTATAATATTGTGCACATGAGACAAACCTCGTCTTCTTCACCAATGTCCACCCCATAGATTCAGTGATAAAAATGCATCTTAAAGTCATTGGCTTAAGAATCCACTAAGTATGAAGAGATCCTATTTTAGGTCATCAAATGTCAAACGAAGGCAGGGTCCAGAGTGTGGAGGAGAGAGGCAGCGAGAGAGAGAAGGGGGTGGGGAGAGAGAGGGAGAGAGCACGCGCAAAGGGAAGCTCTGAACCACCTGGGTGGGCGTTGACACGTCATCAGAACTCTCCAAGGCTCGAGTTCGGCGTCTGGGGAATGGAAAGATAGTCCTCTCGCCGACACTGAGGAGGCGCGAAGGTAGAATGACATACTGCAGCACAAGTAAATCCTGTCATGGAGTCCTCACTACGTGCCACTGTGGTAGGGAGGCCAAGGCCTCTGCATGGTGTCCTCGAGGAACACATGGGACTAGCAACAGGGAAAGGATTGCATAGGGAGTGGTTGTTGGGAGGAAGCAATCCACAACCAATTGTGGGACATCTTCTCTCCAGAGGCTAGCAGCTCCCCAAAGTCACAACGGCGAGACTGAAACTTGTCCTCTTCTCTTCAAAACACTTCTCCTCTCACTCCCATTCATCCACCCATTCATTCACCCATTCATCCATTCATTCATCCAACCATTCATCCATCATCCATCCATCCATCCATCCATCCATTCATCCATCCAGTCATCCATTCATCCAACCATCCATCCATCATCCATCCATCCATTCATCCATCCATCCATCCATTCATCCATCCATTCATCCATTCATCCATCCAGTCATCCATCCATCCATTCATCTATCCATTCATCCATCCAGTCATCCATCCAGTCATCTATCCATTCATCCATCCATTCATCCACCCATTCATCTATCCATTTATTCATCCATTCATTCATCCATTCATCCAACCATTCGTCCACTCATTCATCTACCCATTCATTCACATATACTATTCATTGGCTGTTTTCATAGTCTCTGCGGTACCCGGAGCACCGTCTTTGGGTAGGTAAAAAGTAAATAAAACTCTCTGTAGATCAGCCGTCCTGCATGGAAATCTGGAGTTGTCACTGGCTCTAGGGCAGGGGTGATGTTTTCAGATCTGCCCTGTCCTCGCCTCTTGTTTGGACTCCTGGTTCTTTGGTTGCCCGGTCCCGTCTGGGTTTATCTTCCACCCGTGGCCACGTTGGTTTTCCTACAAGTTCACTTTCGACCATATTCTCTCTGCTCAACACCCCACTGGGACTCTCCACGCCTAAGGAGGGAAGTGCAAACTTCAGCATGAACCCCAACTTCCTCCACCGCCTCGTCTCCCACTGTCCCCTCCAAATACTCCTTTCTCCAGCCTGGAGATTGGAAATGTCTGGTTCGTCTGCAGCCACCTCTTTCTCCCGTGCCCGCTGCAGACATCAGTAATTGATCGCAGCACGCCTCCCTCCTGTGCCCGGTTGCCGCCTCTGAATCTTCCAGGCAGCACCAGTCGATCAGAGTGGCGGCTTTCCGTGAGCCTTCGTTGGCCATCCATCCTCCAGTCCTCTCTTCAGAAGAGAAAGCACAGCATCGAACCTGGGTTGAGACTACAGTGGTACCTCGAGATACGAGTTTAATTCGTTCCGTCGCCTTGAGGGGTGGGAAACTAGGAGACGCTCGAGTCGCGGTAAACCGGTGGGTCGTGTGCAGCCGGCCGATCCGCGCGATGACTCCTATCTCAACTGTTGCTCGTATTTCAAAGCAAAAATCGCTCGCTCGAGAGCTCGTATCTCAAAAATCTCGTATGTTAGGGCACTCGTATCTCGAGGTGCCACTGTATTTGGCTGCTGCTTCCAGTTGTTGTTTTTTAAAAAGACACGCGGCGTAACCTGTTTTCAAATGTAAACAGTCCCTCGCAGACGGAGGCTCCTCCAGACGCTTAGAAAAACAACCATCGCCGGGAGGTCGTTTTGGAAGAGTGAGTCACCGTTAGACGCAGGTGCGTGGAGACCACGAACACAGACTGTTCCCACGTCCTCTCTCTCCATTCGTGGGCTTCTGGGCTCGAAGGCCGCGTAGAAAGAACAGCTCTGGGCTAAATCAGGTGATGCTAAGTCCACCGGCTTCCAGCCCACAGCGACGGGGCGCTGACAGAAGTGGAGCTCCTGCTGAGGGTTCCGCCAGCCTTGCTCATGCCCCGGAGCTGCCCGCTGGGCTGGCAGGGCCGTGAACTTGAACGCCTGGGGGTCCCGCCCTGAGTGCCCCAGCCAAACACGGCCATTGCCCTCAGGACAGCAAAGAGAGAGCTGGGGATGAATGAGAACCAAGCGCCTGCCTCGGAGGTGAGCACGTTTCTCCTGAGAGAGCGAAGGAGTTGGTCTTGGTCTCCTTGTACGTCTGCTACAGGGTCTGATGACTAAGTGGGGGGCTACCCAGATACTTCCCACAGAGGGGAACCCCAGAGCGGCTGCCCGGGCCTTTCTGAGCCCCGGGCCCATAGGCACGTTCGGGGGGGGGGACTGTCCTTCCACTGGGCGTGGCGACCCGCTGGGAACCACCCACAACCTGGGCTCCAGAAAGCACACCAGATTCCTTCTCCCGAGGAGGGGGCCACCTGGGCCAGAGACGTGTCGATGATTTTTTAATGAACCCGCTGGTTGTCACGTGACCCACTCAGAGCTGGGCATCACCATAGAGAAGCTGTGACAATGGGCCAGCCCTGGACCAGCAGGAGAGGGAGTGCCCACCACAGCCCGCCTCCTGCCCTGCCTGGTGCCACCCGCGTGGCTGGGATTTCCCCCGCAGGGAGCTGATGGCCCCTCGGGGCGGGCGCTTTCTCTGTCTGGCCAACAGCAAAAGCGCCACCTCCGTGCCGAGAGCGATGCCCGCCCCCTGCGCCCTGTGCTCAGGGGAGAAGCCCTCCATGTCTCCGTCCTCGTGCATCAGAGAAACCCCCTGGAGAGCCCGCTCGGCGCCTTCCCCCGAGATGCGCACACAGTGGGTCCGCGGCCTGCTGTCTGAGGAGCCCCCGAGCTTTAGGAAAGCCCCCCGTGTTTGCTGTGGGTCCCGTCGCTGGCAGATTCCCGCGATCCTGGAGACGTGGGCGCTGGCTCTTCCTGGTGGGCACACGCGACATTCGCCTTTTTAAAAAACACATCTTGTAGCCCAGCCGGCGTGGCTCCGTGGCTGAGCATCGACCCATGAACCAGGAGGTCAAGGTTCCATTCCCAGTCAGGGCACAGGCCCCGGTTGCGGGCTCCATCCCCCATAGGGGGTGTGCAGGAGGCAGCCGATCAATGATTCTCTCTCATCATGGATGTTTCTCTCTCGCTCCCTCTCCCTGCCTCTCTGACATCAGTAACAATACATCTTTAAAAATGATTTTAAATACAACCGGTAGTCTTAAAGAAATGAGTGCAGCCGAGACCGGTTTGGCTCAGTGGATAGAGCGTCAGCTTGCGGACTGAAAGGTCCCAGGTTCGATTCTGGTCAGGGGCATGTACCTTGCTTGCAGGCACATCTCCACTGTGGGGCGTGCAGGAGGCGGCTGATCGATGTTTCTCTCTCATCAATGTTTCTGACTTTCTCTCTCTCTCCCTTCCTCTCTGTGAAAAAGCAATAAAATATCTATTTAAAAAAAAAAAAAGAAATGAGTGCCTTTCCCCAAAACCGGAGGAGACAGCCAGGCTAAGAGCAGATCACAGTGACTCCATGTCCCTGTCCGGCGATGACTCTGTCGGCCCCTGTGCACATGTTTTAGCTTTTAGCGGCCACGGAAGGGGAGGGTTGGATGCAGAGGGGTTACCGCCTTTCCAGGGCACATGGGACATGGAGCAGGGGGCCGCCCGGCTCCGGCCTGTGGGGTGGCACAGGTGACCCAGCCTGCTGCCTGCTGTAAACCCCACCCCTCGGCACCCCGCTCGTCTCAGTCCGTCAGTCCACATGCAAGCATCCCTGAGCACCGCTCTGCATGTGCCCCACCAGCGCCAGCTCTGCCTCTGTCTCACTCTCTGAGAAGTGCCATGTGTCAGTTGGGGTACTCATGTCCCCGGATCCCGGGACAATGTTCCCCAGGCCGGGAGGCTTAACAGACCAGACGTGATGGTCACGCAGGGGCCGGCGGTGGGAGCGGGATCTGGGCCGCGGACCAGGACGGGGTCATCGATGCGGGGCCTCGAGGCTGGGCTCCGGGGGGCACAGGAGTGTGGGGCGGCCACAGGCGCGGTTTCTTCGCGCCCGAGCGAGCCCTCGATTCCCACGGGACGGCGGGCTGTCTAAAGTTAGCCCGGGCGGCGCGGCTGGGGTTTGGGGTTGAGGAGCCGCTGTCATTAGAATTTCCTCTGAGACCCGGTGCTGATCGAGCAACGGGCGCGGGCCTGTGACATCGCCACTTACAAAGGCGCATAACGGACCCCAGGCGAGCCGGCCCGGGAGCGGAAACCACGGACTGGCGGGCAGCGGTGGGAAAATGGGCGTTGCGCCTCGCTGGAGCGGAGAGGGGCCAGCAGCTCCGGACACCCCACCTCTTCATCTACTGGGCGCCCTGAGCTGTGGCCACTGTCCCTGCAGCTGAGGACAGGGTCGGCCTCCGAGCGGGACTCCGGGTCCTGGCGAGGAGCTAGAGCAGCGGTTCTCAACCTGTGGGTCGCGGCCCCTTTGGGGGTTAAACGACCATTTCACAGGGGTCACCTAAGACCAGCGGAAAACACCTATTTCCCACGGTCTTAGGCACCCACACCCCGCTCCTCGGTGTAGCCAAGTGTAGCCATGTCGTTTACTATTGTCCTAGGAAGACTGTTGCCCATGCGACACCACGATTCAAGACAACATTTCATTTATTTGTCATTGGAAATAAGTATTTCACAATATGTAATTACATATTGTTTTTGTGATGAATCCCTATGCTTTAATGATGTTCCATTTGTAACAACGAAAATACATCCTGCCTATCAGATATTTACATGACAGTTCATCACAGTAGCAAGATGACAGCGATGAAGTAGCCACAGAAATCATTTTATGGTTGGGGGTCACCACCCCATGAGGAGCTGTCTTAAAGGGTCGCGGCCTGAGGAAGGTCGAGAACCACTGAGCTAGAGGGAGCTGACACCCTGGCAGGACACGGGTAATGACCGTCCGGCCCTGGGCGGTGAGGCTCAGTGGATAGAGCGTCAGCCTGCAGACTGAAGGGTTTGGGGGCACATGCCCAGCTTGTGGGTTCCATCCCCAGTGGGGGGGCATGCAAGGGGCAGCAATCAATGACTCTCTCTCATCATTGATGTTTGTACCTCTCTCTCCCTCTCCCTTCCTCTCTCTAAAAATCAATAAAAATGGATTTTTAAAAACAAAGGGTAGAACATAGGCCGGGAAAACGAATGAAGATGAGCGTATCCTGCCACAAAAGGGGTGAGTCCCCGTGGGGTCGAGGGCACGGTTAAAAGCTGCTTGTGTCAACGCGGGGGTGAGAGTGGTGGTCTGTGTTTCTGTGGTTCCCGAGGAGCAGACTCAGAGGCAGCACCGGGCGGAGGACGGAGGAAGGAGGACGGAGGAGGCAGTGGTCAGGGGGACAGTTTCAGGCTGGGAAGACGAGCGGTCACTGGAGATAAGGGTAGTGACGGTCACACCGTGTGAATGGCTGACCCCACGCACAGCACCCTCACACCCGGTAAAGGGGTACAGTGTATGTGGTGCATATTTCACCACAATAAAAAAAAATAGGGGGGCCCCACTGGTGTGGCTCAGTGGATAGAGAGTCAGCCTGCGGACCGAAGGGTCCTGGATTCGATTCCGGTCAAGGGCTCGCACCGCCTGGGGGGTGAGGGGAAGGAGCCATGGGGTTCCCACGGCGCACCGGTGGCCCCCGACTCGCTGCAGCGAGGGCCGGGCCGTGCCGGGGGCCCAGGACGGCAGCATCAGGAAGTCAGACGCCGGCAGGCTCCTTCCCTGGGCTCCGTGTCGCTGCCTCTTAGATGAGCAGAGTCGTCTGAGCTCTCACTGTCGCCAGATCCGCGCGTCCTTCCGGCCACAGTCCCTTCCGTCCCTGGTCATCGTGGCACAGCCTGGGCCTGCGCCTTCACGCCAAGGACTGGGTTCTGGTATGGAGAGCGGCAACGAGGAGGCGGGTTAAAAGCACGCGCTCTGGAGCCACACTGTCTCTGCCCAAACCCCGGCCTGCGGAGCCGGGTGACGGCAGGCAAGGCCCCCCCACCACCAACCGGCAGCTCTGGGCCTCGGGTCCCTCGTCTGTGCAGCACGAGTGATACCAGTGGCACTGGGGCGAAGGGTTGGCATGTTCCCTGACAATGAGGGTATCTGTCCCAGCCGCGTCTGGCCTGCACCAAGCATTACGGCGTGTCTCAAAATAATGTTATGTAGATATTTGATGTAATTGGCTAAGTTTGGGGGAGCGTTAAGGTATAGCCCTCGTGACCAGAAAGCCATCCTCGTAAAGAATGAAATCAGGCCCTGGCTGGATGGGCTCAATGGATAGGGTCCTGGGTTCGATTCCGGTCAAGGGCACATGCCTGGGTGGTGGGCTCGATCCCCAGTAGGCAGGAGGCAGCTGATCCATGATTCTCTCTCCTCATTGATGTTTCCATCTCTCTCCCTCTCCCTTCCTCTCTGAAATCCATAAAAACATATTTTAAAAAATAATGACATCAGGACCTGCAGACGCGAGCTCCGCAAATAAAATAAGGAAAGCTCAACCAACCTGATGAGGAATAAATGAAAGGGTCTGATGCCTGGAGGTGCAGCCCGGACCCTGGGGGCTGGGGTCAAAGGTCGAGCTGGGAGTGCGGCGACTGGCCGGACTTTTCCAACCCACAGGCCAGAGGGCGGGTGTCACCGGCCTCCGCTGCGAGGTCTCCCCGCAAGGTTCTAGGGGGGACAGGCGCCGTCACCCCCTGGAACCCCACCTCACTGCCCGGGGGTCCGCCCGCAGCCGGGCCTTCATCGGCGTCGCAGCTCGGGTGGGAGCCCGGGACTTGGCTGCCGTCTCCTGCCCCCTGTGCGCGTCCGGCCGGCCGCTGCAGCCACCTCACCGCTGGCTCCTCGTTGCCGGGGGGACCACCGGCTTCCCATTCAGCCCCTCGGAGAGGGCTGTACATTCCCGCTCACTTGTCTTCTCAGTGTGTCTGCCCCCTCTCTATCCGTCCATCCGTCCTTCCCCTGCTCTCCACCAAGAAGGAGGGACGTGTCGCAGGGATTCGTCCTGGTGGGATTTAGCGCCGCGCTCTGCCGGGCCTGAGCTCTGCCGGGTCTCTCTGCCCAAGCACCCAGCACAGCGCCCTCACAACGGGGAGGCGGAATGCTCCCTCGAATCCTCTCCGTTCGCTGGAGAGCCGCTGGCTGGTTGGAATGTGGGTTTCCTCTGTGGCCCCGACTGACCGTGGTGGCCTCTCTCCCGGTGCCCGGACCGCTCCAATGTCCGGCTCCCGTGTCCAGCTCCAGCATCTGGCATCTTTTCCCCTAGGGCCACCCATCCCTCTCCCCACCCCCCAGGAGGATTGTCACATCTCCTCGCGGGCCTGTGGCTCCCACTCCCGACCCCTCGCTGGCCCGATGCCCCCCCAGGAGCACGGCTGGGCCTGGGAGAGAGGGAGGAGCTGCCCCCCACGGGGACCTGCTTCGGCAGGAAGCCGTGTGAGTCCCGGCTCTGCCACTAGCCGTCGTGTGGCCTTGGGGCTGCTGACTCTGCAGACGCCGGACGTTGGTTTTACAGCATCAGAGCGATCCAGGTGCCCTTCCCACAGGCGGGTGTTCGAGGTACCGCCCCTTCCTCCGGCCCAGTCCCGAGGGCAGCAGGAGGCGAGGCCCAGGCTGGGGGCCCGGGCTGTGGGTGTGCGGCCGGCTGTGCGGGGAGCGCAGAGCAGAAACTGGTCTCCAGACGCACGGAGAAGAGCCAGGCCTCTAAGGAGGAGGGAAGAGAGTCCATCCCCCACTCACTCTCACCCCTGGAGCAGGATGGGAGCTTCTCATGTCCCAGGACTACGCGAGTGAAGAGCTCAGACCCTGGCCAGGTACCGCCCCCCCTTTCTGCAGCGTCCGCTCCGGTTCTGGGCGTCCGTCCGCACGGGCCTGTGGACGCAGGAAACGGGAACCGCCGAGTGTGCGCCCGAAGGGAAACGCGTCACCCAAACAGCATCGATCTCCCGCGCGGGTGTCTGGCCTGCCAGCACCGGCACCGCCTGGGCCGCAAACACAGCCACGCGACAGACGCCGTGCAGACGGCGGGCCCGCGAGATCCACAGTGGTGTGCGCATCCGTGCAGAATAAGCGCTCCTCGGCCGCTCTGGAGACGGGCTTTGCTCTGCGCTCCCCACACAGCCGTCCGAGCACCCACAGCCCGTGCTCCCAGCCTGGGCCGCGCCTCCTGCTGCCCCCGGGGCTGGGCCGGGCCAGGGGAAGGGTGGTACCTAGAACACCCACCAGAGGAATTGGGGGCCCATTCTCTGCAGGACCAGGCCTGGGTGAGCTGGACCTCACTGGGAGTGGCTCTCCGCCGCCCCCTCCTCTCACCGCGTCCTCCCTCTTCTCTCCACGAGGTCCTCCTTCTTCTGTAAATTGTCCTCCCCGTGGGGCTAAGCCAGAACGTAAGAGGCTCTCCAATTAGCAAGCAGGAAGTGGCACTCCGTGGACAGCACTTTCTATGTCTTTCTCCTGGTACTGTAGGGGTTCAAGTCCTATTACCTGGGCCACAGGGAGGCTGAGAGTAGTCTAACGGGGTGTCTCATCACCCGGAGCCGGAAGGAGGAATGCTCCCCCCCAATTCTGTAATACAGGAACAGAGTCACCGGCCAGCCAGGCTCAGCTCTCGGCAGATCAAGTTCAAGTGGGCTTGCTCTCAGCCAGTGTCCCAGCTGTGCGCCCAGACCTCTGAGCTGAAGACGGAAGGCCGTCCCCTCAGTGGACGATCCATCTCTGAGCTTCCCATCAGTCCAGAGCCAGACGAGGGCCTGGGGCTCAGGAGACCAGCGTGACGGAGCCCAAAGCCGGGCTGCAGGGCGGGCTCCGACCCGGGTCCCCCGGCCTCGTTCCAGAGTCAGATCGAGTCCCTCGTCCGTCTCAGGCACAGCCCCCCGCCCCCACCTACCCCCTGCCCCCCCAGTGCTGGCCTCCAAACACACCACGAAGGACACAGGCCGGAGCGTGTACCTCCAGCCGCCACCACACGGGAGAGAGGCTGAGCTCCCGGGCAGCCTCTTCCCTCCACACCCCCCACCCCCGCCCGCAGAGGAAGAGAGGGGCTGGGGACCGCCTCCGCACACCCCACCACGGGGCGGCAGCGGCCGGAGCGGGAAGACACGCTCCGAGGGGCTCTGTATGGTGGGCGCAGGACGTGGTCAGTCCTGCATGCGACTTCCTGGCAGGTGCGATCCCTATAGCACCCCATCCTCGTGGCTGAATTTGGACCCACGAATCCCCACCGGCACCAGGATGTTGGCGGGGGCGGGGTGGGGGGCGGGCCTTCCTCCCAGTGCTCCTCTGACTCCCCGCTTGACCCAGGGCCAGCGCGGCACTGTCTGCCTCACGTCCGTTAAGAGAGCCGGCGCCATGGACAGTCCTGCCCCGGGTGATCTCCCAACATGGCAGCGACCAATGGATCCCAAAAACTCAGCGACAAAACCGAGCGTCGGCCTGAGGAGACAGCGGGGCACAGGAGCGGCCTGCCTTCCTCCAGGGCTCCTCCTGCTGAGAGAGAGGGGGAGGGGGAGAGAGAGAGAGAGAGAGAGAGAGAGGGCCCCCACCTCTCCTGGAGACGCCCCGTCCTTGGGCAGCCAGCGTGCGGAGCAGGGGAGGTTGCTCTGAGCCTCCCAAACGCTCGCCGTCTGAGCAGCTGCACACGCTTGACCGCCGGTCCCCGCGGACAGGCCTGGAGGCTGCGCTGTCCGGCTTTGGGGACCCGCTCCCCGAAGTCTCTCCTTGAGGCGTGTTTGTGGTCTCCGCAGCTCTCCTCTGTGCCCCGTCCCATCCAGGGCCTGTACCCGTGTCCCTGCAAGACGCGGCGCGCTGTCAGGAAATCAATTACTCGCTTTGAAGAAGCAGTTAAGAGGGTCCCTACAAAGCCGCCCGTGAATTATTCAAGAAGACCGTGCCAGCCCCCGCCAACACTCCCCCCCACACCCCCTCCCCTCCTACACTGAAGCATGGGTGAGGGGTGACAGGAGAGGAGGAGGAGGAGGTGAAAACAGGTCTTTGGCCCTGAACCGAATCCTCGCGGAAAATGGCACGGAGTCGCAGGCGCCAAAGTAAAGAGAGGAAGTGAGGAGGTGGGGGAGGGGGGACGGCAGAAGCGGGAAGGACGTGGGCTCATAGCCGCCGCTCACCGCCTGCCCGGGGCCCGCTGTGTGCCCATCGCTCAGACAGGGGCCACTCGAAATGGCTCCCCTCCGAGGGCTCTGATCACCTGAGGGGGTCCCCATCTCAGCCCCACAGCTGTCTCCTGGACCCGATTCAGCCAGAGGGGCCCAGGCCAGGACAGGGTACCTCCCGCACCTGGCAGCCCGCCTGCCTCCAGCCCAAGTGAATCCAAGGGGGCCACCTGGAGAAGGGGCAGCCCACCTCCCCCCACACACACACACACACCCTCCTCTGCTTCTGCTCAGCGCCCGGCACAGTCACCCGCACTCGGCCACGAACCTGGGACGGACTGTGAGCCGGGCCTGGCTACCGACCCAGAGCGGGCGTGGCTCCTATGCGCAGAGAAGCCCTTCCCCTGCACTGGGCTGTGAGCTGGGGGTCAGGGGTTGGGGTGCTGCAGCCTCACCGGCGAGTCCTCCTCGCTGGGTGTCTTTGACCAGAAAAGTGACCATGGGAGGGAGAGGAGCCGTCCGTCCGTCCGCCCACACAGCCAAGGTGTCAGGGACAGAGTGGAGACGAGGGCACCCGGCCCGCTGGCCTCTGGGTATCTCGGAGCCCATGACTCTGAGCCGGCTCCTGGGGTGCTGACCATGTCCCCATCCACGGCCTGCACGGCCCTGAGAGTCCAGACAGACCGAGGGTCCCGCTGTCTAGGCGTTGCTGGAACCCTTTGGTTAAGAGTACATTGTGCTCTGAGCACAGAGCGTTGGCCTGCGGACTGAGGTTCTGGGTTCCATTCCCGGTCAGGGCCCAGGCCTGGGTGGCGGGCTCAATCCCCAGTGTGGGGCGTGCAGGAGGCAGCTGGTCAATGGTTCTCTCTCATCGTTGATGTTTCTCTCTCTCCGTCTCCCTTCCTCTCTGAGATCCATGAAAATACTTTTTAAAAAGAACAAAGCAGCCGCCTCCGTGCGTGGAGGGTGGGCCACCAGCGTGTTCCTGGGCCCCGGCGCCCGCCTTCCCAGCCCGGTTTGCACAGCGGGGGCAGCGCTGTCGGGGACGTGCGGGACATGGGAAGGGGGTGGGAGGACAGAGCTGTGACCCCGTCCGCTGAGATCCAGGTGGTTCTGTCTGCTTTCCACACAAAGGAGACAGAAAGACCGGCCGGCCTCCGTTCCTCTCGCAGGGGCGACGCGGTCCCTGAGCGTGCCCATCAGCGGGAGCACAGCCCGAGTTCCGCCTGCACCCCACGGTCCCCTGGCCCGGAGCGTGGACAGGAGGAGGACGAGGACAGAGTCTGGGGGTGGGGTCCCCAGAGTCAGTCCTGTGAGCGGGACCCCGACCTGGGTCTTTCGGGCAATCTACCACAAACTGGCCTGCAGCGTTCTGTACTACCAGGATTCAGGTTTCACTGGTGGGAAAACAAAAGGCATGAAATAGTTGCACAGGGTGATCCCAAAGGTAACTAACAAGATTCTACCCCCTTTGCCAAAACCGGTGTGGCTCAGTGGATAGAGCGTCGGCCTGCGGACTGAAGCATCTCGGGTTCGATTCCGGTCAAGGACATGTATCTTGGTGGCGGGTGCATCCCCAGTAGGGGGCGTGCAGGAGGCAGCTGATCGATGTCTCTCTCTCTCATCCATGTTTCTGACTCTCTATCCCTCTCCCTTCCTCTCTGTAAAAAAATCAATAATATATATATATGTATATTTAAAGAAAGCTGAAACCAGTGTGTGGCTCAGTGGAGAGAGCATCGGACTGAAGGGTCCCGGGTTTGATTCTGGTCAAGGGCATGTACCTTGGTGGTGGGCACATCCCCAGTAGGGGGTATGCAGGAGGCAGCTGATTGATGTCTCTCTCTCATCGATGTTTCTGACTCTCTATCCCTCTCCCTTCCTCCTGTAAAAAAAAAAAAATCAATATAATATATATTTTAAAAAAGCCGAAACCAGTTTGGCTCAGTGGACAGAGCGTCGACCTGCGGACTGAAGGGTCCCGGGTTCGATTCCGGTCAACGGCATGTACCTTGGTTGCGGGCCCATCCCCAGTGGGGGGCGTGCAGGAGGCAGCTGATCGATGCCTCTCATCGATGTTTCTAACTCTCTATCCCTCTCCCTTCCTCTCTGTAAAAAATCAATAATATATATATAAATACATATATTTAAAAAAAGATTCTACCCCTGTGCCCAGCACCCTGTGTTTGCACACACGCCCTCTAACCTCAGAAAGGAAAAAAAAAAAGAAAGACCGAGGATAGCCCAAGGAGACTCTCTTCCTCTTTCTCCAGGCCTGGAGATAAGGCCTGCGTGCGCCCCCTCCACATCCCAGCCTCAGGGGGTTCTGGGCATCATTGACAAACGGCCGGTGGTGATGCAATGTGTCTGATAACGCGCCCCCGGAAGCCTTGAGCAATGGCGGCCTGCGCCTCGGGAAGGCGGGCTGGGGGCTGGGAGCGGGCAGCCCTGTTATCTGGGGCCCCGGCAGGGAGAGATAGGGGCCCTCGGGCCTTTATCTGGCCCCACCGAGCGGAGATGGCCCTGGAGAGCCGGCCGGCGCGGCCCAGGAAGCACCTTGCGGGGCTGGCGCAAGAGCTGCCCGGCGCGACGGTTGGCGGTGTCACCACACGGCGTTGAGCAAGGCCCGCCGGCTCCTCCCCCCCGGCCCCCAGCCCCCCGACAGCGCGGATGCCTGGGGTGGCGTGTGTGTGGATCCCCGCCTTTCCCTGTAGACCCTCGCAGAGCGGGGAGACCCCCTCCCTCCTCCTGCCCCCTGGCCGGTGGGCACGGCCCTTGGCACCGCCGGCGGGAGCGGAGGGGTGGTCGCTCTGGGCAGGGTTTGGGGTCTGGAGACTTTGGGGGTGTACTCGGTGCCTCTCCTTGGAGATTTATGACTCCACGGCTCCCGAGACCTCCTGGCGGGGTCGGGCTGGGGTGGAATTGATGTGGCGGCAAGCAGGAAACCACGTTGCAGGGGAAGGAATCCATTTAGCTTGTCGGGCATTGAAAGTTTTCTGTAAACAAACTGTGACAAGCCCCTCCCCGCCCCCCCCTTTTTTTTTAAATATATTTTATTGATTTTTCACAGAGAGGAAGGGAAAGGGATAGAAAAGCCAGAAACATCGATGAGAGAGAGACATCGATCAGCCGCCTCCTGCACGCCCCCTACTGAGGATGTGCCCGCCACCAAGGTACATGCCCTTGACCGGGATCGAACCTGGGACCTTTCAGTCTCCAGGCCGACTCTCTATCCACTGAGCCACACCAGCCTCGGCCCTTTTTTTTTTTTTAAGGAGTGACACGTGGCTGCTGAGGAGTGGCAGGTTGGGGGGGACAGGCACCCATGAACAGGTCGGCAGGGATGGAGGGGCGGTCCAGATCAGCCACGGCTCCGGGGCCTGGGGCAAAGCCCCCCTTTCTCTGTGTAAACAAGCTATTGTAGAATGGGATCACTGAGCCCTTTGGCCTGCAGGTTGACTCGCTGCTACTCCGCTGGGGATGGGGGAAGGGGCCTTCAAGACAGTGCCCCCCGATTGGTCCTAGGATCCCCTCGGCCTTGGATGCTTGGCTGTCCCCTCCGGAGGGCCTCGCAGAGACTGCGGCTGGTGTAACCCGGTGACGGGCGGGGCGCTGGGCGGGGCCGGTGGGGAAGCTGAGGCCAGGGAAGGGAGGGGCTTGCAGAGGCACAGAGCAGCGGTTCTCAACCTGTGGGTCGCGACCCCTTTGGGGGTTGAACAACATTTTCACAGGGGTCGCCTAAGACCATGGGAAAACACAGATACGATTCATAACCGTTGCAAAATGACAGCGATGAAATAGCAACAAAAATAATTTTATGGTTGGGGGTCACCACAACATGAGGAGCTGTCTTAAGGGGTCGCGGCCTTAGGAAGGTTGAGAACCACTGGTCACAGAGGGTCACCCCGTTGCACAGATTCAATGAGCAGGAAGAGGGGGGGGGGTCATTGTAGGCCGGAGGCTTCCCAGGCGCATGCAGGCCCCGGGGACGGACCGGGGATGGGAGGGGGGGATTTCCTGAGCGCTGCAGCAGTCACCCTGAGAAACTCTCGGGGTCCCCTCTGTCTCCTCCGCGTCTCCCCGGCCCTGTCCTTTCTCTGTGCGGCCATGGACCCCTGTTCACCCGGCAATCCACCACCGGCTCCCCTCTCCGTCAGAGGCGAAGAGGCACCTCTGGGCCCGGGTGGGGGTCTTGCGGTGGTTTCCCCACTCTGGGGAGGGCCCCCCGGTCTGCACCCCACGGACGCGCTGTCCTTGCAGTCACCCTTCTGCTCTGGCCCGTCCCGGATCCAAACACGCCATCAAGTCCTCATAAATAATGGATCCGGATGGCTGCACCCAGGCATCTGCTGGCACTGCGCGCCCCGTGAAGTCAGCGGAACCCTAAAAACGACGCGTGGGCTCTAAATAGAGGGCTCTAATGCGTTTTCTATTTAAGCCAGAGGCCGCGGGCTCGGACCCAAATGGGCGCCGCTCCTTAAGTACCGTTCTGGAGAGCCGCTGAAATACGCATCCCCGCCGCGGGCCGGGCCCTGGCGGCGGCTTCTGGAGCGGGCCTGCCGGAGCCGGGGAGCTGGGAGCGGCTGCCTGGCCCCCCTGGGCCCGGAGCAAAGGCCCGCTGTGGCCTCCTGACAGAACGGTGAGGACAGCAGCCCAGAGCCGGCTATTGGCACCCGGACAGGTGGCCGCTGGCACTGCCCCATGTCCATGCGGTCAAGGCCACGTGGCTTCACCTCTCTAGCTCTCAGGGGGGGTGGCTGCAGGCTTAGTGGGAGGGCGGCGGGGACAGGACAGGGACAGCCTGGCCACTCTCCCTGGAGTCCCCAAGGAGCTCAGTAAAGACAGAGGCCGGAGCCTCTGTCCGCTGACATCTGCTCCGCCATCAGAGCCCCCTGCTTAACTGAGGCTCCATTCGTGACGTACCAACTCCACCTGCTCTGTCCTCACGGACTAGGCACCCCTGGTGGACCCCAGAGGCCAGAGCACCTGGCCTCCTGCCTTCAGGGAGAGGCTCCCAGTCCTGTGCGGGTGCAACCGGGCCCAGACCCCAGGCCTCGGTGAGCGGCCGGTGGGCGCTCGGCTGCCCCGGATAAGACAAGTCATTTCCTGGACCAACTAACCAATAGACACACACGTATCTGTGTCTGTTTGTTTGTTTTTAAACTATATCTTATTGATTTTTCACAGAGAGGAAGGGAGAGGGATAGAGAGTTAGAAACATCGATGAGAGAGAGACATCCATCAGCCGCCTCCTGCATGCCCCCTATTGGGGATGTGCCCGCCACCAAGATACATACCCTTGACTAGAATCGAACCCGGGACCTTTCAGTCCGCAGGCGGCGGCCAAACTGGTTTCCGCGTATTTGTTTTCTTTAAAAGAAAAAAAATAGAATAGAACCACATTTCCTTTTAAGATCCCGTACTTTGTCTCCGAGGGGAAGGTCATTTGCTGGCGAAGGAAGACTTCCAGCCCAGCCCGGTGTCCCCTCCTCGGTGCCAAGCTCTGCGCAGCCGCCCACAGAAGGGGACGGGGGGGGGGGGGGGGGGGGTGTGTCTCGTCCGCCGGCCGCTATGGGGAGTCACCACGGCTGTTCGTGTTCCGGACTCCCACATCCCAACATCTTCAAAATCCATCAAGAGAGGGCATTCCTCTAGATCAGTGGTTCTCAACCTTCCTCAGGCCGCGACCCCTGCATACAGTTCCTCATGGGGTGGTGACCCCCAACCATGAAATGTTGCTACTGTGATGCATCGTGATGTCAATATCTGCATTTTCCGAGGGTCTTAGGCGACCCCTGTGAAAGGGTCGTTTGACCCCCAAAGGGGTCGCGACCCACAGGTTGGGAACCGCTGCTCTATAGGGATCTTTCCTGTTAGAAAAAGAGTGACGTGTGAGCTTCCGGTGACCCGGGGGCTTCTAGATCATCTCCCCGCCTTTCCGTTTTAGCTCCGGACGGTCCAAGCTGAGTTCCCCTCGCATAGCCTCCGCTCCCTGTCACGTGGAGGGGCGGGTGGGGATGGTCCCAACGTCTCTTCTTGCCTTGCCGTCGCGTCCTAGGTCGTATCTGCATTTGCACCTAATGTTGCTCAGAAGAAGCCTCCCACGTTTTGCACTGGAAGGATGGCAAGTTCCAGAACCCCGTTCTCGAGGCAGAATCCCCCGCCGGCCGCCGGCCTTCAGGCCGCACGGCGCTTCCCCTGGAGGACCGCCTTCTGGGGAGGCTGCGTGCACCCAAAGTCCATCTCAGCGACCGGGAAAACACACGGGTCGCACCCAGAGGGCGAAGAAAACGTCCTTGTAACTCTGCTTCCCTCTCCTTCGCCCGCCAGGGGCTAACTAGACGTCTCACCTCCATCCCTCACCCTACCCCCTGCACCCCGCTCTAACCGGGAAGAGGGGGGGAATCGTGTCCGTGCGGCCAGGGAAAGTGCTGGCCTGGTACGCCCCAGGCGGAGAGGGAAGACGTGCCTTCTCCCTCCAGCCTGATCAGCGAGGGGGGAAATCCATCTCGCCCTTCACTTCCTGTCATCGTCCAATTCGCCGTGTTCACTGCCGACCGGCAGGCAGCGTGCCAGGCGGAGCGAGGGTCCCCCGGGGGCCGGCTGCGCTCCCCACGCTGCTTGGGGGACACTGCCCCGCACCCAGCGGCCCGGAGCGGCTGGGGCGCCCGCAGACAGGCAGGGCGGCCCCTGGCGTCCTGGTAAAGCGTCCTGCCCACCTGAGCAGCCCCCTTCATGGTTCGGGGTCTTTGGCAAGAAAGGGAGTTCCTCTTAGAAACTGCCCACGTGGGGGGTCAAGAGACAGACGTGATCAGGGTGCTTTTCTCCACCCCAGGAGAGGCTGCCTGAATCAAGAGCTTGGCAGTTACAGAAGCTCTGAAAACTGGATGCTTTTTTAAAAAATTCTTGTAAATCCACGTTCCCCTCCATCCAGGCGGCACGCACACCCTCCAGACTGAGCCGGGTGCTGTGTTTCTCTAAATCAGTGGTTCTCAACCTTCCTAAGGCCGCGACCCTTTAAGACAGCTCCTCATGGGGTGGTGACCCCCAACCATAACATGATTTCCATTGCTACTTCATCACTGTAATTTTGCTACTGTTATTAACTGTAATGTAAATATCTGATAGGCAGGATGTCTATTCATTGTTACAAATTGAACATAGTTAACGCATAGTGATTAATCACAAAAACAATATGTAATTATACATTGTGAAATATTTATTTCTAATGACAAACAAATGAAATTTTGTGTCTTGAATCGTGGTGTAGCATGGGTAACAGTCTTCCTAGGACAACAGTAAACTACATGGCTACACTTGGCTACACCGAGGAGCGGTGTGTTGGTTCCTAAGACCATGGGAAATAGGTGTTTTCTGCTGGTCTTAGGCGACCCCTGTGAAAGGGCCGTTCGACCCCCACAGGGGTCGCGACCCACAGGTTGAGAACCGCTGCTCTAAATGGTGTTGAATTTGACCTTGAGGTGCGCGTCTGCACGGGCCCTGGAGGTGGTGATGGCGCTGGGCAGGCAGGAGACGGAGCATGCCGGTTCCCTGCGCCTGGACACTCAGGGCCGATTCAGGCCGAGGTGACCGTTGGACAATGGCCTGTCCCTCTGCTCTGGCTCATTAAAGAAAAACACACACACACTATCCACATATGGGTCTGCATGCACGGCTGCCTCAGAGCCCTCCTGCCTTCCGTTCGCCTGCTTCCTCGTCTTCGGTACCGTTCGCTGGTCCTGCCCACCGCCTTCTCCGCACAGCGGCGTGCCGGTTGGAAATGAGCGAACGGAGGCCATTTCTTCCCAGCTGTTTCCTTTAATTTGTGAAGCTGCGTCTCCGGTTTCCTCTCCACTTTTCGACAAGAGGTGGGCTCAGCCCGTGTCTTCCTTCAGAGGAAGGTGGCCACGCCCGCTGTCCATGTGGAGACCGGGGTGAGGTGGCAGCATGCTTCTCAGAGGGCCAGGCCGTCGCACCCAGACCTGACCACGGTCCAGGGTTCACATGACACCCAGGTCACCCGTGTTCCCCCTGCTTCACCACCACAAGCACCGAGGGAGTACGTCCTCAGCCCAGGTACCAATTGCTTTGTGCATGTCCACCCGCTTGTGAGGGGCCGCTGTGTATTGTATCCTAAAACCCTAATAATTCAAGAAATGCATGGGTGTTCATTGCACATAGCTGAAGTGGTTTTCTTTAGACTAAGCAGTTAGCTGCCCTGACCGTGTTTGACTGAGAAAGAAACGGGATGTTTTCAGGGCGTCTCCACGGAAAGGCTCCCCGTTCCGGGCCAGGCCTTGTTATAAAGACACGCTAGCGCCAGAGCCTCTCGTGTGACTTGGCTCACGTCATCGAATACCTTCGCCGCTGCGATGCAGATCCGGGGATTCTCATGCAGCTTCGTGTCGAGACTGAGGGGCTGACCCTCCCCTTGTGGCTGACCCTCGGGGCTGTTTTTTTGTTTGTTTTTAATATATTTTATTGATTTTTCACAGAGAGGAAGGGAGAGGGATAGAGAGTTAGAAACATCGATGAGAGAGAGACATCGATCAGCCGCCTCCTGCACCCTCCACATTGGAGATGTGCCCGCCACCAAGGTACATGCCCTTGACCGGAATCGAACCTGGGACCTTTCAGTCCACAGGCCGACGCTCTATCCACGGAGCCACACCGGTTTCGGCAGGGGCTGTTTTTTTATTGTGCACCAACCACATCATGAACTCATAAAGTGTCTGTTGCGAAGGGCAACCCCAGGACCCCCCGAGAAAGCAGGGGCGGGAGAGGCTCAGCCTGCTATTCCCTAGAAATGGGAAAGTTTCGCCTCTGAAGGCAGCAGGGTCCATGTGACAGGACTGGTCTCCTCTGAGCACCTGGGGACACCGTAAGGCCAACACCGGGCGATCCGTTATTGAATCGATCCACATGAATATTCCAGCAATTCCTTCACCGACAACTCTATGTCTGGCTCTTGACCGTTCAGTAGATTTTCCACGTCCAACACAGATGGGTGATGCCGCACCCAAGATTTATCTCAAGCTTTTACGTTCTCTTTCTAGAGAGTTCTGCTATATTTGGGGGAAAATTCTCTGCAATCTGGTAGGGGGTCACAAATAGGGATTTTTTTTTATTATTGTTATCTCTGGGAGTTAGGGGGCAACATCAATGTGAGGTACCAGCAGTGAGAAGAATGAAGAGCCTTCTAACTGCTTATTCTAGAGATAAACCACTTCAGCTATGTGCAATGAACACCCATGCATTTCTTGAATTATTAGGGTTTTAGGATACAATACACAGCGGCCCCTCACAAGCGGGTGGACATGCGCAAAGCAATTGGTACCCGGGCTGAGGACGCACTCCCTCGGTGCTCGCGGTGGTGAAGCAGGGGAGACACGGGTGACCTGGGTGTCACGTGAGCCCTGGACCGGAACCAGGAAGCGGTGCTCGGTGGTCTCCCCGGGGTGATGTCTTTGGAGCACCCAGAACCCACTCTGGACCTCCGGCAGAAGCCGCCTCGCCGAATGGAACTCCGGCTGCACTTGAACTGGCAGACAGACGGCGAGCAAACGGACCTCTCGGTGGGTTTCTGAACGATCGATGTCACCTTTCAAAGCCAGCCCTGGCTGCGGCTCAGCGATGCTCATCCTCAAAACGGCGATTAGAGGATGGGGGCCGTTTAACCCCTCGGCGATTCTGTTTTGAAGTCATGGCCGGCTAAAAGGATCCTCCGGTTATTACCCAGGCTGGTGGATGAGGGCCGTGGAAACTAGCATTGCCGGGAAGGAAGGGGGCGAGACGCTTTGGTTGAAGTCCTCTCTAAGCTAGAGGAGACCCGTGCGGGGTGCAGAGGCTGGGCCCGGGGGCTGGCGACCCCAGCCGTGGCCCCGGGCGGTGCCTGAGGGTGGCCTGTGGCTGCTCCGTGGCTGTGACCGGCATTGGTGGCGTTGACCGTGGGGAGCTGACCTTTGAAATCCAGTGGTCGCTGTGCGTGTCCTTCTGCCTCTGAGCTCCGCGTCGGGTCGGCTCAGACGGAACCTAGGAGCCAGGAGGGTGTGTGGCTCAGTGGTCATCACCGTCAGCAGGTAGAACATAGGCCCCGGCGCTGGTGGAGGAGCAGCAGCGTCGCTCTTCGGGGTGCGCTGTCCCTGGGGGTCACGCAAGGGCTGCCTGTCCATCACAGCAGCCGCCAGCGGCCGGCGACTCTTGAGGACGTGGGTGCTGCTCCATGGGCTTGCGACGCGCTCTAAAGATAAAATACACGTAGGAGTTTGGAGACGTACGCTAAAAAAAGAGAACGTAGCTGAAACCGGTGTGGCTCAGTGGATAGAGCATCAGCCTGCGGACTGAAGGGTCCCAGGTTCGATTCCGGTCAAGGGCATGTACCTTGGTTGTGGGCACATACCCAGTAGAGGACGCTCAGGAGGCGGCTGATCGGTGTCTCTCTCTCTCATTGATGTGTCTAGCTCTCTATCCCTCTCTCTTCCTCTCTGTAAAAATTCAATAAGATATATTAAAAAAAAAAAAAAGAGTGAAGCCAGCTTGTCAAGATTCCTAACCTCTCCAAGTAGGAGGCTCCGTGTCTGTAAATGGGGACGGGAATGGTATTGCCGTGAGGATTAAAGCAGGCCTGGACTCTTAGTGGCATTGAAGGAGGAAGAGAAGGAGGGAAAGGGGAGGGAAAAAGGGAAGGAGGGAGGGAGAGATTTAAGTCTCTGCAGGACCAGCCACCACATGCAGCGCCCGGTCCCCAGCACCCAGACCTGTCCCCTCTCACAGTCCAGGATCCAGCACCTTCACCACCTGCGTCTGCTCCTCGGGCAAGTCCCTCCCCATCTGCACAGGCGCGGCTTCACTTGGGGACACCGGCCCCTCCCCTGGTCCCCCCCCCCTGCCCCGCCAGCTAAGGGCACAGGGCAGACCAAACCCACTGTCTGGACCTGCCCCCTCTGCCTTGGTGTTGAGGGTGAAAAAGAACACCCCGGCTTTTCTCTCGGAACCACTGACACAGGAGGCGCCCTGAGGAACTCCTCTGCATCCCCCCAGCCCCCTGCTTCCCGGCCTCAGACATGGAGAGGCATCCAGGGTCCATCCCCAACCCCCCTATCGCACCCCCCAGGAACGACCAAGTGGTCAATCTGCTGGTCTCTCGGCCACACATTCAGCGCCCGGTCGGTCCTGCCCGGAGCCCCGCCTGGGAGCACCCCGCAGACTGACCTGGGGTGCTTGTCACCCCTGCCTCCCGTCCATCATCAGGGCCATGCTCCGCCCGCCGGGTGCTGTGCTGTTTAAACGTCTTTATGGAGTCGTTTCGGCCTCGGTGTGCTGGCTCCGCTCAGAGACGAGCCACGTTTGATCCCTTTCATCTTTCGGGGGGCGGGGGGGAGGTCGCCCTTCAGAACCCTTCATTATTGTAGCTGCTTTTTTTTTTTTTTCACTTTGGCAAAAATAGGAGACCAAGGAGCTGCCAATCTTGTTCTCCTGCCTACTTCAGCAGCGTCTGGAAACTGAAGTAATGACCTCCTTTCTGCGCTGGGAGGGTTTTTAAAGCTACAGCGGGCGAATACCGCGGGGTGGGACGCTTCAGGCCTGCCCTACGCGAGGTGCTCAGAGTCGGCGGAGGCCTGGGGAAATGCCATTTCCTGCGGGTCTGTGGCCAACACGCTGCCGTCCTCGCCACGGAGAGCTGAGGGCGCAGCCTGGCACTCAGAGCTCAGAGCACCGTGTGTGGGGTGCCCCCCCACCCGGGAATGAGGGCCCGCTTCCCAGGCCGCCCTCCCTGCACCCCGCCCTGCCCAGCCAGGGGCTCCCGTGGAGAGCTGTCCAAAGCGCTGTGTGCAGTGACCGTTGACATCACCTGTTACTTTAAGGATGCGAGGTTTTGACATAAATGGCCTGGCCTCCTCGCAAAGGGGAAGACGGGAAAGCCAGCAGGAAGGAGCCTGCAAACTCCTGTCCCCGGGAGACGTGCTCAGCTTCTTAGCCACAGCGTGTCTCTCCTAGGATGTACTCCCCGGGTCCCTTCCCATCGCTTTCC
>JAAGEH010001952.1:1290-20445 GCA_011751065.1 Lasiurus cinereus
CGCCCTGCCGCTGGCTGCGGCTTCTGGTCCAGTTTTCTTTGGAGCCGGGCGGCCCGGGCCGCGGCGCTGACTCACGCCTTCCCGGTCTTCCTGCCGGTTCTCGGCTCGGCTGGGGCCGCGGCCTGGGCCCGGGGTGTCGCAATTCCCCTCAGGAAACCGGACCAACCGCCCGCTCGCGAGAGGCCGAGGTCGGGGGCCGGAGCCCGGGCTGCCAGGCTCTTTGCTCTCCGTGTCTCTGTCCTCCCCCTCCGGCTGCACCGAGGGAGCGGACGCGCAGACGGTGTGCGTGTGCGGGGCCTCCGTGTCACATGGCTCCTCTGTCGGTGATGGCACCCACCCTCCTGGGGATGCAAGAGAGTGCCAGGGCTGGATGTTTTACTTTATTCTTTTTTTTTAAATATATTTTATTGATCCTTTACAGAGAGGAAGGGAGAGGGATAGAGAGTCAGAAACATCGATGGAGAGAGAGACATTGATCAGCTGCCTCCTGCACGCCCCCCACTGGGGATGTGCCCGCCACCAAAGTACATGCCCTTGACCGGAATCGAACCAGGGACCTTTCAGTCTTCAGGCTGACGCTCTATCCACTGAGCCACACCGGTTTGGGCTATTTTATTCGTTTAATATTTCTTTATTGATGTCAGAGGGGAAAGGAGAGGGAGAGAGAGAGAGAAACATCTATGATGAGAGGGAATCAGGATTGGCCGCCCACTTCACGCCCGCTACTGGGAATTGAGCCCGCCACCCTGGCCTGTGCCCTGACCAGGAATCAAACCCGGGGCCCTTCAGTCCCCAGGCTGACGCTCCATCCACTGAGCCACGCCAGCCAGGGCCGGGGCTGGGTTAGATCAGCCTGCATCCGTGCCAGTTCCTCGACACGCACACCCTGTCTGTGTGTGAGCACCAGCTCTACCGCCCCCCGTGGTGGAATGCCCACGACCATGTCACGAGGGCGGGCACCGGGTGGACGGCGGTCCTTCCTGCGGGCTGTGCGGGCTGCGTGGGGAGAGGGTTGTTAAGGGTGCTCAGGAAACGTCGACTGGCAGTGGTCAAGCAGACCTCCCTCCTCTGGGGGGCGCTGCGGCCGAGAGAGGGCCCCCTGGTTGCCAGCATGAGCACCCGTGGGTGCGGTTGGCATCAGCCTCACGGGGCCAGGCAGAGGGGACAGGGGGACCAGCCTGGCCAGGAAGGTGAGGGCAGACGCACACACATTCCGTCACCAGGAGGGTGAGCCGCAGGGAGCGGGGGATGGGAGGGAAGCAGGGGTGGGGAGAGGAGCACGTTCAGGACGAGGGGGGGGCAGGAAGGCACCGGGTGCAGGATGGCCGTCCCCCGTGAGGATGCAGCTGGCATCAGGGAGAGCGTCCTGCGTAAAGAGCGGCCAGCACCCTGAGGAACCCCCATAACGTGTCCCAAGGACCCCGCCAAGATCTCCCATTCCAGAATGTTCCTCCATCCACAGCCACTACGCCCCCTCCCTCCACAGCCTCACTCCCACCGCCTGCCCTCTGCCACCTTCCCGGTGACCCCGACGCCTGTGGCCGCCTCTGCAGCCGGCCGGCGGGACCTCGAGAAGGAGCCGTGTCCTTCCCTGAGGGGCTGGACCCAGGCTCCGTGGTCCAGGACGTCTCCCCGGCAGCTCTGACCCCTCGCCCCCACCCACCCGGCCCACTCTTGCCTCCCCCACGAGCCCCGCCCTGACCGCCCTGGTGGCCCCCATCCCAGGGAGCCCCTCCCCGAGCCCTGAGCACCTCCATCAGACAGTAACCCCGGGAACCGCGAGAGAAACGTGTCCCCAGCTGAATCTGTCACCTTCCGCCCAGACTTCCCACCTTCCTGTTCCAGGCCGAGGCGCCACCAGCCCCTGCATGGCCAGGGAGCGGAGTTTGACCCCCCACCTTCACCCCCACCCCAGCCACCCCCGGGCGAAGGTATGTCTCCCCCTCCCCCCTCTGGCTGTGCAGGCACCACGCTGGGGTGGCCTGGCACGCAGGCGGGGTGGCGGGTGAGGCCAGAGAGTGGAAAGACTGATCGTCACCGTCACCGCTTACTGGAAGCGGCGGGGGGGGCGGGGGGGGCCCAGAGGCAGGGGGCCGGCCAGCAGGTGTTTGGCAGCTCGAGACGCTCTCGCGTCGGTGGCGGCTCCTCGGGAAGCGGGCGCTCGTGGCTCCCGGTAGGGGCACACGTGTCGTCAGACGCACTCTTGTTGTCCACCGTGCGTGGAGGTCGCCCTCGTTCCACCCTCGGCACCTCGGTCGGACACTGCGGGGGAAAGGGCCCGTTTCTGGGAGGAGTGACTCACTGGGGCTAGGGCTGAGCTCGCCGTGACTCACCGGCTCTGGCCGGACCTCGGAGTGGCCGCCCCGAGAGCCCCGACCAGAAGCCTGGGTGAGAGGCGGGCTGTCTGACCCGCCTCGGCCTCCCGGGTGCCCCTCGGGCGCCCGCGAGTGGGGGCCTTCGCAGCCGGACGGGCTCCTCGGCTAGAGACGTGCAGGGGATGCAAACCTGGGGTGGGGGGATCCCCGAGGCTCCTAGGGATAGTGCCATCCAGTGGCTTCCCTCCCACCCCCTCCCCTCCCCTACCCCAGCCTCAATCCGGTCCCAGCACCCCTGGTCCTGGGACTGGGGGGAGGCTGAGCTTCTCTGAGCTCATTTCTTACTTTTTCAATTTGAGCATTTGACGACGAAACCGGTGTGGCTCAGTGGATAGAGCGTCGGCCTGCGGACTGAAAGGTCCCAGGTTTGATTCCGGTCAAAGGCCTGTACCTTGGTTGCAGGCACATCCCCAGTAAGGAGGTATGCAGGAGGCGGCTGATGGATGTCTCTCTCTCATGGATGTTTCTAACTCTCTATCCCTCTCCCTTCTTCTCTGTAAAAATAAAATAAAATATATATATAAAAAAATAAATCAATTTGAGAATTTCAGATAACAATGCCACATTTTGTTCCGGAGGCTAGATTTTTCTTTTTAGCCATAAAGAAAAAAATTGGCAAAACCAGGCTAAGAGTCTAGTGGGTGGTAGCTTTCCCAGTCTATCTCCTCTCCCCTCTCCCTCTCCCTCTCCCCCGCGCTCTCTCTCTCTCTCTCTCTCTCTCTCTCTCTTCCTCCCCCTCCCCCACACCTCTCCATCTCACGCTGGCAGCTCTGCACAAACACACCCAGAACCGAGCCCAGGCCATCGCTGGGCCTGGCGCCGGGTAGGAGCTGCGTCTCCACCGGCAGCAAAGCCTCCTGTGACCGAACACCGGACCGCGGAGCCGGTGCAAGCGCCGCGGCGTTAAACGTCTGCCCGGAGCATCCTGGCTTCCTGTGTGGCCACGGGGGCTGCTTAACTCCGGGGGGGGTGGGCGGGCGGCGTCTCTGTGCGGTCACCGCCTGGCTGCGAGGTCCCCGCGGTGTGTACCCATGCCTTCACTTGGAAGGAGAGCAGCAGGCTCCGGCTTCGGGGACCTCGGTCCGTGGTGGGGACCGAGCCCCGGGGGTGCCAGGAGCTGCCCCTCGGTGACCAGCCAGGAGCAGAGTCACAACAGCAGGTCTGCGCCTCGATGGACTCGTTTGCCCCCCCCGGGACCCTTGCTGCCTGCGGGGTGGGCATTACCATCCCTCCCGCCAGCAGGCGGCTACCCCCGAACCCCGAACCCCCCGGCTAGGCAGGAGCGAGGCAGCGCTGTGCTGGAGTCGGGGACCCGCTTCCGGTCTCTGAGCTCCGCAGGGCACCGCCCCGGACCCGGCCTCGCTCTGGCTTGTGTGGCACCTGAACCGAATGGGAAATGCTCGTCCGTGAAAGTGTGGCCCGGCCTTCCATCGCTGCTCCTCCTCCTCCGGCGGAGCACCGAGCATCGCGCGTCCAGCCAGACGCCCCTGCACAGCAAAGGAGCCGGGAAACCGGCCTGATGGACGGGGACTGGCTAGATAACGGTCCTCAAAACACCGCTCCACACGCACAGCGGGGAGCAGCCTCGGAGGGAGCCGGAGGCCGAGATAACGAGGGACCCGGCCGGCCGGCCGGCCAGGCGCCCGCCAGCAGTGCTCTGTGGGCTGATGTGTGGGGCTGCCCGAGGGACCCCAGATCCCGTTGCACCCCGTGATTCCCCCTGTGGCGTGCCTGGTACCCCGTGGGAGGCTTTCTTACGGAATATCGTCTGACCGTGATCACGCAGGGCTGTGTCTGCATTACCAACCTATGGGGTAGCGGGAGGGGTGAAATGCATTCGCCGTAGAGACCGTGATTATAGGGAACATGTGAGGGTTGATAGCGTGTCGAGTTGGGGGCATACGTTTGAGAGCAAAGCCCAGTCCAGGGAGAATCTTCCTCTCATCTGGGAGCTGTGGGTCGCAGGGAATGTCCAGAACTCAGGCCCAGGCATGCAGGCGACGTGGTTGACCTTCACGGCTCCCAGCAGCCATGCACAGCCGGGGCCTTCCGTGCTCCGAGCCCCCTGGCGTCAGAGTGGGGGTCACCGTGAATCTGGCTCTCCAGCTCGGGGAGAGGTCTGTCTGCTGAGAGTGAGGGGTGCCCCCCGCCCAGGGCGGGTGCAGGCGGTGCTTTGTCTGGGAACTCGGGCAGGAAGACGCCTCCGTCACCTAAACACGCTTCTCTTGTCCGAGCAGCGTGGCTTCATGATTGAGCGTCGGCCTGTGAACCAAGGAGGTCAGGGTTCGATTCCTGGTGAGGGCACAGGCCTGCGTTGGGGGCTCGATGCCCAGTGTAGGGGAGTGCAGGAGGCAGCTGATCCCTGGTTCTCTCTCACGGTTGATACTTCTCTCTGTCCCTCCCTCTCCCTTCCTCTGTGCAATCAGTAAAAACATACAGTGGTACTTTGAGATACGAGTTTCATTCGTTCCGTCACCTCGAGGCGTGGGAAACAATGAGACGCTCGCGTCGCGGTAAACTGGAGGGTCGTGTGCAGCCGGCCGATCCGCGCGATGACTCCTATCTCAAGTGCTGCTCGTATTTCAAAGCAAAAATCGCTCGCTCGACGGCTCGTATCTCAAAGATCTCGTATGTTAGGGCACTCGTATCTCGAGGTACTGCTATATTTTAAATGTTAAAAGAAAGCAGCCGCTCAGCATCTAGGTGGCCCCGTGAGATGGGCCTGGGATGGGAGTTGGGAGCCGGGAGCCCGGGATCTGTGCTGCAGCCGCAGGGGCGCTCGGCAGAATTGGCTGAGCCATCAGACGCCCTAGCTGCCCGCCGCAGCTGTGCGTGAGTGCGGCTGGCAGAGCGAGCGCCCCATGTTGAGAAGTTTAGTGCTTTTTCACCGGGAGACACGCCGCTGTGAAATGTGGGGAGCGGTGGTAGACGAGGAAAGAAACACTTTCCGAAAGAGCCACGCTCTCCAGGTGACTGCCAGTCACTCCGGTAAAAACCGAAGTTCTGGGGGCGCCGGGAAGCCATCTCGCTCCCCTCGCCACCTGGACAAGAGGTGCCATCTGCCCCTCGCCCCCCGCAGAGCGGGATGTGGGGTGTTTTGAGGTTCCCACGCCTGCCCCTTGGAAGGAGATCCCAGCGAACCGTTGGGAGGGCGGGAGGACCTTTCCGGAAGGGACGCCGCGGGGACACGGGGCCGACGCTGTCTTCACGGCGCCCACGGCAGGCCGCCTTCACTCCCTCCTCCTCCTCCTCCCGCTGCACCTGCACCCCACCTCTCAGGACCGGGCCGCAGAGCCAGGCGGAACACGAGACGTGAAACAGGACCCAGCCCAACCAGGGGGCTCCCTCCTTTCCGGCTTCCAGTCACAGCGCGGCTGAACCACAAGGCTTCACCTGGTTTTGAGCACAAACCACACCGAACCAACCATTCGTTGTCATGGTTTCGGTTTGAAAGCGGGGTTTCATGCAAAGCGTGCCCCAGTTTCAGAAGACTGCCTCGGCAGACACGGCCCGGCCCGCCTTCCGCCTCCTGCGCGCCCGGGCAGCCGGCGTGGAGAAGGGGTCGCTGCCGGCCCTGCCCCCCACCACCACCACCCCCGGGTGGTGAGAAATCTTGCCCAGGCGATCGCCACGATGAAGGGAAACCGTCAGGCACACCCACAAGCAATGCCATCGATGCGGTCACTGGGCTTTTTTTGCACAGACAGAGTGAGCGCTTTTGACGGGAGCGACTCAGGAAGGAGCGGGAGGCCATGCGCTATGTGTGGTGGCGAAGGCGAGACGGGAGCATCGCGGAGGATGACCTGGGCCGCCCGGTCCCGCTCCTCGGCAAACCCGAGACCCGTCCAGGCAAAGTGGGCTCCTGGCGGACGGGGCACGAAGCCCCTCCGCATGCCCCACCTGGAAGGAGTTTAGCCTCCTTCTCAGAAGCGAGCCTGGGGCCCTGGCCCCTGGAAAGAGAGGCTCAGGTGAAGATGCTGCAAGCTCCGTTTCCATGGCACCCAGGGAAGCCACTACCTTGTCTTCCTGGTACATAACACGCACTGGGCATGTAGACCAGGGCTCTCATACTGAACACACAGAAGAATGGACTGAATCTGTCGTAAAACACGTGTTACGTCGATGAATACGCAACAGTGAAGATTAGTAAAATACATGGCTTCTTACAAATGGCGTCTGTCTGTGTGACAGCGTGAAAGTAACTCACACCCACCTCCCCGCTGTGACCACATTGGGTTCCCAGGAGGGAGTCGGGGTGGGGGGTGGTGTCTTAGGGAGATGACGGACTGGCATGTTCCATCCAGATCTGGCAACCGGTAGCTGCACGGGTTCGACGTTGCCTCAGTGATCTGCAGCGCAGACAACACATCTCCTGGGTGGAGTCGCTGTGCAGCCTGGGAGACGGTTACAATCTCATGTCCCAGGAGCCGGGATGGGAATAGGTCCCAGGAGTTCTGGGAAGCACTGGAAGTTTCCGCAGCCACGTCCTCCTTCATACGAACAGAACACAGGCCTGCGAACGAAGAGACAGCCGCTGGAGGAAGAGCCCTAAAACCTGGTGCCATCCGATGAGGTGGGGACCCTCCCCAGTGGGGGCTCCGTTTGGGGAATGCTGGGGTTTAGGGGCCCAGGAAACATTCAGGCACAGCACTCGAGGGCCTCCCAAAAGTTGGCTCTAGACATTCCGGTGGGGAGTTCTGGGCTGGAGACAGGGATGTGGGGGTCACTGACGTGAAGGTATGGAGTCCGTACTCTCAGCCCGGGCAAGATGCGGAGGGGGAAGAGGGCCAGGAGGACCATCGGGGTCTTCGACCCACTGGTCCTGTACCCCAAACTAGACAACACGGCGACGTGATGGAGAGCGGGCCTCAGGAACGAGGGCTGTGGGAAGGGCCGCCCCCATCCCCTGCAGAACAGATGTAAATCCCACAGCACCTTCCTTCCATGGAAAGCTCCGGTCTGTCCTCCGTAAGGGGCAGCTCATAGTAAATAGACCAGCGGTTCTCAGCCTGTGGGTCACGACCCCTTTGGGGGTCGAATGACCCTTTCACAGGGGTCACCTAAGACTATTGGAAAACACCTATTTCCCATGGTCTTAGGAACCAACACACCGCTCCTCGGTGTAGCAAAATGTGGCCATGTCGTTTAC
Source organism: Lasiurus cinereus (assembly GCA_011751065.1). NCBI lineage: Eukaryota > Metazoa > Chordata > Mammalia > Chiroptera > Vespertilionidae > Lasiurus > Lasiurus cinereus. The sequence continues at coordinate 8,815 of JAAGEH010001952.1, forward strand.
TGTTGTCCTAGGAAGACTGTTGCCCAGGCTACACCACGATTCAAGACACCATTTCATTTATTTGTCATGAGAAATAAATATTTCACAATATATAATGACATATTGTTTTTGTGGTTCATCCCTATGCTTTAATGATGTTCCATTTGTAACAAGGAAAATACATCCTGCCTATCAGATATTGACATGACAGTTCATCACAGGAGCAAAATGACAGCGATGAAGTAGCCACGGAAATAATTTTATGGTTGGGGGTCGCCACCCCATGAGGAGCTGTGTTAAAGGGTCTCGGCCTGAGGAAGGGTGAGAACCACTGAAATAGACCCAACGCATACTCACCCCATCCCCCCAAAGAGCAGCCGGCGATGATGACGTTTTTTAGGAGAGGATTCACCAAGGACTTCTGTCAAATAGCCAGTGCCGTTAGGTGACACCTGACTCCCGCCCCCGTCACCAGGCGAGGCTTTCACTCTCCCCACCCTTCGGGGGACACACAGGTGTGCTTGCCGTTAGTTTGTTCGCTCTGGAGGGCAACGCGCGCGACGCATGCCTTTGGGGAGGTAATAAGCAAGTGATGGACGCGCCAGCAGATGGGATCCATTTTCACTTCCAAAGGTTCCTTGGCTCGGCGCCCAGCAACCACTTCTGTTCTCTCCGTTGAGGTGGGGCGGGAGGTGTTGTGCTGTGGACTACCGGAGTGGAGGCAGGAACCAGGCATTCCCTCGATGAAAAGGATCCATCCCACGCCCCGGGGGTCACTGCCGGGCTGTCCGCGTCAATATTCCTAAGTCCCTTGGAAGATGGGGCCATGGGCGTTGAAGTTTCCAGGTTTCCCCGTCAAAATGAGCTCACCCGGGTGCCACGTGGTGGAATAAGTTACATAAAGATCTGGGTCGCGGACATAAAAATGAACCTAAGTGTTGGCGTGTTCCTGTGCTCGGGCGTTAATCCTCCTAAACTAGATGGAGGACGTTAAGCTCTCTGAGTGGACGTTAGGCTGCCTGGAAGCATCGTGAACATCGCCGGGAGCGGGTTCCCCCAGGGGAGACGGCAGCGCGACAGGCAGCCCCGTCCCGGCCACAGAAACCCTTCGCAAGGCGCTGGTGAACCACACACGACGGGGTGGCACTCGTTCAGCGAAATATGTGGTGTCTGAGGTTGGATTGTTGCAATTCGTGGGCTCCCCGGAGACTCGTCTCTCCCTCTGCTGACCTGTTTCCTACCTTCTGGTGTGGTTACCTCCTCCTTCCACTCCATGGCGGCGAGACGCGCACCTTCCCTGTGACACAGACCGAGTCAGAGGACGGACCCCATGCTTAGCAGGCGGGGGGCGGATGGATGGATGGATAAACAGATGAGTGGATGGATGGATGAATGGATGGATGGAAGGATGGATGATGAATGGGTGGTAGGTGGAAAGAAGCGTACCAAAAATTTTAAATGTGCCTAGAAAGGGATTAAAGTAATCTAAACATTAGTTATTTTCTTTTTTTAATGTTTTTTTTTTCATTGAGTTTTAGGGAGAGAGGAAGGGAAAGGGATAGGAAGTTAGAAACATCGATGATGAGAGAGAAACATCACCCATCAGCTGCCTCCCGCAAGCCCTCTACTGGGAATCGAGCCCACAACCCCAACATGTGCCTGACCAGGAATCGAACCCCGACCTCCCGGTTCATGGGTGTCCGTGGGACCACACTCCACCACGGAGCCCCACCGGCCGGGACATTAGGTATTTTCTTAAATTGAGGTAAATGGAAGGATCCCTTTTAACAGAAAGGATTACAAGCAAAGGATAAGATTAAGCGAGTTCCCAGTGCTTAGCTTTCTCGGGATCCTCCCGGTTGACCTGTCGTCCGGACATTCATGAAGAAAAGAAGGCCACGTTGCCACCACACTTTTTAGGTCAGAGCTGTGGCTGGCACTTCCCGAGTGTCCCGGGCCCCTTTCCGGCTGGCAGATGCCGGCCCAGCCCGCGTTGCTTCGGCGCCCCCGGGAGCTGGACCCGGTGCTGACCCACTAGTGAGGCTGGGCTGCGAATAACCCCGCACGCGTGCCTGTGGGCGCGGGCGTGTCCTTCAGCGGCTCCAGCCTCGTTTCCCCGTGTGTACAGTCGGCTTAAACCTGCACCGCCCCCCTCACTTTATGGGTGATGAAGAGCAGATGGGCGCATATGGAAACCCCCCCCGCCCTCCCCCCCGTTTAGCAACAGCTGCGCAGAGGCTGAGCCAACACTGACAGGCGGAGTTGCCTAACCCGGAGGCTTTGCTCTCCCTCGGCGTTTGGAAATGACTTGAACACACAGGAAAGTTGCAAGAGCCACAGGGAGCACTTCCGGACACACTTCCCCGAGATTGCCCCACCGCGCGCCTCCCGCTGCTGGGCACGCGCGCTCGCGTCCCTCTCCGCGGGCAGCGGGGTGGGTGCCTGTGAACCGCGGGCAGGAGGGTGGGTGCTGGCCTGGGCCGGGCACTCGGAGGGCCGAGTGAGGGTGCAGATCTGACCAATAAGACGGGAAAACGAATGGCTGTAGCGATGCCGCGGCAGGACCCTGGGCAACTTAGGGACCAGAGAGGAAGCCTCTTCGTCAGCCTGCGGACCACAGGGTCCCGGGTTCGAGTCCAGTCAAGGGCGTGTACCTCGGTTGCAGGTACCTCCCCGGCCTGGGCCCTGTTCAGGGTTCGTGCAGGAGGCAGCCCATCGATGTGTTTCTCTCACGTCGATGTTTCTCTCTGTCTTTCCCTCTCTCTAAAAATTAATAGAAAAAGAGCCTCAGGGGCAGGATTAAAAACAAGAAAGGCAGGGTGCTTTCCCAGGAGGAGGGGAGGGGCAGGAAGGCCCGCGGAGGGCCACTGGGTCAGTGTTTTGCGCCCCGCCAGCGGCGTCAGGACGGGACACTGCCTCCTGTTCCACGCCATGCCCTCTCCCAGGAGAAGGGGCTGAACTGGGACATCCCGACAGCAAATCAGCTGATTTCCTGGGCCAGCCTGAGTGCGCTGGGCCCAACCTCATCCCCGAGTCGTCCCTGGAGTGGAGGCCGGTCACCCAGGTGTTTCCAAACCTCCTGTTGGGGACGGAGCGTCCTCGGCCTCGGGGCCTTGCAGACAGACCTCCAGGCCTGGAGCGGGCGCCCCTGTCCCCCCTGCTGGTCCCGATTCTGGGGAGGGAGGGCCCTTCCCGGAATACCGACTCAGCCAGCGGCACAAAGCCCAGGCCAGTGCCCGATGTGAGACGCCATCGCCACACGGAGCGGCGGGTTCTTCAGGAACCCCCTTCCGGGCAAGCGTGTCCGCCCCGAGCTGCCTCTGCCGGCCTGGCCCCGGCTCAGCACCCCAATCCCAGGGCAGATGGGACCCGGGTCTGGTCCAAAGCTCCGTGGCACAGAGAACACGCCCGTGAGGATGGGCTTTGCCAAGTACGCCTGGCACCTTCCGGCCTGGGGATCCTCATTCCGCGTTTGACCTGCTTGTGGAAAGCCACGGTGAGACGGGCTCGGCTTTCCCTCGGGACCTGACAAAGCCCGTGAGTCCTGGCCGCTGACCCCGGCCCCGTCCAGCCGGCCGTTCGTCCGTCCGTCCGTCCGGCTGCCGCCGCTGTGTTCTGCACGCTGCGCCGGGCGGGCGGGCGGGCGGCGTGGCCCCGGCGGGCGCGCAGGAGGCGGGGCGGCGCATCTGGCTCCTGGCAGCAGTACAAAGCGCCCCCGCCTTTGATCTCCGGCTTCAACGGCAGCGGCATCTGATAGTGGAGGCGGCAGGGGAAGACGCGGCCGACAAGCCCCCTTCATTTCCGCCGGCTCGTCCTCCCCCTTTCATCTTCCGCTGCTTCCCTGCCCCTCTGTCTCCCGTCCCGCGCCTCTGTTGGTGTTTTTTTCTTCTCCTCCTTCTTCTTCTCGGCCCCTGAGAGGAGCAGGATGGATTGGAGGAGGAGGAGGTGGGCTTCCTTCCAGCCCAGACCTGTCGGGGGGGGCGGGGAGGAGGAGAGGGAGTCTCCCATCTCCTCTCATCTTTTCTGAGTCTGCGCCCTCCTTCGTCCTCCTTCGTGAGGGTCAAGGTTAGCCTCTCGCTCCACCGGCCGCAGCGCAGGGGCCGGGCCAGCGCTCAGCCAGGGCAGGGCAGGGCAGGGCGGCTTGCTCAGAGGCAGCCTGCTCTCCAGACGTGGTGAGCACCGGAAAGGGAATGCAGCGTCCCTCTCTGGTTCCGGCCGGCAATCGGGGCAGACGGAGGGGGGCTTGGCCTTCAAAGGGCACTGAGACAAAGGAAGGGGAGATGGAGACCCGAACGGGCCACCTGGAGGCCGGCCCGCGCCTCCACACGGGGAGCGAGTTTGCCATCCGCGCTCCTGGTTCCGCCAGGCACGGCCTCTTACAGAACCGCTCCTGCGGTGACGGCGTCGTTTGGGCGGGAGGGGAACCCCAGGACCCGGGAACCCAGCCTCGCACAGGAGGGTGCGGGCTCAGAAATGCTGGTGTTGCCAAAACCGGTGTGGCTCGGTAGATAGAGCATCGGCCTGCGGACTAAAAAGTCCCGGGTTCGATTCCGGTCAAGGGCATGTATCTTGGTTGCAGGCACATCCCCAGTGGGGGGCGTGCAGGAGGCAGCTGATCGATGTCTCTCTCTCATCAATGTTTCTAACTCTCTATCCCTCTCCCTCTCTGTAAAAAATCAATAAGATATATTAAGAAAGAAAGAAAGGAAGGAAGGAAGGAAGGAAGGAAGGAAGGAAGAGAAAGGAAAGAAATGCCAACATCACCTCTGCCAGTCACCAAGTGCTCACTCACCCTCAGGGAGTCCCTGAGGTTCCCCGCAGGCCAGGCCCACCCATCGCTCCCCCACTCTCATCCGACACGGACCGAGAGGCCAGGACACAGCCCCAGAGTCGGCCACCTCCACAACCTGCCTCCTGGGAACACTCTGGGCCCAGGAAGGCTGTAGGGAGCTGGGTCCCGGGTGCGGGGCCCGGGGCGATGCGGGGGAGGCTGACCAGGGTGTCCCCAGAGGCCCAGGTGCCAGGAAGGCGGGTTCGGGGCAGGAAGGACATCCACAGACTCTCGTGAGCTCAGCCCTGGCCTCTGCATGTAGGGAGCATCGGGATGGACTTGGGGTGAGCTGGGGCTGGGAGAGACACCCCACGCTCTTCTAGAAATCTCCTCCTCATGCCGCAGCGCCGCGGATCTGACACCAGCGCCGCCTCTGCTGGGAAGCCGAGTGCTGGACTGGCTAATATTGGGGTTCCCAGCTAACATTGGGGCTTCCAGCATGCTGCCACATGCAACAGGGGCTAAGTCTTGCATTGCTTGGTGCTTGGTCTCACTGGCACACTTCCTTGCATGAGCATCGCTTGGCCAAGTTCAAGTGGGTGACGTGGAGACAGAGGCAAGGCCGCCATGCATAGGGCTGGGTGTCGAGAGGGGTCGTCCATGCAGGTGCTTAGAGAGCCTTCTGTCCTTGTCACCTACAGCCAGGCGCCCGAGATCCAAAGTCATCGGGACCCGGCCGGGTCCCCCAACTGGCGGCAGCCGGCACTGCTGTGCCCATCGCTCTCCCGGGTGCTGGGTGGGGGCTCTTGGACAGGGACGGGGACCGGGTGGGGAGCAGGAGGGGTCAGCCGTGCGTTTGACGGGCAGAGCCGAGAACCTGTATGCAATGTCCCGCTGCGAGGCTCCGAGGTCGTCGGGAGAGCGGCCTCATAGCGGGAGGGGGAGCGCGGCTCATTCGCTCATTGGCTTTTCCGTGGACACGGGCTCCCGGCGCCCTCCCCGCTGGGGCCGTGCACGCACATGGCTGTCTGTCCTCCTGCTCAGCTGTGAGGCAGCCTCTGTCCCAGCCCCACAATGGCTCCTTTGGGGGCCCGCATGGGTCTCGCCCCCCAAGAAAGAGCACAAAGTGCCTCTTCCGCCGCATTTCCTTCCGAACCGCGGGCTTTGTCCTCGGAGCCCGCGCTGCATCGGTTGGCGGACTGCGTTGCCATGTGTTGCCTTGCCAGTGGGTAAGGGGGACATGTGGTTCAGCTAAAGAAAGAGCAAAAGGTGCGGGCACATCTCCAGTGGGGGGCGTGCGGGAGGCGCCTGATCGATGTCTCTCTCTCATCGATGTTTCTGACTCTCTATCCCTCTCCCTTCCTCTCTGTGAAAAATCAATAAAATATATATATAGTTTTTAAAATCTTTATAAAAAAAGAAAAAGAAAAAGGAAGTGGAGCCAGACTCTCTGGACCGTGGACCCGGGGGGAGACGTCGGTTCTGGCCGGTCCGAGAGCAGCCTGCTCCCGGCCGCGCCTCCAGCGATTCCTGGGTCAGAGCACGGCCTCCGCCTGCTGACCGCATGGGAGCACGCCGGGTGGCTGTCCGTCTGTCCATGACGTCCCCGCGGCTCCGGGCGCCTGTGTGCTCGTTAACGCCTTCCCCCCGCACCCCCCCAACGGCTCACCCTTTGGCCCTCCTCCCCCCGGAAGTCTTCGGGGGACCTGCCCACGGGAGGGTGACCTCCGCCCGCAGCTGTTCCCAGCTGTTACCTTGTTGCCACACGGGCCCACATCACTGCGACTCGCCTCACCCCCCACGCCTGTCCGTCAAACCGGGCTCCATCCAGGGCGCCCGCCCCCCGGCTGCCTGCGAGGCCGGAGCGATAAGCCTGAGGAATGGCAAACCCTCCGCGGCTTCCCTAGTCATTCATCTCAGTCCGCGGGCTCCCCGGGGGACAGGAACCTGGCTCCCCCAGTCGGACGGAAGGACGGAGCGCCTCCCAGGGCAGATGTGCGGGCACCACCTGGCTCGCCATATCTGCTCGAACCCTTTGAAAACGGCCCTCCTTGCACGGCCGTGCAGGTGGAAGCCAGCTGAGGGCGGGTTTCAGACACAGGCCCCCGCCTCCTGCACCCCGCACATCCCTGGGTTTGGCTGGTTCCGGACGGGCCCTCGGTGACTCCCATGTCACAGGAGGGAGTTCTGGGAATGCAGCCGTGGGGAGTGGGTACAGCTCTGTTCCCACAGGGCGCCAGGCCATGCGTGGAACCGTGCCCAGCCCCGTCCCAAGGCTCTGTGGGGAGGAAGCCACAGACCGGCCTGCAGGGTGATGGGCACACGGGTGCGGGGGGTGGGGGGGGAATGGAGGATGCAGGGCATCCTGACCGGCTGGCAGAGGTGGGCCGAGGGGCAGGGATGTGTTGGCACGCCTGTTCCCCTGAAAGGGTTCCTCGAACTGCACCCGTGATGAACCTTGGATGCCCCAAAGGTCATTTGGGCAGTGACACCGGGAAGGGACAGAAGGTCGCGCTCGGATGTGACTGGCCGCACCCCCGGAGCCAGTTCCGCGTCAGCCGGGGCCGCTGTGCCTCCGGCGGCTCCTTGGAGCGGGAGAACTCACTCCGCAGCTGTGTGTCCGCTCTCAATGCCGCCAGTCATTAGCGGACGAATGAGCACCAGCCAGAGCACATGTTCCAGGCGGAGGTCTATTCTCCACGTGCTCGCTGAGCCAGTGCTGGAAAGAAAATAATTCTCACCCAGCCGGCCCGTGTGGCTCCGTGGTGGAGCGTCGACCTATGAACCGGGAGGTCATGGTTTGATTCCCGGTCAAGGGCACAGGCCTGGGTGGTGGGCTTGATCCCCAGTATGGGGCATGCAGGAGGCCGTCGATCCAGGATTCTCTCTCATCATGGGCGTTTCTGTCTGTCTCTCTCTCTTCCTTTCTCTCTGAAATCAATTAAACAAAGAAAGAAAGATCTTTCTCTTCCCTTCCAGCCACGCCCTGGTTGGCACAGTTGGGGTGTCCTTAGTCACGTGACTATGGGCTCACCCTCCCAGGTCTCCTGTTCAGCAGCAGGTACCACCTGACCTGGGAGGAGATGGCGGCCTTGCCTCTCTCTCCACGTCACCCACTTGAACTTGACGATCACGTTGTCCAAGTGATGTTCATGCAAGGAAGGGTGACAGTGAGATCAAATGCCAAGCAATGCATGACTTAGCACCTGCTGCATGTGGCAGCATGCTGGGACCCCCAATATTAGCCAGTCCAGGAGAACCCCCTCACCCCCGCCTAACTCTCAGGAAAACTGGGAAAGATATGTTAGACCAGTGGTCGGCAAACTCGTTAGTCAGCAGAGCCAAATACCAACAGCACGATGATTGAGATTTCTTTGGAGAGCCACATTTTTTTAAACTTAAACTTCTTCTAACATCACTTCTTCAAAATAGACTCGCCCAGGCCGTGGTGTTTTGTGGAAGAGCCACACTCCAGGGGCCAAAGAGCCGCAGGTGGCTCTCGAGCCGCAGTTGGCCCTCGAGCCGCAGTTGGCCGACCACTGGGCTAGGTGATCACAATCCATGCAGTTTTACCTGGATTGCTATGTAATTCGTGGAAGCTCTTTGTTCAGGGAAGCTGAGAACCTCAAAGATTAAGAGCGTGGTGTGGGAGGGAGTTGCAAGCACCTGAAATAATTTCTTCAATCTCCTTTTTTCCTTCCGATGTTGTTTGTTAAGAAGGAGAAGGATTGGGGGACAGAGAATGGGAATTATCTAAGCCAGGGCTCTGCTCGGGCACCTCCCCCTCCGCCTCCCCCACCACCCGTCTCTGGGGTTTGAGAGAAAATGTTGGCCCGGTCACGTCTGTGCGGGGGGGGCTAGGCGGTCAGGTTTCTGCCAGGCTGCCCAGGCCCTGTTCTCACCCAGGTCGGTCAGCGTGTGAATTACCTGGGGCTTCAGAACCAACCGGAAGGCACCGTCTGCCAAGCGTCTGAGCCTCGATGGAGGGGACCGTCCCCATGAATAGGCTGCCAAGGTCATGGGCCCGACAGCTGACCCCACTCGGGGCGCTCCCGTCCTCCTCCCAGCGCCAGGGCTGCCTGTGCCGGCTCCATCAGGAGGGTTCGGGGCGGGGGAACCTGGGAAACCGGGAGCACGGGCAGCGAGTCCCCCAATGCTATCTGGGTCGCTGTTAACGCTACAGGTCCCCGCCTTGCGGTTCCCGGGCACGAGCTAGGCCTGAGAGCCACCATGTGGTCCCTGCTGGAACCCCGACAGGCCGTCCGGTCAGTGCCCGGGGTGGGGGAGGGGTCCACCAAACAGAGCCTCCGCTGGCCTTGGTTTCTGTGCCGTTTTGTTCTTTATTTTTCCACCCCGTGTGAGAAGAGTGGTTATGAAGCCAGAAACAGCGGGACACTCAGAGTGAAATCAGCCTGTCTGCCCGCCCACGCGTGGCTGTCTCCTCAGCGCGGGCCCAGGGACCCGTGACTGTTCCCCGAGGGCCTCCTCCATCCGCTTCCCACGCACCCCGCTCCTGGGAGGCACCCCCCCCCCCGTTCCCGGAGGCCCACTGCCACCGACCCAGACGCGGGGACGTGGGGGGCGGGCTGAGCAGACTCACTGCGGCTCTGGACCCAGGTCAGGGGGAGCCTGTGAGCCGGGCAGGACGGTGGGGGGCACCCTGGCTGTGCCCTTTGGGTGGGGGGCCAGGAGGGACTCGTACCTCCATCCTGAGTTGAGGATCCCCACCCCCCACCCCCACCTGCTGTCGGCCCTGTTACTCAGCACGAAGCCATGTGGTTGGGGATGTGCGATTTGCTGCCTGGGTCCGTGGAGACCCTCGTGTGCAGGACGCCCGGCCCACACAGAGGGGCTCGGGGTCACCTCAGGCTGGGAGGGCTCCGTTGATCCACTGATGGTCCTCACCACGCGGCCCTAAACCTGTTCCTCCCTCACCCCCATGGGTGGAAGGCTGCCCCACAGTTACTAGGTGGCCGGCCGGGCGTTTAGCACCACCGTGCCCACCAGACTCGGGGGAACAGCGCCCAGCACCACCCAGAGCAGCTCCTGGAGCGGCCACAGGGCACCCGGACCGGGGAGTCGGCAGGAAGCCGAGCCCCGGGGAGTCCGAGGAGTGTGGCCGTGACCGAGCCGGCAGAGGGGCCACCGCAGTGGTACATCTGCAAACATCTGCAAACATCTGCCGGCCCACGTGTCTGCACAGCTGGCGGCACAGGCCTCGTGTGTAAGAGGGTGGAGGTCTTACAGGAGCGCGTTAGAGCGAGGCCAGGTCCCGTTTTCTAACTCTTAGGACATTGCCGGGAACCAGACCATGCATGGTCACCCAGCGCCAGCGCTGTGTCAGCACCGGGCCAGAGCCGCATCCTGAGCCTGGGACACAGAGTCTGCCCCACAGAGGCGGGGTTTGGGGAGAGATTCCTGGACCGCCCCCCAAGCTCTGCGGTTTCTGAACCTCGCGAATTCTCCCCTGGCCTGGCGGCGGGGCTGGGAGGTACCGGGCTCAGGAAATGGGGGATGCTTTTCCTTCGTTGTTCTCCCCTTCTCCTTGGGGTGATGCTCCCTCTGAGCGCAGGCCCGGAGGTCTGGGGGTTCGGGGGGGGGGGGTGTGGTCCAGAGGCCCTGCACCCTGAGGATGCGAGCTGGCTGGCTTTGACTTGCTGCACGCATCTCTCGTTAATTCGGCCTCGGAACTTCAAACAAAGGAAAAGAGACACGGAAATCATCGTCTGGAGCTAAACATCAAACGATGAGATGATCCTTCTCCCCGGCCATTAAAAAAGGAGAGTCCGCCCTAGCCAGCTTGGCTCAGTGGATAGAGCGTGGGCCTGCGGACTGAAGGGTCCCGGGTTCGATTCCGGCCAAGGGCACAGGCCTGGGTTTTGGGCTCCACCCCCAGTGGGGGGCGTGCGGGAGGCAGCTGATCCATGATTCTTTCTCATTGATGTTTCTATCTCTCCTTCTCCCTTCCTCTCTGAAATCAGTAAAGAAATGTATTTTTTAAAAAAACAAAAAAGAAAGGAGAGTCGGTACGTCTGTCGTTCCTATCTCTGGCTGCGGTACAACCACCTCAGAGAGAGCGAGGGGGATGGAGCTGCCGTGTCCCCTGGCGTGGAGGCCTGGCCTCAGGAGAGCCTTCAGTGAGAGCCAGAGCGGGTGCCACCAGGGAGAGACGGGTCTGAGAGTCCGGTCAGTGGTCGGGCAACGACTCCCCACACCAGGCCTGTCCCTTGGTGCCCGTGTGGGTGGGGCGGTCTTTCTGCCTTGCATTCAGCTCCTCGTGGAGCGGAGTCCGATGCCTTGCTGGGGATGTCGGCCTGGGCACGGGTCTGCACCTGGAGGGAAAAGCAGAGAGCAGTTCTTTTCCTTTAAATATATTGTGTGGATCTCAGAGAGAGGAGGGGAGAAGGAGAGAGAGAAACATCCATGATGAGAATCAGGGATCGGCTGCCTCCTGCACGCCCCCCACTGGGGGTGGAGCCCGCAGCCCGGGCCTGTGCCCTGAAGTTCACAGCTCTGACGGGCCGGGTGCGCTGTGGCTCGCTGGGATGAACCCGCTCTTCTCTGTCCTCTGTCACCAACGGGCGCCCTTGCCGACTGTCACACGGGATCATTGCGTCCGTCTCCAAGGGAAGAACTCCAGGTCCCTCCGGCAATAGATGCGGCCGTCCCTGGGCAGCACAGGACAGCAAACGTGCTGTGACAACAACGGGCGGGCCAACTGTCTGGCTCCTGCTACAGGTGTCCTACGCGCTCCTCTCTCGCTGTCTGCGGAAGCAGCCGTTAGAACAAGAAAGGGGACCTGCTGAACCTCGGTATTAAATCATGGTCCCTGAGTTTCTTTGTTCCCCGAGACAAGATGTTTGGAAGATGTGGCGAGGCTG
>JAAGEH010001953.1:1287-20444 GCA_011751065.1 Lasiurus cinereus
CGCCCTGCCGCTGGCTGCGGCTTCTGGTCCAGTTTTCTTTGGAGCCGGGCGGCCCGGGCCGCGGCGCTGACTCACGCCTTCCCGGTCTTCCTGCCGGTTCTCGGCTCGGCTGGGGCCGCGGCCTGGGCCCGGGGTGTCGCAATTCCCCTCAGGAAACCGGACCAACCGCCCGCTCGCGAGAGGCCGAGGTCGGGGGCCGGAGCCCGGGCTGCCAGGCTCTTTGCTCTCCGTGTCTCTGTCCTCCCCCTCCGGCTGCACCGAGGGAGCGGACGCGCAGACGGTGTGCGTGTGCGGGGCCTCCGTGTCACATGGCTCCTCTGTCGGTGATGGCACCCACCCTCCTGGGGATGCAAGAGAGTGCCAGGGCTGGATGTTTTACTTTATTCTTTTTTTTTAAATATATTTTATTGATCCTTTACAGAGAGGAAGGGAGAGGGATAGAGAGTCAGAAACATCGATGGAGAGAGAGACATTGATCAGCTGCCTCCTGCACGCCCCCCACTGGGGATGTGCCCGCCACCAAAGTACATGCCCTTGACCGGAATCGAACCAGGGACCTTTCAGTCTTCAGGCTGACGCTCTATCCACTGAGCCACACCGGTTTGGGCTATTTTATTCGTTTAATATTTCTTTATTGATGTCAGAGGGGAAAGGAGAGGGAGAGAGAGAGAGAAACATCTATGATGAGAGGGAATCAGGATTGGCCGCCCACTTCACGCCCGCTACTGGGAATTGAGCCCGCCACCCTGGCCTGTGCCCTGACCAGGAATCAAACCCGGGGCCCTTCAGTCCCCAGGCTGACGCTCCATCCACTGAGCCACGCCAGCCAGGGCCGGGGCTGGGTTAGATCAGCCTGCATCCGTGCCAGTTCCTCGACACGCACACCCTGTCTGTGTGTGAGCACCAGCTCTACCGCCCCCCGTGGTGGAATGCCCACGACCATGTCACGAGGGCGGGCACCGGGTGGACGGCGGTCCTTCCTGCGGGCTGTGCGGGCTGCGTGGGGAGAGGGTTGTTAAGGGTGCTCAGGAAACGTCGACTGGCAGTGGTCAAGCAGACCTCCCTCCTCTGGGGGGCGCTGCGGCCGAGAGAGGGCCCCCTGGTTGCCAGCATGAGCACCCGTGGGTGCGGTTGGCATCAGCCTCACGGGGCCAGGCAGAGGGGACAGGGGGACCAGCCTGGCCAGGAAGGTGAGGGCAGACGCACACACATTCCGTCACCAGGAGGGTGAGCCGCAGGGAGCGGGGGATGGGAGGGAAGCAGGGGTGGGGAGAGGAGCACGTTCAGGACGAGGGGGGGGCAGGAAGGCACCGGGTGCAGGATGGCCGTCCCCCGTGAGGATGCAGCTGGCATCAGGGAGAGCGTCCTGCGTAAAGAGCGGCCAGCACCCTGAGGAACCCCCATAACGTGTCCCAAGGACCCCGCCAAGATCTCCCATTCCAGAATGTTCCTCCATCCACAGCCACTACGCCCCCTCCCTCCACAGCCTCACTCCCACCGCCTGCCCTCTGCCACCTTCCCGGTGACCCCGACGCCTGTGGCCGCCTCTGCAGCCGGCCGGCGGGACCTCGAGAAGGAGCCGTGTCCTTCCCTGAGGGGCTGGACCCAGGCTCCGTGGTCCAGGACGTCTCCCCGGCAGCTCTGACCCCTCACCCCCACCCACCCGGCCCACTCTTGCTTCCCCCACCAGGCCCCCCCCGGACACCCCGGGGGCCCCCGCGCCCAGGGAGCCCCTCCCCGAGCCCTGAGCACCTCCATCAGACTGTAACCCCGGGAACCGCGAGAGAAACGTGTCCCCAGCTGAATCTGTCACCTTCCGCCCAGACTTCCCACCTTCCTGTTCCAGGCCGAGGCGCCACCAGCCCCTGCATGGCCAGGGAGCGGAGTTTGACCCCCCACCTTCACCCCCACCCCAGCCACCCCCGGGCGAAGGTCAGCCTTCCCCTCCCCCCTCTGGCTGTGCAGGCACCACGCTGGGGTGGCCTGGCACGCAGGCGGGGTGGCGGGTGAGGCCAGAGAGTGGAAAGACTGATCGTCACCGTCACCGCTTACTGGAAGCGGCGGGGGGGGCGGGGGGGGCCCAGAGGCAGGGGGCCGGCCAGCAGGTGTTTGGCAGCTCGAGACGCTCTCGCGTCGGTGGCGGCTCCTCGGGAAGCGGGCGCTCGTGGCTCCCGGTAGGGGCACACGTGTCGTCAGACGCACTCTTGTTGTCCACCGTGCGTGGAGGTCGCCCTCGTTCCACCCTCGGCACCTCGGTCGGACACTGCGGGGGAAAGGGCCCGTTTCTGGGAGGAGTGACTCACTGGGGCTAGGGCTGAGCTCGCCGTGACTCACCGGCTCTGGCCGGACCTCGGAGTGGCCGCCCCGAGAGCCCCGACCAGAAGCCTGGGTGAGAGGCGGGCTGTCTGACCCGCCTCGGCCTCCCGGGTGCCCCTCGGGCGCCCGCGAGTGGGGGCCTTCGCAGCCGGACGGGCTCCTCGGCTAGAGACGTGCAGGGGATGCAAACCTGGGGTGGGGGGATCCCCGAGGCTCCTAGGGATAGTGCCATCCAGTGGCTTCCCTCCCACCCCCTCCCCTCCCCTACCCCAGCCTCAATCCGGTCCCAGCACCCCTGGTCCTGGGACTGGGGGGAGGCTGAGCTTCTCTGAGCTCATTTCTTACTTTTTCAATTTGAGCATTTGACGACGAAACCGGTGTGGCTCAGTGGATAGAGCGTCGGCCTGCGGACTGAAAGGTCCCAGGTTTGATTCCGGTCAAAGGCCTGTACCTTGGTTGCAGGCACATCCCCAGTAAGGAGGTATGCAGGAGGCGGCTGATGGATGTCTCTCTCTCATGGATGTTTCTAACTCTCTATCCCTCTCCCTTCTTCTCTGTAAAAATAAAATAAAATATATATATAAAAAAATAAATCAATTTGAGAATTTCAGATAACAATGCCACATTTTGTTCCGGAGGCTAGATTTTTCTTTTTAGCCATAAAGAAAAAAATTGGCAAAACCAGGCTAAGAGTCTAGTGGGTGGTAGCTTTCCCAGTCTATCTCCTCTCCCCTCTCCCTCTCCCTCTCCCCCGCGCTCTCTCTCTCTCTCTCTCTCTCTCTCTCTCTTCCTCCCCCTCCCCCACACCTCTCCATCTCACGCTGGCAGCTCTGCACAAACACACCCAGAACCGAGCCCAGGCCATCGCTGGGCCTGGCGCCGGGTAGGAGCTGCGTCTCCACCGGCAGCAAAGCCTCCTGTGACCGAACACCGGACCGCGGAGCCGGTGCAAGCGCCGCGGCGTTAAACGTCTGCCCGGAGCATCCTGGCTTCCTGTGTGGCCACGGGGGCTGCTTAACTCCGGGGGGGGGGGGCCGGCCGGCGTCTCTGTGCGGTCACCGCCTGGCTGCGAGGTCCCCGCGGTGTGTACCCATGCCTTCACTTGGAAGGAGAGCAGCAGGCTCCGGCTTCGGGGACCTCGGTCCGTGGTGGGGACCGAGCCCCGGGGGTGCCAGGAGCTGCCCCTCGGTGACCAGCCAGGAGCAGAGTCACAACAGCAGGTCTGCGCCTCGATGGACTCGTTTGCCCCCCCCCGGGACCCTTGCTGCCTGCGGGGTGGGCATTACCATCCCTCCCGCCAGCAGGCGGCTACCCCCGAACCCCGAACCCCCCGGCTAGGCAGGAGCGAGGCAGCGCTGTGCTGGAGTCGGGGACCCGCTTCCGGTCTCTGAGCTCCGCAGGGCACCGCCCCGGACCCGGCCTCGCTCTGGCTTGTGTGGCACCTGAACCGAATGGGAAATGCTCGTCCGTGAAAGTGTGGCCCGGCCTTCCATCGCTGCTCCTCCTCCTCCGGCGGAGCACCGAGCATCGCGCGTCCAGCCAGACGCCCCTGCACAGCAAAGGAGCCGGGAAACCGGCCTGATGGACGGGGACTGGCTAGATAACGGTCCTCAAAACACCGCTCCACACGCACAGCGGGGAGCAGCCTCGGAGGGAGCCGGAGGCCGAGATAACGAGGGACCCGGCCGGCCGGCCGGCCAGGCGCCCGCCAGCAGTGCTCTGTGGGCTGATGTGTGGGGCTGCCCGAGGGACCCCAGATCCCGTTGCACCCCGTGATTCCCCCTGTGGCGTGCCTGGTACCCCGTGGGAGGCTTTCTTACGGAATATCGTCTGACCGTGATCACGCAGGGCTGTGTCTGCATTACCAACCTATGGGGTAGCGGGAGGGGTGAAATGCATTCGCCGTAGAGACCGTGATTATAGGGAACATGTGAGGGTTGATAGCGTGTCGAGTTGGGGGCATACGTTTGAGAGCAAAGCCCAGTCCAGGGAGAATCTTCCTCTCATCTGGGAGCTGTGGGTCGCAGGGAATGTCCAGAACTCAGGCCCAGGCATGCAGGCGACGTGGTTGACCTTCACGGCTCCCAGCAGCCATGCACAGCCGGGGCCTTCCGTGCTCCGAGCCCCCTGGCGTCAGAGTGGGGGTCACCGTGAATCTGGCTCTCCAGCTCGGGGAGAGGTCTGTCTGCTGAGAGTGAGGGGTGCCCCCCGCCCAGGGCGGGTGCAGGCGGTGCTTTGTCTGGGAACTCGGGCAGGAAGACGCCTCCGTCACCTAAACACGCTTCTCTTGTCCGAGCAGCGTGGCTTCATGATTGAGCGTCGGCCTGTGAACCAAGGAGGTCAGGGTTCGATTCCTGGTGAGGGCCCAGGCCTGCGTTGGGGGCTCGATGCCCAGTGTAGGGGAGTGCAGGAGGCAGCTGATCCCTGGTTCTCTCTCACGGTTGATACTTCTCTCTGTCCCTCCCTCTCCCTTCCTCTGTGCAATCAGTAAAAACATACAGTGGTACTTTGAGATACGAGTTTCATTCGTTCCGTCACCTCGAGGCGTGGGAAACAATGAGACGCTCGCGTCGCGGTAAACTGGAGGGTCGTGTGCAGCCGGCCGATCCGCGCGATGACTCCTATCTCAAGTGCTGCTCGTATTTCAAAGCAAAAATCGCTCGCTCGACGGCTCGTATCTCAAAGATCTCGTATGTTAGGGCACTCGTATCTCGAGGTACTGCTATATTTTAAATGTTAAAAGAAAGCAGCCGCTCAGCATCTAGGTGGCCCCGTGAGATGGGCCTGGGATGGGAGTTGGGAGCCGGGAGCCCGGGATCTGTGCTGCAGCCGCAGGGGCGCTCGGCAGAATTGGCTGAGCCATCAGACGCCCTAGCTGCCCGCCGCAGCTGTGCGTGAGTGCGGCTGGCAGAGCGAGCGCCCCATGTTGAGAAGTTTAGTGCTTTTTCACCGGGAGACACGCCGCTGTGAAATGTGGGGAGCGGTGGTAGACGAGGAAAGAAACACTTTCCGAAAGAGCCACGCTCTCCAGGTGACTGCCAGTCACTCCGGTAAAAACCGAAGTTCTGGGGGCGCCGGGAAGCCATCTCGCTCCCCTCGCCACCTGGACAAGAGGTGCCATCTGCCCCTCGCCCCCCGCAGAGCGGGATGTGGGGTGTTTTGAGGTTCCCACGCCTGCCCCTTGGAAGGAGATCCCAGCGAACCGTTGGGAGGGCGGGAGGACCTTTCCGGAAGGGACGCCGCGGGGACACGGGGCCGACGCTGTCTTCACGGCGCCCACGGCAGGCCGCCTTCACTCCCTCCTCCTCCTCCTCCCGCTGCACCTGCACCCCACCTCTCAGGACCGGGCCGCAGAGCCAGGCGGAACACGAGACGTGAAACAGGACCCAGCCCAACCAGGGGGCTCCCTCCTTTCCGGCTTCCAGTCACAGCGCGGCTGAACCACAAGGCTTCACCTGGTTTTGAGCACAAACCACACCGAACCAACCATTCGTTGTCATGGTTTCGGTTTGAAAGCGGGGTTTCATGCAAAGCGTGCCCCAGTTTCAGAAGACTGCCTCGGCAGACACGGCCCGGCCCGCCTTCCGCCTCCTGCGCGCCCGGGCAGCCGGCGTGGAGAAGGGGTCGCTGCCGGCCCTGCCCCCCACCACCACCACCCCCGGGTGGTGAGAAATCTTGCCCAGGCGATCGCCACGATGAAGGGAAACCGTCAGGCACACCCACAAGCAATGCCATCGATGCGGTCACTGGGCTTTTTTTGCACAGACAGAGTGAGCGCTTTTGACGGGAGCGACTCAGGAAGGAGCGGGAGGCCATGCGCTATGTGTGGTGGCGAAGGCGAGACGGGAGCATCGCGGAGGATGACCTGGGCCGCCCGGTCCCGCTCCTCGGCAAACCCGAGACCCGTCCAGGCAAAGTGGGCTCCTGGCGGACGGGGCACGAAGCCCCTCCGCATGCCCCACCTGGAAGGAGTTTAGCCTCCTTCTCAGAAGCGAGCCTGGGGCCCTGGCCCCTGGAAAGAGAGGCTCAGGTGAAGATGCTGCAAGCTCCGTTTCCATGGCACCCAGGGAAGCCACTACCTTGTCTTCCTGGTACATAACACGCACTGGGCATGTAGACCAGGGCTCTCATACTGAACACACAGAAGAATGGACTGAATCTGTCGTAAAACACGTGTTACGTCGATGAATACGCAACAGTGAAGATTAGTAAAATACATGGCTTCTTACAAATGGCGTCTGTCTGTGTGACAGCGTGAAAGTAACTCACACCCACCTCCCCGCTGTGACCACATTGGGTTCCCAGGAGGGAGTCGGGGTGGGGGGTGGTGTCTTAGGGAGATGACGGACTGGCATGTTCCATCCAGATCTGGCAACCGGTAGCTGCACGGGTTCGACGTTGCCTCAGTGATCTGCAGCGCAGACAACACATCTCCTGGGTGGAGTCGCTGTGCAGCCTGGGAGACGGTTACAATCTCATGTCCCAGGAGCCGGGATGGGAATAGGTCCCAGGAGTTCTGGGAAGCACTGGAAGTTTCCGCAGCCACGTCCTCCTTCATACGAACAGAACACAGGCCTGCGAACGAAGAGACAGCCGCTGGAGGAAGAGCCCTAAAACCTGGTGCCATCCGATGAGGTGGGGACCCTCCCCAGTGGGGGCTCCGTTTGGGGAATGCTGGGGTTTAGGGGCCCAGGAAACATTCAGGCACAGCACTCGAGGGCCTCCCAAAAGTTGGCTCTAGACATTCCGGTGGGGAGTTCTGGGCTGGAGACAGGGATGTGGGGGTCACTGACGTGAAGGTATGGAGTCCGTACTCTCAGCCCGGGCAAGATGCGGAGGGGGAAGAGGGCCAGGAGGACCATCGGGGTCTTCGACCCACTGGTCCTGTACCCCAAACTAGACAACACGGCGACGTGATGGAGAGCGGGCCTCAGGAACGAGGGCTGTGGGAAGGGCCGCCCCCATCCCCTGCAGAACAGATGTAAATCCCACAGCACCTTCCTTCCATGGAAAGCTCCGGTCTGTCCTCCGTAAGGGGCAGCTCATAGTAAATAGACCAGCGGTTCTCAGCCTGTGGGTCACGACCCCTTTGGGGGTCGAATGACCCTTTCACAGGGGTCACCTAAGACTATTGGAAAACACCTATTTCCCATGGTCTTAGGAACCAACACACCGCTCCTCGGTGTAGCAAAATGTGGCCATGTCGTTTACTGTTGTCCTAGGAAGACTGTTGCCCAGGCTACACCACGATTCAAGACACCATTTCATTTATTTGTCATGAGAAATAAATATTTCACAATATATAATGACATATTGTTTTTGTGGTTCATCCCTATGCTTTAATGATGTTCCATTTGTAACAAGGAAAATACATCCTGCCTATCAGATATTGACATGACAGTTCATCACAGGAGCAAAATGACAGCGATGAAGTAGCCACGGAAATAATTTTATGGTTGGGGGTCGCCACCCCATGAGGAGCTGTGTTAAAGGGTCTCGGCCTGAGGAAGGGTGAGAACCACTGAAATAGACCCAACGCATACTCACCCCATCCCCCCAAAGAGCAGCCGGCGATGATGACGTTTTTTAGGAGAGGATTCACCAAGGACTTCTGTCAAATAGCCAGTGCCGTTAGGTGACACCTGACTCCCGCCCCCGTCACCAGGCGAGGCTTTCACTCTCCCCACCCTTCGGGGGACACACAGGTGTGCTTGCCGTTAGTTTGTTCGCTCTGGAGGGCAACGCGCGCGACGCATGCCTTTGGGGAGGTAATAAGCAAGTGATGGACGCGCCAGCAGATGGGATCCATTTTCACTTCCAAAGGTTCCTTGGCTCGGCGCCCAGCAACCACTTCTGTTCTCTCCGTTGAGGTGGGGCGGGAGGTGTTGTGCTGTGGACTACCGGAGTGGAGGCAGGAACCAGGCATTCCCTCGATGAAAAGGATCCATCCCACGCCCCGGGGGTCACTGCCGGGCTGTCCGCGTCAATATTCCTAAGTCCCTTGGAAGATGGGGCCATGGGCGTTGAAGTTTCCAGGTTTCCCCGTCAAAATGAGCTCACCCGGGTGCCACGTGGTGGAATAAGTTACATAAAGATCTGGGTCGCGGACATAAAAATGAACCTAAGTGTTGGCGTGTTCCTGTGCTCGGGCGTTAATCCTCCTAAACTAGATGGAGGACGTTAAGCTCTCTGAGTGGACGTTAGGCTGCCTGGAAGCATCGTGAACATCGCCGGGAGCGGGTTCCCCCAGGGGAGACGGCAGCGCGACAGGCAGCCCCGTCCCGGCCACAGAAACCCTTCGCAAGGCGCTGGTGAACCACACACGACGGGGTGGCACTCGTTCAGCGAAATATGTGGTGTCTGAGGTTGGATTGTTGCAATTCGTGGGCTCCCCGGAGACTCGTCTCTCCCTCTGCTGACCTGTTTCCTACCTTCTGGTGTGGTTACCTCCTCCTTCCACTCCATGGCGGCGAGACGCGCACCTTCCCTGTGACACAGACCGAGTCAGAGGACGGACCCCATGCTTAGCAGGCGGGGGGCGGATGGATGGATGGATAAACAGATGAGTGGATGGATGGATGAATGGATGGATGGAAGGATGGATGATGAATGGGTGGTAGGTGGAAAGAAGCGTACCAAAAATTTTAAATGTGCCTAGAAAGGGATTAAAGTAATCTAAACATTAGTTATTTTCTTTTTTTAATGTTTTTTTTTTCATTGAGTTTTAGGGAGAGAGGAAGGGAAAGGGATAGGAAGTTAGAAACATCGATGATGAGAGAGAAACATCACCCATCAGCTGCCTCCCGCAAGCCCTCTACTGGGAATCGAGCCCACAACCCCAACATGTGCCTGACCAGGAATCGAACCCCGACCTCCCGGTTCATGGGTGTCCGTGGGACCACACTCCACCACGGAGCCCCACCGGCCGGGACATTAGGTATTTTCTTAAATTGAGGTAAATGGAAGGATCCCTTTTAACAGAAAGGATTACAAGCAAAGGATAAGATTAAGCGAGTTCCCAGTGCTTAGCTTTCTCGGGATCCTCCCGGTTGACCTGTCGTCCGGACATTCATGAAGAAAAGAAGGCCACGTTGCCACCACACTTTTTAGGTCAGAGCTGTGGCTGGCACTTCCCGAGTGTCCCGGGCCCCTTTCCGGCTGGCAGATGCCGGCCCAGCCCGCGTTGCTTCGGCGCCCCCGGGAGCTGGACCCGGTGCTGACCCACTAGTGAGGCTGGGCTGCGAATAACCCCGCACGCGTGCCTGTGGGCGCGGGCGTGTCCTTCAGCGGCTCCAGCCTCGTTTCCCCGTGTGTACAGTCGGCTTAAACCTGCACCGCCCCCCTCACTTTATGGGTGATGAAGAGCAGATGGGCGCATATGGAAACCCCCCCCGCCCTCCCCCCCGTTTAGCAACAGCTGCGCAGAGGCTGAGCCAACACTGACAGGCGGAGTTGCCTAACCCGGACGCTTTGCTCTCCCTCGGCGTTTGGAAATGACTTGAACACACAGGAAAGTTGCAAGAGCCACAGGGAGCACTTCCGGACACACTTCCCCGAGATTGCCCCACCGCGCGCCTCCCGCTGCTGGGCACGCGCGCTCGCGTCCTTCTCCAAGGGCAGCGGGGTGGGTGCCTGTGAACCGCGGGCAGGAGGGTGGGTGCTGGCCTGGGCCGGGCACTCGGAGGGCCGAGTGAGGGTGCAGATCTGACCAATAAGACGGGAAAACGAATGGCTGTGGCGATGCCGCGGCAGGACCCTGGGCAACTTAGGGACCAGAGAGGAAGCCTCTTCGTCAGCCTGCGGACCACAGAGTCCCGGGTTCGAGTCCAGTCAAGGGCGTGTACCTCGGTTGCAGGTACCTCCCCGGCCTGGGCCCTGTTCAGGGTTTGTGCAGGAGGCAGCCCATCGATGTGTTTCTCTCACGTCGATGTTTCTCTCTGTCTTTCCCTCTCTCTGAAAATTAATAGAAAAAGAGCCTCAGGGGCAGGATTAAAAACAAGAAAGGCAGGGTGCTTTCCCAGGAGGAGGGGAGGGGCGGGAAGGCCCACGGAGGGCCTCTGGGTCGGTGTTTCGCGCCCCGCCAGCAGCGTCAGGACGGGACACTGCCTCCGGTTCCACGCCATGCCCTCTCCCAGGAGAAGGGGCTGAACCAGGCGTCCCGACAGCGAATCGGCTCATTTCCTGGGCCAGCCTGAGTGCGCTGGGCCCAACCTCATCCCGGAGTCGTCGCTGGAGTGGAGGCCGGTCACCCAGGTGTTTCCAAACCTCCTGTTGGGGACGGAGCGTCCTGGGCCTCGGGGCCTTGCAGAGAGACCTCCAGGCCCAGAGCGGGCACCCCCGTCCCCCCTGCTGGTCCCGATTCTCAGGAGGGAGGGCCCTTCCCGGAGCACCGACTCAGCCAGCGGCACAAAGCCCAGGCCAGTGCCCGATGTGAGACGCCATCGCCACACAGAGCGGCGGGCTCTTCAGGAACCCCCTTCCGGGCAAGCGTGCCCGCCCCGAGCTGCCTCTGCCGGCCTGGCCCCGGCTCAGCACCCCAATCCCAGGGCAGATGGGACCCGGGCCTGGTCCAAAGCTCCGTGGCACAGAGAACACGCCCGTGAGGATGGGCTTTGCCAAGTACGCCTGGCACCAGCCTTCCGGCCTGGGGATCCTCATTCCGCATTTGACCTGCTTGTGGAAAGCCACGGTGAGACGGGCTCGGCTTTCCCTCGGGACCTGACAAAGCCCGTGAGTCCTGGCCGCGGACCCCGGCCCCGTCCAGCCGGCCGTTCGTCCGTCCGTCCGTGCGGCTGCCGCCGCTGTGTTCTGCACGCTGCGCCGGGCGGGCGGGCGGCGTGGCCCGGGCGGGCGCGCAGGAGGCGGGGCGGCGCATCTGGCTCCTGGCAGCAGTACAAAGCGCCCCCGCCTTTGATCTCCGGCTTCAACGGCAGCGGCATCTGATAGTGGAGGCGGCAGGGGAAGACGCGGCCGACAAGCCCCCTTCATTTCCGCCGGCTCGTCCTCCCCCTTTCATCTTCCGCTGCTTCCCTGCCCCTCTGTCTCCCGTCCCGCGTCTCTGTTGGTGTTTTTTTTCTTCTCCTCCTTCTTCTTCTCGGCCCCTGAGAGGAGCAGGATGGATTGGAGGAGGAGGAGGTGGGCTTCCTTCCAGCCCAGACCTGTCGGGGGGGGCGGGGAGGAGGAGAGGGAGTCTCCCATCTCCTCTCATCTTTTCTGAGTCTGCGCCCTCCTTCGTCCTCCTTCGTGAGGGTCAAGGTTAGCCTCTCGCTCCACCGGCCGCAGCGCAGGGGCCGGGCCAGCGCTCAGCCAGGGCAGGGCAGGGCAGGGCGGCTTGCTCAGAGGCAGCCTGCTCTCCAGACGTGGTGAGCACCGGAAAGGGAATGCAGCGTCCCTCTCTGGTTCCGGCCGGCAATCGGGGCAGACGGAGGGGGGCTTGGCCTTCAAAGGGCACTGAGACAAAGGAAGGGGAGATGGAGACCCGAACGGGCCACCTGGAGGCCGGCCCGCGCCTCCACACGGGGAGCGAGTTTGCCATCCGCGCTCCTGGTTCCGCCAGGCACGGCCTCTTACAGAACCGCTCCTGCGGTGACGGCGTCGTTTGGGCGGGAGGGGAACCCCAGGACCCGGGAACCCAGCCTCGCACAGGAGGGTGCGGGCTCAGAAATGCTGGTGTTGCCAAAACCGGTGTGGCTCGGTAGATAGAGCATCGGCCTGCGGACTAAAAAGTCCCGGGTTCGATTCCGGTCAAGGGCATGTATCTTGGTTGCAGGCACATCCCCAGTGGGGGGCGTGCAGGAGGCAGCTGATCGATGTCTCTCTCTCATCAATGTTTCTAACTCTCTATCCCTCTCCCTCTCTGTAAAAAATCAATAAGATATATTAAGAAAGAAAGAAAGGAAGGAAGGAAGGAAGGAAGGAAGGAAGGAAGAGAAAGGAAAGAAATGCCAACATCACCTCTGCCAGTCACCAAGTGCTCACTCACCCTCAGGGAGTCCCTGAGGTTCCCCGCAGGCCAGGCCCACCCATCGCTCCCCCACTCTCATCCGACACGGACCGAGAGGCCAGGACACAGCCCCAGAGTCGGCCACCTCCACAACCTGCCTCCTGGGAACACTCTGGGCCCAGGAAGGCTGTAGGGAGCTGGGTCCCGGGTGCGGGGCCCGGGGCGATGCGGGGGAGGCTGACCAGGGTGTCCCCAGAGGCCCAGGTGCCAGGAAGGCGGGTTCGGGGCAGGAAGGACATCCACAGACTCTCGTGAGCTCAGCCCTGGCCTCTGCATGTAGGGAGCATCGGGATGGACTTGGGGTGAGCTGGGGCTGGGAGAGACACCCCACGCTCTTCTAGAAATCTCCTCCTCATGCCGCAGCGCCGCGGATCTGACACCAGCGCCGCCTCTGCTGGGAAGCCGAGTGCTGGACTGGCTAATATTGGGGTTCCCAGCTAACATTGGGGCTTCCAGCATGCTGCCACATGCAACAGGGGCTAAGTCTTGCATTGCTTGGTGCTTGGTCTCACTGGCACACTTCCTTGCATGAGCATCGCTTGGCCAAGTTCAAGTGGGTGACGTGGAGACAGAGGCAAGGCCGCCATGCATAGGGCTGGGTGTCGAGAGGGGTCGTCCATGCAGGTGCTTAGAGAGCCTTCTGTCCTTGTCACCTACAGCCAGGCGCCCGAGATCCAAAGTCATCGGGACCCGGCCGGGTCCCCCAACTGGCGGCAGCCGGCACTGCTGTGCCCATCGCTCTCCCGGGTGCTGGGTGGGGGCTCTTGGACAGGGACGGGGACCGGGTGGGGAGCAGGAGGGGTCAGCCGTGCGTTTGACGGGCAGAGCCGAGAACCTGTATGCAATGTCCCGCTGCGAGGCTCCGAGGTCGTCGGGAGAGCGGCCTCATAGCGGGAGGGGGAGCGCGGCTCATTCGCTCATTGGCTTTTCCGTGGACACGGGCTCCCGGCGCCCTCCCCGCTGGGGCCGTGCACGCACATGGCTGTCTGTCCTCCTGCTCAGCTGTGAGGCAGCCTCTGTCCCAGCCCCACAATGGCTCCTTTGGGGGCCCGCATGGGTCTCGCCCCCCAAGAAAGAGCACAAAGTGCCTCTTCCGCCGCATTTCCTTCCGAACCGCGGGCTTTGTCCTCGGAGCCCGCGCTGCATCGGTTGGCGGACTGCGTTGCCATGTGTTGCCTTGCCAGTGGGTAAGGGGGACATGTGGTTCAGCTAAAGAAAGAGCAAAAGGTGCGGGCACATCTCCAGTGGGGGGCGTGCGGGAGGCGCCTGATCGATGTCTCTCTCTCATCGATGTTTCTGACTCTCTATCCCTCTCCCTTCCTCTCTGTGAAAAATCAATAAAATATATATATAGTTTTTAAAATCTTTATAAAAAAAGAAAAAGAAAAAGGAAGTGGAGCCAGACTCTCTGGACCGTGGACCCGGGGGGAGACGTCGGTTCTGGCCGGTCCGAGAGCAGCCTGCTCCCGGCCGCGCCTCCAGCGATTCCTGGGTCAGAGCACGGCCTCCGCCTGCTGACCGCATGGGAGCACGCCGGGTGGCTGTCCGTCTGTCCATGACGTCCCCGCGGCTCCGGGCGCCTGTGTGCTCGTTAACGCCTTCCCCCCGCACCCCCCCAACGGCTCACCCTTTGGCCCTCCTCCCCCCGGAAGTCTTCGGGGGACCTGCCCACGGGAGGGTGACCTCCGCCCGCAGCTGTTCCCAGCTGTTACCTTGTTGCCACACGGGCCCACATCACTGCGACTCGCCTCACCCCCCACGCCTGTCCGTCAAACCGGGCTCCATCCAGGGCGCCCGCCCCCCGGCTGCCTGCGAGGCCGGAGCGATAAGCCTGAGGAATGGCAAACCCTCCGCGGCTTCCCTAGTCATTCATCTCAGTCCGCGGGCTCCCCGGGGGACAGGAACCTGGCTCCCCCAGTCGGACGGAAGGACGGAGCGCCTCCCAGGGCAGATGTGCGGGCACCACCTGGCTCGCCATATCTGCTCGAACCCTTTGAAAACGGCCCTCCTTGCACGGCCGTGCAGGTGGAAGCCAGCTGAGGGCGGGTTTCAGACACAGGCCCCCGCCTCCTGCACCCCGCACATCCCTGGGTTTGGCTGGTTCCGGACGGGCCCTCGGTGACTCCCATGTCACAGGAGGGAGTTCTGGGAATGCAGCCGTGGGGAGTGGGTACAGCTCTGTTCCCACAGGGCGCCAGGCCATGCGTGGAACCGTGCCCAGCCCCGTCCCAAGGCTCTGTGGGGAGGAAGCCACAGACCGGCCTGCAGGGTGATGGGCACACGGGTGCGGGGGGTGGGGGGGGAATGGAGGATGCAGGGCATCCTGACCGGCTGGCAGAGGTGGGCCGAGGGGCAGGGATGTGTTGGCACGCCTGTTCCCCTGAAAGGGTTCCTCGAACTGCACCCGTGATGAACCTTGGATGCCCCAAAGGTCATTTGGGCAGTGACACCGGGAAGGGACAGAAGGTCGCGCTCGGATGTGACTGGCCGCACCCCCGGAGCCAGTTCCGCGTCAGCCGGGGCCGCTGTGCCTCCGGCGGCTCCTTGGAGCGGGAGAACTCACTCCGCAGCTGTGTGTCCGCTCTCAATGCCGCCAGTCATTAGCGGACGAATGAGCACCAGCCAGAGCACATGTTCCAGGCGGAGGTCTATTCTCCACGTGCTCGCTGAGCCAGTGCTGGAAAGAAAATAATTCTCACCCAGCCGGCCCGTGTGGCTCCGTGGTGGAGCGTCGACCTATGAACCGGGAGGTCATGGTTTGATTCCCGGTCAAGGGCACAGGCCTGGGTGGTGGGCTTGATCCCCAGTATGGGGCATGCAGGAGGCCGTCGATCCAGGATTCTCTCTCATCATGGGCGTTTCTGTCTGTCTCTCTCTCTTCCTTTCTCTCTGAAATCAATTAAACAAAGAAAGAAAGATCTTTCTCTTCCCTTCCAGCCACGCCCTGGTTGGCACAGTTGGGGTGTCCTTAGTCACGTGACTATGGGCTCACCCTCCCAGGTCTCCTGTTCAGCAGCAGGTACCACCTGACCTGGGAGGAGATGGCGGCCTTGCCTCTCTCTCCACGTCACCCACTTGAACTTGACGATCACGTTGTCCAAGTGATGTTCATGCAAGGAAGGGTGACAGTGAGATCAAATGCCAAGCAATGCATGACTTAGCACCTGCTGCATGTGGCAGCATGCTGGGACCCCCAATATTAGCCAGTCCAGGAGAACCCCCTCACCCCCGCCTAACTCTCAGGAAAACTGGGAAAGATATGTTAGACCAGTGGTCGGCAAACTCGTTAGTCAGCAGAGCCAAATACCAACAGCACGATGATTGAGATTTCTTTGGAGAGCCACATTTTTTTAAACTTAAACTTCTTCTAACATCACTTCTTCAAAATAGACTCGCCCAGGCCGTGGTGTTTTGTGGAAGAGCCACACTCCAGGGGCCAAAGAGCCGCAGGTGGCTCTCGAGCCGCAGTTGGCCCTCGAGCCGCAGTTGGCCGACCACTGGGCTAGGTGATCACAATCCATGCAGTTTTACCTGGATTGCTATGTAATTCGTGGAAGCTCTTTGTTCAGGGAAGCTGAGAACCTCAAAGATTAAGAGCGTGGTGTGGGAGGGAGTTGCAAGCACCTGAAATAATTTCTTCAATCTCCTTTTTTCCTTCCGATGTTGTTTGTTAAGAAGGAGAAGGATTGGGGGACAGAGAATGGGAATTATCTAAGCCAGGGCTCTGCTCGGGCACCTCCCCCTCCGCCTCCCCCACCACCCGTCTCTGGGGTTTGAGAGAAAATGTTGGCCCGGTCACGTCTGTGCGGGGGGGGCTAGGCGGTCAGGTTTCTGCCAGGCTGCCCAGGCCCTGTTCTCACCCAGGTCGGTCAGCGTGTGAATTACCTGGGGCTTCAGAACCAACCGGAAGGCACCGTCTGCCAAGCGTCTGAGCCTCGATGGAGGGGACCGTCCCCATGAATAGGCTGCCAAGGTCATGGGCCCGACAGCTGACCCCACTCGGGGCGCTCCCGTCCTCCTCCCAGCGCCAGGGCTGCCTGTGCCGGCTCCATCAGGAGGGTTCGGGGCGGGGGAACCTGGGAAACCGGGAGCACGGGCAGCGAGTCCCCCAATGCTATCTGGGTCGCTGTTAACGCTACAGGTCCCCGCCTTGCGGTTCCCGGGCACGAGCTAGGCCTGAGAGCCACCATGTGGTCCCTGCTGGAACCCCGACAGGCCGTCCGGTCAGTGCCCGGGGTGGGGGAGGGGTCCACCAAACAGAGCCTCCGCTGGCCTTGGTTTCTGTGCCGTTTTGTTCTTTATTTTTCCACCCCGTGTGAGAAGAGTGGTTATGAAGCCAGAAACAGCGGGACACTCAGAGTGAAATCAGCCTGTCTGCCCGCCCACGCGTGGCTGTCTCCTCAGCGCGGGCCCAGGGACCCGTGACTGTTCCCCGAGGGCCTCCTCCATCCGCTTCCCACGCACCCCGCTCCTGGGAGGCACCCCCCCCCCGTTCCCGGAGGCCCACTGCCACCGACCCAGACGCGGGGACGTGGGGGGCGGGCTGAGCAGACTCACTGCGGCTCTGGACCCAGGTCAGGGGGAGCCTGTGAGCCGGGCAGGACGGTGGGGGGCACCCTGGCTGTGCCCTTTGGGTGGGGGGCCAGGAGGGACTCGTACCTCCATCCTGAGTTGAGGATCCCCACCCCCCACCCCCACCTGCTGTCGGCCCTGTTACTCAGCACGAAGCCATGTGGTTGGGGATGTGCGATTTGCTGCCTGGGTCCGTGGAGACCCTCGTGTGCAGGACGCCCGGCCCACACAGAGGGGCTCGGGGTCACCTCAGGCTGGGAGGGCTCCGTTGATCCACTGATGGTCCTCACCACGCGGCCCTAAACCTGTTCCTCCCTCACCCCCATGGGTGGAAGGCTGCCCCACAGTTACTAGGTGGCCGGCCGGGCGTTTAGCACCACCGTGCCCACCAGACTCGGGGGAACAGCGCCCAGCACCACCCAGAGCAGCTCCTGGAGCGGCCACAGGGCACCCGGACCGGGGAGTCGGCAGGAAGCCGAGCCCCGGGGAGTCCGAGGAGTGTGGCCGTGACCGAGCCGGCAGAGGGGCCACCGCAGTGGTACATCTGCAAACATCTGCAAACATCTGCCGGCCCACGTGTCTGCACAGCTGGCGGCACAGGCCTCGTGTGTAAGAGGGTGGAGGTCTTACAGGAGCGCGTTAGAGCGAGGCCAGGTCCCGTTTTCTAACTCTTAGGACATTGCCGGGAACCAGACCATGCATGGTCACCCAGCGCCAGCGCTGTGTCAGCACCGGGCCAGAGCCGCATCCTGAGCCTGGGACACAGAGTCTGCCCCACAGAGGCGGGGTTTGGGGAGAGATTCCTGGACCGCCCCCCAAGCTCTGCGGTTTCTGAACCTCGCGAATTCTCCCCTGGCCTGGCGGCGGGGCTGGGAGGTACCGGGCTCAGGAAATGGGGGATGCTTTTCCTTCGTTGTTCTCCCCTTCTCCTTGGGGTGATGCTCCCTCTGAGCGCAGGCCCGGAGGTCTGGGGGTTCGGGGGGGGGGGGTGTGGTCCAGAGGCCCTGCACCCTGAGGATGCGAGCTGGCTGGCTTTGACTTGCTGCACGCATCTCTCGTTAATTCGGCCTCGGAACTTCAAACAAAGGAAAAGAGACACGGAAATCATCGTCTGGAGCTAAACATCAAACGATGAGATGATCCTTCTCCCCGGCCATTAAAAAAGGAGAGTCCGCCCTAGCCAGCTTGGCTCAGTGGATAGAGCGTGGGCCTGCGGACTGAAGGGTCCCGGGTTCGATTCCGGCCAAGGGCACAGGCCTGGGTTTTGGGCTCCACCCCCAGTGGGGGGCGTGCGGGAGGCAGCTGATCCATGATTCTTTCTCATTGATGTTTCTATCTCTCCTTCTCCCTTCCTCTCTGAAATCAGTAAAGAAATGTATTTTTTAAAAAAACAAAAAAGAAAGGAGAGTCGGTACGTCTGTCGTTCCTATCTCTGGCTGCGGTACAACCACCTCAGAGAGAGCGAGGGGGATGGAGCTGCCGTGTCCCCTGGCGTGGAGGCCTGGCCTCAGGAGAGCCTTCAGTGAGAGCCAGAGCGGGTGCCACCAGGGAGAGACGGGTCTGAGAGTCCGGTCAGTGGTCGGGCAACGACTCCCCACACCAGGCCTGTCCCTTGGTGCCCGTGTGGGTGGGGCGGTCTTTCTGCCTTGCATTCAGCTCCTCGTGGAGCGGAGTCCGATGCCTTGCTGGGGATGTCGGCCTGGGCACGGGTCTGCACCTGGAGGGAAAAGCAGAGAGCAGTTCTTTTCCTTTAAATATATTGTGTGGATCTCAGAGAGAGGAGGGGAGAAGGAGAGAGAGAAACATCCATGATGAGAATCAGGGATCGGCTGCCTCCTGCACGCCCCCCACTGGGGGTGGAGCCCGCAGCCCGGGCCTGTGCCCTGAAGTTCACAGCTCTGACGGGCCGGGTGCGCTGTGGCTCGCTGGGATGAACCCGCTCTTCTCTGTCCTCTGTCACCAACGGGCGCCCTTGCCGACTGTCACACGGGATCATTGCGTCCGTCTCCAAGGGAAGAACTCCAGGTCCCTCCGGCAATAGATGCGGCCGTCCCTGGGCAGCACAGGACAGCAAACGTGCTGTGACAACAACGGGCGGGCCAACTGTCTGGCTCCTGCTACAGGTGTCCTACGCGCTCCTCTCTCGCTGTCTGCGGAAGCAGCCGTTAGAACAAGAAAGGGGACCTGCTGAACCTCGGTATTAAATCATGGTCCCTGAGTTTCTTTGTTCCCCGAGACAAGATGTTTGGAAGATGTGGCGAGGCTG
>JAAGEH010001954.1:0-15503 GCA_011751065.1 Lasiurus cinereus
AGGCGGGTTGGGCGAGCCTGTGGTACACGGGATGTTTCTCCCCCCCCCTCGATCCCTCTGAACGGTGCTCGTTGCTTCCAGCGATGAACTCTCGACGGCACAGGGAAGCTCCCTCCCCGTGGTTTTGCATTTAATCCGGGTCCTTCCCCGAAGGAGCTGGGCGGGCGGGCCGGGTAAGTCCCTTACCCTTCCTCTGCGGCAGGAGGGGACGTCCCCCGAGTGGCCTTTGCACGGTCTCTGGAACAGGATCTTTCTGCTGCCCGAGACGCTCCCTCTACGAGAGTCACGTGGCCATTTTTGATTCTGAAAGGCACTGAGAAGGTCTGCGGTGAGAAACGCCCGGTTCTTGTTTAACTCTGCTCCTCAAACCTCTCAACAAGCCCCCCTCCTGTATTTTATGACTCGAGGCCCCGTGCGCGGAATTCACGCCAGCGGCTCGGCACCCACCACCACGGCAGCCGCCTCTGTCTGGGCCCCCCCCCTGCCCCAGCTTCGCCCGGAAGGCCGTCCGGAAGGTTGTCCGGAAGGACGTCTGGTCTAATTAGCATATTACGCTTTTACTATTACAGCGGTACCTCGAGATACCAGTTTAATTCGTTCCGTCACCTTGAGGCGTGGGAAACTAGGAGACGCTCGCGTCGCGGTAAACTGGTGGGTCGTGTGCAGCCGGCCGATCCGCGCGATGACTCCTATCTCAAATGTGGCTCGAATTTCAAAGCAAAAATCGTTCGCTCGATGGCTCGTATCTCAAAAATAACTCATATGTTAGGGCACTCGTATCTCGAGGTACCACTGTATAGGTTTTTTTTTCTTAGTAACTCTTGTTAATACCTTATGACACACACAGGTTGGGGTTTGCTGAGCAGAAGGCAGGCAGGGAGGTCTCTGTGTGATCTTCTCATTGGGAAATGAATCTCTCCTGAGAGCCTCAGAGGCAGAAGACACCCCCTCTCCAAAGGGGACTGACCTTTAAAAGTCCTCTTGCTAAGACAAATTTGGCTCAGTGGGTAGAGCGTAGGCCTGCAGACTGAAGGGTCCTGGGTTCGATTCCAGTCAAGGGCACGTACCTTGGTTGGGGGCACATCCCCAGCAGGGGGTGTGCAGGAGGCAGCTGATCGATGTCTCTCTCTCATCGATGTTTCTAACTCTCTATCCCCCTCCCTTCCTCTCTGTAAAAAATCAATAAAATATATTTATTAAAAAAAAAAAAAAGTCCTCTCGCGCCTTTGGTTCCGTGTGGGTCCTGCAAGGAACTGCACAAAAGGGAGCAGAGCAGAGGCATCCCGGCCTCTGTCTCGGAGGCTGGTTCTCACTGCCCCCATGAAGGGGCAACCGCCTGCCGGTGGTGCAGGGGCTTGGGGGTGCCAGGCGGGGGTGCCCAGGGCATGACTTTCCCAGGCCTTCGCACACGGGGGGCTCATCCAAGGTCCTGCTGAGTGTCTGTGGGAAGAGCCGGCGTCTGAGGTCTGAGAGCGGGGCTCTGTCATTTCCAGCTGCCACGGCGGCTACCCTTCTTCCCCTCTTAGCGCCATCCCAGCGAGTGTCTGTCAGTCCCCCCACGTTCCCCTCGCCGGCTCTTCCCTGGGCGAGCGAGGTGCTGGGAGGGGGTGAGGACCGGGGCAGCCAGCCTGCGTCTGTGAACAGACATGTAACGGGGGACTGGCATCTCCCTCCTTCGGTGCCCGGTACATGGAGAGCTGACCCTCAGACCGCGCTGCCCTCACAGTCACTCTTCCTTCGTGGGTTCCGAAGCCTGAAACACCCCCAGAAACAGCCGCGGGGCCTGCTCGGAAAGCCTCTCCAGGTAGGGGTCCCTGAGGTACAGGCCTGGGAGGCCCCTGTGAGTCCTGAAGCCCTCGTAACGTCCCTTAAAAATCACCCCAAAACATGCCCCCGCTGTCAGTTCATGAATGTGCCACTGGTTTCCCCTCCAAGCCACACACACACACAGACACACACACAGAGACACACACACACAGACACACACACAGACAGACACAGACACACACACAGACACACACACAGACACATACACACACATACACACACAGAGACACACACAGAGATAGACACACACACAGACACACAGAGACACACACAGAGACACAGACACACACAGATACACACACGCACACACACACGCACACACACGCACAAAAGGAAGTGCCGGGTGGATACGGGGGCGCTGGGAACTGGGTGAATAGGAGCCTCCTGGGAATGTCACTGTGAACATGAACATGGGGCTCTGGGGGCCACGGCACAGAGACCCCCGCACCCATCACAGGCCAGCACGCCAGCGGGCCACGCTAAGCCCGGCTATTAAACCTGAACCCCGTGTGAGATGCGGGGGATTAAGCCAGCGATCGTGTTTGCTGAGCCAGCTATTAAACGTCCCGATCCGCTCCGCTCCCGCCGGCCGCCCCCGCGGCCGCCGCACCTGCCGGGAGACATCCAATCGCCCGCGCCGCGCCCGTGGCACACAGAGGGGGCGGGCCGGCGACTCGCCTTACAGCCAGCTGCGCCCCAGCATCCGTTAAGCTGGGGGTCCAGATCCCCTCTGTGGCTTTCACCGACGGTGTTTGAACAGAGACATTACAACAGCCTGCCCACATGAAAGCCGGGCGAGGAGCGGCCGGGCGGAGGGGCGCCCAGAATTTGACTCCCCTCTCAGAGGCCGGGCGCGCCAGCTTTCTCTTTGTTTCACCGTCATCGGCGCGGCCTGCTCCCTCCGCCACTGCGGGGATGGCCTGGGTCCCTGGGCCTGTCCGTGGGCCTGACCGTGGTCCTGTCCATGGGCCTGTCCGTGGGACAGCCGGCCGCGGATTCCCCCCAGGCCATGGCGACCCCTCGGCACCCCTCTTCTCGGCCTCCTTGGGTCAGTGCCAAGCTGTTTGGGGTTCTTCCCTTCCGTTTCAGCCACGGCGGGTCCACCTGACCCCGGCACGTGGTCATGGTCTCTGTGATGAGCAGCAGCGTCCGGTCCAGACTAGATACACGGTGACCCCGGGCACAGCTCCGGCCAGGGGCGGCGGTCTCGGTGCCCGGAGCGGGAGGGAGAGGGCTTTCGCCGGGACGGGCCAGGGCCAGTGAGTCACCGGTGCCCAGGCCTGGCTGGGAAGGCCGGGAAGGTGAGGGTGTCCGTCATTCCTGAACCACAGGGGCTGAAGCCATTTTCCTGTAGGACACTCTGTGTGTGTGTGTGTGTGTGTATGTGCGGATCTGGGTGTGTCTGTGTATCTGTGTGTAGGTGTGTGGGTCTGTCTCTGTGTGTATGTATCTCTGTGTATTATGTGTGTGTATATGTGTGGATATGGGTGTGCATGTATCTGTGTGTATGTGTGTGTGGATCTGCGTGTGTGTGTATTTGTGTGTGTATCTATGTGTATGGGTATGGATCTGCATGTATGTGTATGGATCTATGTGTGTATATCTGTGGGTGTGTATGGATCTCTGTGTATATGTATCTGTGCTCAAGTGTGTGCGTGTATGTGTGTGGATCTGCATGTGTGTGTATGGCTCTGTGTGTATGTGTGTGGATCTGTGTGTGTGTGTGGATCTGTGTTTATGTGTGTGGATCTGCATGTGTGTGTTTGTATGGATCTGAATGTGTGTGTGCACTCTCTGCTCAGGGTGGGGTGCTGGCCTCCGCCCATTCGCCGTGCATGCACTCATTTAGCAGACTTTACCGGGCGCCCTCTCCCCGGGAAGTGCCCCGGAGCGGGCAGAAGGGAGCCCAGGACGCACGCAGATACAGACACTCTCACCCAAGGCCGTGCCCATCACGTGTGCAGCGGGGCTGGGCCGGTGATGGTGTCGCGGGGCGTTGGGTGTTGGGCCTCTGCTATTTCAACGTCAAGAAGGGAAGATGCTGAGAAGCAGATGAATGAGCAGATGACGCTCTGGCCATGGTTACCGGGTCTGGGTATCGTCAGAGTGATTTTCCTGCAGTTTATGGAGCGCTGGGGCCTGGCCACGGGTCTGAGTGCGGGGGCGGGATCGGCACCAGACCCGCCATGTGGTGGTCATGTGCCTGAGCCAGAGCTGAAACAGACGCCAGCCTAAGGCGCCCAGATGCACCGAGCCTTCGCCGCTGCGTGCCTCTGGCCAGGACCCACCCTCCCCCGCCCCGGGATCTCCACGCGCACACGCAGGGCGTCACCGAGCGATCTGACGAGGTGCAGTTGGTGTGACCTGTCAGTGGGAGCCGATGGGACCCATATTTGGGAGCAGTGTCCACTCCTGTGCTCACTCACTGCACACGTGGAAACTGAGGCACAGACATGCGAAGCTGTGGCCCGGCCGGCGTGGCTCAGTGGTTGAGCGTCAACCTATGAACCAGGAGAGTCACAGTTCCATTCCCCGTCAGGGCCCAGGCCCGGGTGGTGGGCTCCCTCCCCAGGGTAGGGCGTGCAGGAGGCAGCCGATCCATGCTTCTCTCTCCTCGTGGATGTTTCCATCTCTCTCCGCTCTCCCTTCCTCTCTGAGATCCATCAGAATTCAAAAACATTAATGGCAAGCATTGGGCCAAGACCCACAACCGGCAAAATGAGAACCTGGAGACGCATCCTGGAATTTGACGTCCTTTATTTCTCCTGTGTGTGCATGTGTCTGTGTGTGCACGTGTGTATGTATGCGTGTGGATCTGCATGTGTGTGTGATAAGCTGATTCCTCTGAGTCAGGGGTGTCCCGGGTCCCTCCTTCTGATGCAGGCTGAGCCAGGGATGCTAGAGTCGGGTCACGTGCTGTACACGATGGGGTGTCCGAGCCACCCCCGCTGGCCAGGCTTGGTGGAACACGGACCATCTGGGTCCCCCTGAGTGTCCCTGGCACCCGGCCAGCAGCGGGTAGGCCCCTAGGTGCGTGGGCCACATCCCGGGAGCAGCAGGCTGTGTGATCAGTACGTAAATGGCGTTGTCGAGCGTGGTGTTAACTCGGAAGAATCTGACCACGCGTCACGGTCTCACGCCTCCAGAAAACATCGCGGTGAGCTGCCCGCGGCTGGTTTGTGCAAAACGCTGCTTCTCCCCGTGGCTGGCCGGCCGGGGACGCAGAGAAGACATGGGATGGGACTCGCTCTCGCTCCTGGCCCGGGTGGACCTTCACACCTGTGATCGGGGACCGGGGATGGGGCGGGGGAGGGAAAGCGTGTCCTCACGCCAGTTTTCCCCGGCGACCGTGAGATTTCCAGAATCAAAGCAGTGCCGAAAACGGTGTGGCTCCGTGGATAGAGCATCGGCCTGCGGACTGAAGGGTCCCAGGTTCAATTCCGGTCAAGGGCATGTATCCTGGTGGTGGGCACATCCCCAGTGGGGGACGTGCAGGAGGCGGCTGATGGATGTCTCTCTCTCATCACTGTTTCTAACTCTCTATCCCTCTCCCTTCCTCTCTGTAAAAAATCAATAAAATATATTTTTAAAATCAATAAAATATATATATTAAAAAAAAAAGCAGCATGGAAATCAATGGCCCGTGGCTACAGAGCTGCCCCGGTTGAAGGACACGGCAGCCCGCGCCCCCTCCCCCCGCCCGTCCTCCTGGCCCCCGCCACGTGGATCGCGTTTCCCTTCAAAGTGGCCCCACATTCTTCGGGCCGAGGGGGAGACCACCGATAATTGCCTGTAATTCAACCCGCGCACGACCGCGCTCCTGAAAGGCAGGCGTCAGCCTCTCCATTACAGCCGGCCGGGCGCGAGCTCTCTGCTGCTTTTTTTCTTTCTTTTCCCCCCTCTCCCCGCACCCCCCACCCTCCGCCCCTTGGGGAAGGAGCTCTTTCCTGGGAGGTTCTGTCTGACATCTTAATGTCGCTGTAATTCCATCTTCCTCTGGCCTCACTGGTCACCGGGGTCAGCGCGCGGGGAGCGGCCGTGCCACCTCGGGCACCTGTCCGCCGTGAGGATGGGGAGGCGGTGGGGGTCAGGGGGAGACAGCCTGGAGCACCCCCGGGCTCAGTGCCACTGTGCAGATAGCTCACTGATTTCAGAGAGGACGGGAGAAGGAGGAAGACAGAGAAAGATCCAGGATGAGAGAGAATCCAAGACGGGCTGCCCCCTGCATGCCCCACACTGGGGAGGGAGCCCGCCACCCGGGCCTGTGCCCTGACAGGGAATCGAACCCTGACCCGCTGGTTCATAAGTCACCGCTTCACCCCTGAGCCCCGCGGGCCGGGCTGAGATACTCCTGAAATGCCCAGAAAGTCTGGCTTGGACGATATGCACCGAGTATTATTTTTCCTTTTTTTTGTTGTTGTTGTTTTTTAATATATTTTATTGATTTTTTTACAGAGAGGAAGGGAGAGAGAGAGTTAGAAACATCGATCGGATGCCTCCTGCACGCCCCCGAAATACTGGGGATGTGCCCGCCACCAAGGTGGGTGCCCCCACCTGAATCAAACCCGGGACCCTTCAGTCCACAGGCCGACGCTCTATCCACTGAGCCACACCCGTTTCGGCATTCTTTTCCTTCTTAAATGCTCCCTCCGTCCGTCCGTCTGCCCCCTCTCTGTCCATCCTCACGGATTCTCCCCGGAGCCGGGGCAAACAGGACTCAGTCACATCTGCCGCTGACGCATCTCGCACGGCATGTCCGGAGCACCTGTCAGGCGAGGGCTGGCGGCCGGGCCGGCTGTCACGGGGACAGAAGTGACGACATCACTAACTATGAGGGCAGGCCACCCCTGGTGGGGAGGACGTGCCTCTGGCACACGCGTGACACCGACACAGACCAACCGAGACGTGTGGCCCGTGGCGCCGTGAACACGCTCCTCGGGCGTGGGAGGGTCGGTCCACAGGTCGCTGGGCTGGGAGGGGCGGGGCCGAGTGTGGCGAGAGCAGATGTCACGGACCCTGGAATGACTCCGAACGCCCCGATTGGGGGAAGCAGCACCGATTCTGGGCTTGGAGGGGAGAGAGAGGACGGGGCACACCGCTGCCCAAGAGCCTGGTCCGGGGTGGACGGGGTGGGGGAGGGGTGGGGCACAGGACGGGCACGGGGCTGGATCGTCACGCGGGGCTGGGTTCCAAAGGGCTTGGGGGGCTGGGGCGGAGCGCAGGGACCCGGGGCGGTTTCACACGGGGACGTGACTGGCGTGGATGGAGGGAAGCCCGCTCCAGCGCAGCCGGAGAGCGTGGGAGGGGGGACAGAGAGACCGAGGTCCGCGTGGAGCCCGTGGAGAGACAGACACGGGAGAAGAAAAGTGCCGGGCGAGGAGGGTGCCGTCTCCAGAAGAGAGAGGGCCGGCCGGGCAGGGTGGCTCAGGGGTCAGAGCGCCGGCTCAGACTGCGGAAGGGTCTCGGGTGTGGTTCCGGCCAAGGGCCTGTGCCTCGGTCGCAGGCTCGACTCCCGGCCCCCGTGGGGCACGGACAGGAGGCAACCCGGTCAGTGTCGCTCACACCCCTGTGTGTCTCTCTGTCCCTCCCCCTCCCTTTCAGCCTCTAAAGGCATCCAATGGGAAAAATACATCCTTGAGGAAGAGTAACACAAACAGCAGTAAGAAACCATTGAGGGCTGAGACCGGTGTGGCTCAGTGGATAGAGCGTCGGCCTGCGGACTGAGGGGTCCCAGGTTCGATTCCGGTCGGGGGCATGGACCTTGCTGGTGGGCACATCTCCACTGTGGGGTGTACAGGAGGCGGCTGATCGATGTCTCTCTCTCATCGATGTTTCTGACTTTCTGTCTCTCTCCCTTCCTCTCTGTACAAAATCAACAAAATATATTTTTTAAAAAAAAGAAAGAAAAGAAACCATTGAGGGAATTTAATTTTCAGTCTCCACCATCGTAGTGTGTGAGTGTGTGTGTGTGTGTATATGTGTGTGCGTGCATGTATGTAGGTGTGTGTATGTGTGTGTCTCTGTGTGTGTATGTGTGTGTCTCTGTGTGTGTGTTTGTGTGTGTGTGTGTGTGTGTGTGTGTGTGTGTGTGTGTGTTCGCCTCCTCGGTGTATCCCCGCTCAGACCCCCGGCTCCACGGGCATCCGGCGGCGTCGGGAGCCACATTGTGGGTCCTTGACCGCAGAGACCGTGAGCTACGGGGGACGGGGGCGGGGGAAAGGAGTGGGGGTTGGGGGGGGTCCTGTGGGCCTGGTCTGGGAGGCTGACGTGAGGCCGGCTGGGCCTGCCAGGCCGACGTGAGAAACAGACCCGTGTCGAAGGCCCAGGGGAGACTTCCCAGCAGGGAAGATGCTGAGACTGTAAAATACAATCCCAGGCCACCCGGCGGGGCTGGCAGGGGTGGGGGCGGGATGTGCTGGGGCGGGGGGGGGGGGGACAGCGGCCACACGTTCCAGTGGAGCAGGAAGTGACTGTCAACCTGAGAGGCTGTGTGACAGCCCTGCCAGGCTGTTGGGAGTGAGGTGGTGGTGAGGGGGGTCACCATAGAAGGGCAGCAGGACAAGCGCACAGTAGGGCCACCCACTCAGGGACGGGGCCTCCAACTCAGAGCAAGCTGCAGAGGAGTGCGGGGTGGAGGTCCCAGCTGTAGCCACAGGCCAGTTCTTCCTCCTGGGGAGCATCCGTAGCAGGGAGGGGCCAGCAGGGGAGGGGGCCGAGCAGGAGAGGGGGTGCCATGGGGGAGGGGCCCAGCAGGAGGGGCCCAGCTGGCGAGCTGAAGGTGCACTCAGAGTCCCCCCACCAGGTGCTGAGCCCCAGCAGGAAGTGAAGCCGGGGTGACAGTGTCCTTTGTGGGGACCACATGTGCGGGGCGAGGGCGGCCTGTGGAGCCTGCCTGCTGAGCAGAGGGGTGTCCAGAGGCTCAGAGCCGCCTCCCTGCCCGAAGTCCCCCCGCAGGACCTGGCCTCCGATGCAGGTCTGGCTGCCCTTGGTCCCAGGTGCTCAGGGTCCGAGCCGCGTGGATAGAGTGGTCCCTGTGTGGGCTCGGGGACCCTGCTTTCTGGAACAGTGTGATGGGACACAGCTCCGGACAGTCGAAGGCATCGGGCACCAGCAGAGCGGTCCCGGCGTGGGGGTGGCAGGCCCTGTTTAGACACGGCGTCCGGCTGTGAGAGGCAGCGTGGACGGCCGCACCCCCGACCCCAGGCCCCCCCACTTTGTCCATCCCGGGGGGGCCGCCGTGTAGCACACCGCACACCGCACACCTTCACTGTCTCCACGGCCAAGGGCGGTGACACGGTTTCTCCTTTAAAGAATCTTGCCCGAGGGCCGAAACCGGTGTGGCTCAGTGGATAGAGCGTCGGTCTGAGGACTGAAAGGTCCCAGGTTCGATTCCGGTCAAGGGCATGTATCCTGGTTGCAGGCACATCCCCAGTGCGGGGCGTGCAGGAGGCGACTGATCGATGTCTCTCTCTCATCAATGTTTCTAACTCTCTATCCCTCTCCCTTCCTCTCTGTAAAATATCAATAAAATATATTTTTTTTAAAAAATAATAATAATCTTGCCCTGTGGGGTATGCAAGTGCCGTGGATTACTCTGAGGAAATGGTGGGTAAATCAGTGAGTGAGAGTTGGGGGTACGCCCTGCCTTCTGCCCAACGCGCGTGTCGGAAAGACACTCCTCACCCTGCTTGTCTCAGCTCCTCGGATTTGGCTTGGGGAGTGTTTCAGGCCCTGCCCCCTACTCCCACGCTCCCCAGGCCGTGCTGCAGAGGGCTTTCCCCCCAGACAGCACGCCAGGGCCCCCCTAGTCTTCCACTCTGGGGGTGGGGTGCGTTCCCATCTCATCCCTGGGGGTGCAGCCTCTGCAGCATCCTGAGCGCCTAGCTGCCCCCAGGCTGGAAATGCAGGCTGCAGCCTGAGCACCCCCTCCATCCTTCTCCCCCCCCACCCCCCCGCCACCCCCGCTCCCCGCCCCCGTGCCGTCTGAGACGAAGCCGGGGCAGTGATGTCAGCCGGCCCGCTCCCAGCTCCACTTAAAATAAGACAGGGATGAGTCATCCCCCCCCCCCGACGACAGCGTCTCCCCTTGTCCGCTCGTCAGCTTCAAAGGGAGCACATGTGGGAGGCATGTGGGGGGTAATCCGGTGGGCGCGCGGCGGCGTCTGCGCGGCCTGCTGTCCCA
The DNA here is from genome assembly GCA_011751065.1 of Lasiurus cinereus. NCBI lineage: Eukaryota > Metazoa > Chordata > Mammalia > Chiroptera > Vespertilionidae > Lasiurus > Lasiurus cinereus. The sequence goes on from JAAGEH010001954.1 coordinate 10,010, forward strand.
CCGTGGGACTCTCCCGTTACCGTTCGCCCCTGACTCCATCCCGACCCCCTTTCTCCCACCCGCTGGCGGCTGGACCCCCACACCCCCACCCCCCGGCGGGGGCGAGATTTGCACCATCCCAGCCAAGGTGAAGGTCCCGGCAGCCACATACCAACAGCCATAACTGCATCTCCGCTCACACGGGCCCTCTGCACGCGGGGGTGAAGGAGGATCACGCTGCTCTGATGGCTTTCTCAGGCCGGGAAGCGGGTGGAGTGTCTCGGGATGCAAGGGCCGTCCATGGGAAAGAGCGTCCATGATGTGAGAGGAGCCCGCAGTGAGCGCGGTTTGCAGGAAGGAGGGGGGGTACGAACCCGCCGCGTCTCGGCGTGGATCCTGGAGCCGCATCGCTGTCACCCCCTCATGTTTCGGGGCGATGATGCTGCGTTCTGCTAGGAAAGCAGGAGGCAAAGATCGTGTTAGTGGCCACTGGTCGGTCTGGGTTCATGACAGAACCACAGATGGAAATGTACTTACTTTTCCTGCGTAAGATGGTGCATGTGTTCTTACACTCGATCGATCTCTCTCGTGAGTGCCCGGCACATGCCTGGCATGTTCTAGATGCTTCAAATATAGCCATGAACCAACGGGCAGAAGTCCCTGACTGCATACAATTTATCATCTGAAGTGGAAGTCAGGCCGAAACCGGTTGGGCTCAGTGGATAGAGCGTCGGTCCCAGGTTCAATTCCGGGCAGGGGCATGTATCCTGGTTGCGGGCCCATCCCCAGTGGGGGGCGTGCAGGAGGCGGCTGATTGATGTCTCTCTCTCATCGATGTTTCTGACTCTCTATCCCTCTCCCTTCTTCTCTGTAAAAAATCAATAAAATATATATTTTAAAAAAAGAAGAAGTGGAAGTCGGGAAATAAATGAGTAGAATATGCAGAATGGGCGGAGGATGCAAAGGGCCATGGAGAAAAATGGGGTGAATAGAGGCTACTGGGAGTGAGGTGGTGGTGCAGGGGTCACCATGGAAGGATGACAGGCGACATGTGACTGGGAAGGGGACCCCCGTACCTGCAGGAGGAGAGTCAGGGGGCCCTGTGACGATCTAGGACAAGAGCGTGTAAGGCCAGAGAGACGGCAGGTGCAAAGGCGAATTGGGATTTGAGGTTGGGTTTTTTCTATTTCGTTACAAAACTCCTGAGGGGTCCCGGATTGTGAGAGGGTGCAGGCCAGGCCCAGGGACCCCACCAGTGCACGTTTGGGGTCAGGGAGGGATGGGGGAGGTGGGCCAGCTGGGGAGGGGGCATGGGAGGGCTCCAGGGCATGTCTGGCCCATCTCACTCAGTCCCGTCTTACCAGTTGGGGGTCCTCTAGTCCATGAATGTGGAATAGCTTTCCGTCTACCTCGGTCTCTTTCATTTCTTTTTAGTAATAGTTTGTGGCGTTCAGTGGACAAGTCTTGCTTCCTTGGTGAAATTTGTTCCTAAGGGTTTTGTTCTTCATGGCGCGATTGTCAAGGCAATTGGTTTTTAAAAACTTGTTTTGGGTTATTCGTTGCAAATGAATAGAAACACAACTGATTTCTGCGTGTTGGCTTTTATATCTGCCACTTTGCTGAATCCGTTTACTAGATTTCACAGTTTCTTCAACTCTATGGGGTTCTCTGCCTATCAGATCACGTCATCTATGAGCGAAGATACTTTTACACCTTTCTTTCCCATTCCAATGCCGTCTATTTCTTTTTCTTGCCTCATCGCTCGGACCAGAACCTCCCAGACCGTGTCCCATGGAGCGGCAAAGCTGGCTCCCTGCCTGGTTCCCGTGGTTAGCGGGAAGGCGGCGCCTGTGACCGCTGAGAGTGCTGCTTGCGGGGTGTTCTTCATACGTGGCCTTCATCCTGTTGAAGACGTTCCCTCGGTTCCAAGTTTATTGAGTGTCTATTGGGGCGATGAACGCATTTTGGCAACAGACAGGGATGGCGGTCCCACCACGACCATCATCGGTGTAATTCACGCCACGGAATCGTATACAGTGGCACCTCGAGATATGAGTTTAATGCATTCCGTCACCTTGAGGCATGCGAAACTATGAGACGCTCGAGTCGCGGTAAACTGGTGGGTCCTGTGCAGCCGGCCGATCCTCGCGATGACTCCCATCTCAAATGTTGCTCGTATTTCAAAGCAAAAATCGCTCGCTCGACGGCTCGTATCTCAAAAATCTCGTATGTTAGGGCACTCGTATCTCGAGGTACCGCTGTACTTAGAAACGGTGGAGCCCCGGCCGGGTTGGCTCAGTAGGTAGAGCGTTGGCCGGAAGGGTGACGGGTTCACTTCCAGGTCAAGGGCACATCCTTTCCTTGCAGGTCCACTCCCCAGGCCTGAGCATGGTCACTCCTATTTCTAGGAGTGCATGGAGCAAGGCCAGGCCACCCTGGGAACATGTGGACTGACTGTGTGTCTGCCTCGCAGAACCGTACAGACAGTCGGTAGGAGGACAGTGTCTGCTGGTGGGAGGCTGAACACTGGTCTCCAGTGGAAGGTGCGGGATCATCGTGATGTAGATTTGAACAAACCTGCAGACTTGAGTTTTCTCTTTTGGGGTTGCCGCTGGCTCTCCCCGGGAGGCATACATCCCACCGACGTCCCTCAGCCCAGCGGGCGGGGCTCTGGGTCTGAGGCTGCTGGCTATGACTCTGAGACCACGGGCTTTCACTGCCGGCGAAGACGCACGTGGGCAGGAGCCACATGTCTGAAGTGTGGCTCTGAGGTCATCGGTGCGAAGCTGACCTCGTCCGCCTCGCCGGGCACAGCGGCTCCAAATGTCCCTCGGCATCCGCCGGCCGGGCTTTGGCTCTTCCTGTTGGGAAGTGAGTTCTCCAGAAGGTTTGGTCGGATGAGATGGCGCCGTTTTAAAAAGGGGGCGCTCCTGGATCCCCATGGTCTTCGGACACATGGAGAGGAGCGCGGGAGAGAGGCAGGCCGGGCTGTCCCTCCTCATGGGCCTGTAGCAGCCCCCCCCTTTCAGCCAGCCCCCCTTCCTCCCCACCGCATGTGGCACTGGGTTCTGTGCGTGTGTTTTTAATGCTCCCCTCTCTTCCAGGGAGTTCGGAGCACACGTGTTCCTTTTAACTCCCGCCAGAGCCTGCGAGCCGCGAGCCAGGGAGAGCGGGCTGGGAGCTGGGAAGGTCGGGGGGCTGTTGTGCAATCGCCCGGCTGAGGAGGCGCAGGTCTCCCGGGCGGCCCCCCGCCCCGCCCCCCTCACATGGCAGAGCTCAGAGGCCTGGCGGGTCTCGCTGTGCTGCCAGGAACACGGGTAGTGACACTTGCAGAGCAGACGCGGGCGGGAGGCGCTCTGGATGGGGGAGCCGCAGGCTGTGAACACATGCCGGCCAGTCCCCGGCAGCCCTGAGCCCCGCCCCCGGCGCCACCCGCCTGCCCTCCCACCCTCGCCCCCCGCCCCGGGCCCGCGCCAGGCACAGCCAATCCCCGCAGCCTCCCCGCTCCGGCTCCGGCTCCGGCTCCGGCCCCCGGGCCAGCTGGCAGGACATGAAGGGCCACTCTGCCCGGCTGTGGTCCAGGGCCCGAGGCCTGACCGCCACTGTAGGTCCCCGGTCCAGCCCCAGGACGGGCCGCACACTCCTCCCGCCTGCCGCCTCGGGCAAGTCACTCCCTCTCCATCTGGGGGGGGCCGGCAGGTGAGGAGGCCCCTCCCGAGGCCACGGTGTAGCCCTGAACACAGATTTCTTTTCTTTTTTTTTAATATATTCTTACTGATTTTTCACAGAGAGGAAGGGAGAGGGATAGAAAGTTAGAAACATCGATGAGAGAGAGACATCGATCAGCCGCCTCCTGCACGCCCCCCAAGGTACATGCCCCTGACCGGAATGGAACCTGGGACCCTTCAGTCCGCAGGCGGACACTCTATCCACTGAGCTAAACCAGTTTCGGCTGAACACAGATTTCTGGTTGTGCTTCACGAGTGGCCGCTGAGAGGAATAAGGGGAGGTTGTGGTTGGTCTTGGTCTGGAGAGAAAAGGGGTAACAGGAGGCGCTGAGCATTGGGCTCGCAGGGACCCGGCTCCGTCTTCCAACTTGGGGTTCACGGCGCCCAAAACACAGCCAGGCCTCGGAGGAGGAGGGGAGCCGGTGGGGGCAGCGGATGGGCTGGGCGGGGGGCAGGGATCTGTGAGGGTGATCTCTGAGCCTCACTGCACGTTCTCGGAGAAATGAGGCTGGTCTCCGGCCCCCACTCCACTGGGGCGCCCTCTCCCCTCAGTATTTTCCAGAGAGGAAATCGGGCGGCAGAGATATTCACGGGCGGGCACGGACCCTTTCCTGAGGGACGCAGCGCTGAGGAGGAGGAGGACAGAGGCGAGCGCGGCCCTCTCCCCAGAGCATAAATCCCCGGTGGCAGAAGGCAGATACGGCCCGGCCGGTCGGGTGGGGCTCGAGATAAGGGGGAGGCAGAGGTGCTCCCGCAGGGGGCCACGTGCTCTGGCCCTGCCCCTGCCCCTGCCCCTGCCCCCTGCCCCACGTGCAGCCCAAATGCGCGCAGACCAAATGAGCCCCGGATGGCATGGCCGCCTCCAGCGGAGCGGGGGACGGGCCTGGTCCCCGGTGATGAAAACCAGCTTGGAGAGCCGGGGGGAAGCCCGGGCCAGCTGCTCCCCAGCTGCCCTGAGCCCCCCAAGCAGGAGGAAGCGGGTTTGAGGATCAGCCGGAGCTCAGGACCCCCGGAGGGCGGAGCCTGCAGGCGGAGACATCCCCGAGGGTCTCGGAAGAGGAAGTCGGGGTGTCGCATGGATCCCAGCCTGCGATCAGCCAGACCCTCCCTGGCTGCGGCGGGGGCAAGGCGACCTCTCAGTCTAATTTTAGCCATTCCTCCCGGCAGAGGGCGGCCCCCGCCCCGCGATATCCCCCCTTCCCTCAGCTATCTGCGCTCCCACACACCCTCCCTCCCGCTTCCTTTGATGTGGAGGGCGGGGTGCTGCGGACTCAGGGGGCCAGATAGGCCGCAGGAAGCCATGCTCCCGCCATCGCTGTCTCCGGCTGCAGAGGGGCGAGGAGGGTCCTGGCTTGTTGCGGCGCTCGGTGGGGAATTAGTGGCGGCCCTCGGGCTCCTTACGCTCAGCGACGGGTGTTGCCCCAGCGCTGCCCGGCGCCTGCTCTCTCTGTGCCGGGAGGATGTAGGCCGGGACCTTATTGTTTTGACTCGTGCAGAGGTTTCGCTCCTGTCTCTAGCTCGCAGTGACTGGACTCCGGTTCTGTCTGTCACGTGAAGGCCGCCAGTGGCCGAGAGCCGCGGGAACGTGTTTCTCACCGGGGAACGACCCGTCCGTCATTCTCTCTTCCCGAGCACAAGTCTTCAGCTTGGTTAAGGGAACGGGGAGACGGAAGGAGAAGGAGGAGAGGAAGGAGGAGGAGGAGAAGGAGCAGGACGGGAAGAAGAAGGAGGAGAAGGAGGAAGAGGAGGAGGAGGGAAGAAGGAAAAGGGAAGGAGGAGGAGGAAGG
>JAAGEH010001955.1:0-15427 GCA_011751065.1 Lasiurus cinereus
AGGCGGGTTGGGCGAGCCTGTGGTACACGGGATGTTTCTCCCCCCCCTCGATCCCTCTGAACGGTGCTCGTTGCTTCCAGCGATGAACTCTCGACGGCACAGGGAAGCTCCCTCCCCGTGGTTTTGCATTTAATCCGGGTCCTTCCCCGAAGGAGCTGGGCGGGCGGGCCGGGTAAGTCCCTTACCCTTCCTCTGCGGCAGGAGGGGACGTCCCCCGAGTGGCCTTTGCACGGTCTCTGGAACAGGATCTTTCTGCTGCCCGAGACGCTCCCTCTACGAGAGTCACGTGGCCATTTTTGATTCTGAAAGGCACTGAGAAGGTCTGCGGTGAGAAACGCCCGGTTCTTGTTTAACTCTGCTCCTCAAACCTCTCAACAAGCCCCCCTCCTGTATTTTATGACTCGAGGCCCCGTGCGCGGAATTCACGCCAGCGGCTCGGCACCCACCACCACGGCAGCCGCCTCTGTCTGGGCCCCCCCCCTGCCCCAGCTTCGCCCGGAAGGCCGTCCGGAAGGTTGTCCGGAAGGACGTCTGGTCTAATTAGCATATTACGCTTTTACTATTACAGCGGTACCTCGAGATACCAGTTTAATTCGTTCCGTCACCTTGAGGCGTGGGAAACTAGGAGACGCTCGCGTCGCGGTAAACTGGTGGGTCGTGTGCAGCCGGCCGATCCGCGCGATGACTCCTATCTCAAATGTGGCTCGAATTTCAAAGCAAAAATCGTTCGCTCGATGGCTCGTATCTCAAAAATAACTCATATGTTAGGGCACTCGTATCTCGAGGTACCACTGTATAGGTTTTTTTTTCTTAGTAACTCTTGTTAATACCTTATGACACACACAGGTTGGGGTTTGCTGAGCAGAAGGCAGGCAGGGAGGTCTCTGTGTGATCTTCTCATTGGGAAATGAATCTCTCCTGAGAGCCTCAGAGGCAGAAGACACCCCCTCTCCAAAGGGGACTGACCTTTAAAAGTCCTCTTGCTAAGACAAATTTGGCTCAGTGGGTAGAGCGTAGGCCTGCAGACTGAAGGGTCCTGGGTTCGATTCCAGTCAAGGGCACGTACCTTGGTTGGGGGCACATCCCCAGCAGGGGGTGTGCAGGAGGCAGCTGATCGATGTCTCTCTCTCATCGATGTTTCTAACTCTCTATCCCCCTCCCTTCCTCTCTGTAAAAAATCAATAAAATATATTTATTAAAAAAAAAAAAAAGTCCTCTCGCGCCTTTGGTTCCGTGTGGGTCCTGCAAGGAACTGCACAAAAGGGAGCAGAGCAGAGGCATCCCGGCCTCTGTCTCGGGGGCTGGTTCTCACTGCCCCCATGAGGGGGCAACAGCCTGCCTGTAGTGCAGGGGCTTGGGGGTGCCAGGCGGGGGTGCCCAGGGCATGACTTTCCTAGGCCTTCGCACACGGGGGGCTCATCCAAGGTCCTGCTGAGTGTCTGTGGGAAGAGCTGGCGTCTGAGATCTGAGAGCGGGGCTGTCATTTCCAGCTGCCACGGCGGCTACCCTTCTTCCCCTCTTAGCGCCGTCCCAGCGAGTGTCCATCAGTCCCTCCCACGTTCCCCTCGCCGGCTCTTCCCTGGGCGAGCGGGGTGCTGGGAGGGGGTGAGGACCAGGGCGGCCAGCCTGCGTCTGTGAACAGACATGTAACGGGAGACTGGCATCTCCCTCCTTCGGTGCCCGGTACATGGAGAGCTGACCCTCAGATCGTGCTGCCCTCACAGTCACTCTTCCTTCGGGGGTTCCGAAGCCTGAAACACCCCCAGAAACAGCCGCAGGGCCTGCTAGGAAAGCCTCTCCAGGTAGGGGGCCCTGAGGTACAGGCCTGGGAGGCCCCTGTGAGTCCTGAAGCCCTCGTAACGTCCCTTAAAAATCACCCCAAAACATGCCCCCGCTGTCAGTTCATGAATGTGCCACTGGTTTCCCCTCCAAGCCACACACACACACAGACACACACACAGAGACACACACACACAGACACACACACAGACAGACACAGACACACACACAGACACACACACAGACACATACACACACATACACACACAGAGACACACACAGAGATAGACACACACACAGACACACAGAGACACACACAGAGACACAGACACACACAGATACACACACGCACACACACACGCACACACACGCACAAAAGGAAGTGCCGGGTGGATACGGGGGCGCTGGGAACTGGGTGAATAGGAGCCTCCTGGGAATGTCACTGTGAACATGAACATGGGGCTCTGGGGGCCACGGCACAGAGACCCCCGCACCCATCACAGGCCAGCACGCCAGCGGGCCACGCTAAGCCCGGCTATTAAACCTGAACCCCGTGTGAGATGCGGGGGATTAAGCCAGCGATCGTGTTTGCTGAGCCAGCTATTAAACGTCCCGATCCGCTCCGCTCCCGCCGGCCGCCCCCGCGGCCGCCGCACCTGCCGGGAGACATCCAATCGCCCGCGCCGCGCCCGTGGCACACAGAGGGGGCGGGCCGGCGACTCGCCTTACAGCCAGCTGCGCCCCAGCATCCGTTAAGCTGGGGGTCCAGATCCCCTCTGTGGCTTTCACCGACGGTGTTTGAACAGAGACATTACAACAGCCTGCCCACATGAAAGCCGGGCGAGGAGCGGCCGGGCGGAGGGGGGCCCAGAACTTCACTCCCCTCTCAGAGGCCGGGCGCGCCAGCTTTCTCTTTGTTTCATCGTCATCGGCGCGGCCTGCTCCCTCCGCCACTGCGGGGATGGCCTGGGTCCCTGGGCCTGTCCGTGGGCCTGTCCATGGGCCTGTCCATGGGCTTGTCCGTGGGAGAGCCGGCTGCGGATTCCCCCCAGGCCGTGGCGACCCCTCGGCACCCCTCTTCTCGGCCTCCTTTGGTCAGTGCCAAGCTGTTCGGGGTTCTTCCCTTCCGTCTCAGCCACGGCGGGTCCACCTGACCCCGGCACGTGGTCATGGTCTCTGCGGTGAGCAGCAGCGTCCGGTCCAGACTAGATACACGGTGACCCCGGGCACAGCTCCCGGCCAGGGGCGGCGGTCTCGGTGCCCGGAGCAGGAGGGAGAGGGCTTTCGCCGGGACAGGCCAGGGCCAGTGACTCACCGGTGCCCAGGCCTGGACGGGAAGGCAGGGAAGGTGAGGGTGTCCGTCATTCCTGAACCACAGGGGCTGAAGCCATTTTCCTGTAGGACACTCTGTGTGTGTGTGTGTGTGTGTATGTGCGGATCTGGGTGTGTCTGTGTATCTGTGTGTAGGTGTGTGGGTCTGTCTCTGTGTGTATGTATCTCTGTGTATTATGTGTGTGTATATGTGTGGATATGGGTGTGCATGTATCTGTGTGTATGTGTGTGTGGATCTGCGTGTGTGTGTATTTGTGTGTGTATCTATGTGTATGGGTATGGATCTGCATGTATGTGTATGGATCTATGTGTGTATATCTGTGGGTGTGTATGGATCTCTGTGTATATGTATCTGTGCTCAAGTGTGTGCGTGTATGTGTGTGGATCTGCATGTGTGTGTATGGCTCTGTGTGTATGTGTGTGGATCTGTGTGTGTGTGTGGATCTGTGTTTATGTGTGTGGATCTGCATGTGTGTGTTTGTATGGATCTGAATGTGTGTGTGCACTCTCTGCTCAGGGTGGGGTGCTGGCCTCCGCCCATTCGCCGTGCATGCACTCATTTAGCAGACTTTACCGGGCGCCCTCTCCCCGGGAAGTGCCCCGGAGCGGGGAGAAGGGAGCCCAGGACGCACGCAGATACAGACACTCTCACCCGAGGCCGTGCCCGTCACGTGTGCTGCGGGGCTGGGCCGGTGATGGTGTCGCGCGGCGTTGGGCGTTGGGCCTCTGCTATTTCAAAGTCAAGAAGGAAACACGCTGAGAAGCAGATGAATGAGCAGATGACGCTCTGGCCATGGTTACCGGGTCTGGGTATCGTCAGAGTGATTTTCCTGCAGTTTATGGAGCGCTGGGGCCTGGCCATGGGTCTGAGTATGGGGGCGGGATCGGCACCAGACCCGCCATGTGGTGGTCATGTGCCTGAGCCAGAGCTGAAACAGACGCCAGCCTAAGGCGCCCAGACGCACCGAGCCTTCGCCGCTGTGTGCCTCTGGCGCAGGACCCACCCTCCCCCGCCCCGGGACCTCCCCACGCACACGCAGGGCATCACCGAGCGATCTGACGAGGTGCGGTTGGTGTGACCTGTCAGTGGGAGCCGATGGGACCCAGGTTTGGGAGCAGTGTCCACTCCTGTGCTCACTCACTGCACACGCGGAAACTGAGGCACAGACATGCGAAGCTGTGGCCCGGCCAGTGTGGCTCAGTGGTTGAGCGTCAACCTATGAACCAGGAGAGTCACAGTTGCATTCCTCATCAGGGCCCAGGCCCCGGTGGTAGGCTCCCTCCCCAGGGTGGGGCGTGCAGGAGGCAGCCTATCCATGCTTCTCTCTCCTCGTGGATGTTTCCATCTCTCTCCCCTCTCCCTTCCTCTCTGAGATCCATCAGAATTCAAAAACAGAAATGGCAAGCATTGGGCCGAGACCCACAACCGGCAAAATGAGAACCTGGAGACGCATCCTGGAATTTGACATCCTTTATTTCTCCTGTGTGTGCATGTGTCTGTGTGTGCACGTGTGTATGTATGTGTGTGGATCTGCATGTGTGTGTGATAAGCTGATTCCTCTGAGTCAGGAGTGTCCCGGGTCCCTCCTTCCGATGCAGGCTGAGCCAGGGATGCTAGAGTCGGGTCACGTGCTGTACACGATGGGGTGTCCGAGCCACCCCCGCTGGCCAGGCTTGGTGGAACACGGACCATCTGGGTCCCCCTGAGTGTCCCTGGCACCCAGCCAGGAACCTGGTAGGCCCCTAGGTGCGTGGGCCACGTCCCGGGAGCAGCAGGAGCTGTGATCTGTACATAAATGGCGTTGTCGAGCATGGTGTTAACTCGGAAGAATCTGACCACGCGTCACGGTCTTGCGCCTCCAGAAAACATCGTGGTGAGCTGCCCGAGGCTGGTTTGTGCAAAACGCTGCTTCTCCCCGTGGCTGGCCGGTCGGGGGCACAGGGAAGACATGGGGTGGGACTCGCTCCCGGCCCCGGTGGACCTTCACACCTGTGATCTCAGACTGGGAGGGTGCGGGGGGAGGGAAAGCGTGACCTCACGCCAGCTTTCCCCAGCGACCGTAAGATTTCCAGAATCAAAGCAGTGCCGAAAACGGTGTGGCTCAGGGGATAGAGCATCGGCCTGCGGACTGAAGGGTCCCGGGTTTGATTCCGGTCAAGGGCATGTATCCTGGTGACGGGCACATCCCCAGCAGGAGGTGTGCAGGAGGCGGCTGATCGATGTCTCTCATCGATGTTTCTAACTCTCTATCCCTCTCCCTTCCTCCCTGTAAAAAATCAATAAAAAATATATATATATTTTTTTAAAAAAGCAGCATGGAAATCAATGGCCCGAGGCCGCGGACCTGCCCCAGTTGAAGGACACAGCAGCCCGAGCCCCCTCCCCCTGCCCGCCCGCCCGGCCCCCGCCACGTGGATCGCGTTTCCCTTCAAAGTGGCCCCACATTCTTCGGGCCGAGGGGGAGACCACCGATAATTGCCTGTAATTCAACCCGCGCACGACCGCGCTCCTGAAAGGCAGGCGTCAGCCTCTCCATTACAGCCGGCCGGGCGCGAGCTCTCTGCTGCTTTTTTTCTTTCTTTTCCGCCCTCTCCCCGCACCCCCCACCCTCCGCACCCTGGGGAGGGAGCTCTTTCCTGGGAGGTTCTGTCTGACATCTTAATGTCACTGTAATTCCATCTTCCTCCGGCCTCGCTGGTCACCGGGGTCAGCGCGCGGGGAGCGGCCGTGCCACCTCGGGCACCTGTCCGCCGTGAGGATGGGGAGGCGGTGGGGGACGGGGGGAGACAGCCCGGAGCACCCCCGGGCTCAGGGTTCACTGATTTCAGAGAGGACGGGAGAGGGAGGAAGACAGAGAAACATTCAGGATGAGAGAGAATCCTGGACGGGCTGCCCCCTGCATGCCCCACACTGGGGAGGGAGCCCGCCACCCGGGCCTGTGCCCTGACCGGGAATCGAACCCTGACCCGCTGGTTCATAAGTCACCGCTCCACCCCTGAGCCCCGCGGGCCGGGCTGAGATACTCCTGAAATGCCCAGAAAGTCTGGCTTGGACGATATGCACCGAGTATTATTTTTCCTTTTTTTTGTTGTTGTTGTTTTTTAATATATTTTATTGATTTTTTTACAGAGAGGAAGGGAGAGAGAGAGTTAGAAACATCGATCGGATGCCTCCTGCACGCCCCCGAAATACTGGGGATGTGCCCGCCACCAAGGTGGGTGCCCCCACCTGAATCAAACCCGGGACCCTTCAGTCCACAGGCCGACGCTCTATCCACTGAGCCACACCCGTTTCGGCATTCTTTTCCTTCTTAAATGCTCCCTCCGTCCGTCTGTCCCCTCTCTGTCCATCCTCACGGATTCTCCCCGGAGCCGGGGCAAACAGGACGCGGTCACATCTGCCGCTGACGCATCTCGTGCTCATGTCCGGAGCACCTGTCAGACGAGGGCTGGCGGCCGGGCCGGCTGTCACGGGGACAGAAGTGACGACATCACTAACTATGAGGGCAGGCCACCCCTGGTGGGGAGGACGTGCCTCTGGCACACGCGTGACACCGACACAGACCAACCGAGACGTGTGGCCCGTGGCGCCGTGAACACGCTCCTCGGGCGTGGGAGGGTCGGTCCACAGGTCGCTGGGCTGGGAGGGGCGGGGCCGAGTGTGGCGAGAGCAGATGTCACGGACCCTGGAATGACTCCGAACGCCCCGATTGGGGGAAGCAGCACCGATTCTGGGCTTGGAGGGGAGAGAGAGGACGGGGCACACCGCTGCCCAAGAGCCTGGTCCGGGGTGGACAGGGGTGGGGGGGGCGAGGCACAGGGCGGGCACAGGGCTGGATCCGTCACACGGGCTGGGTTCCAAAGGGCTTGGGGGGCTGGGGCGGAGCGCAGGGACCCGGGGCGGTTTCACACGGGGACGTGACTAGCGTGGACGGAGGGAAGCCCTCTCCAGCGCGGCCGGGGAGTGTGGGGAGGGGGGGCAGAGGCCGAGGTCCGCGTGGAGCCCGTGGAGAGACAGACACGGGAGAAGAAAAGTGCCGGGCGAGGAGGGTGCCGTCTCCAGAAGAGAGAGGGCCGGCCGGGCAGGGTGGCTCAGGGGTTAGAGCGCCGGCTCAGACTGCAGAAGGGTCTCGGGTGTGGTTCCGGCCAAGGGCCTGTGCCTCGGTCGCAGGCTCGACCCCCGGCCCCCGTGGGGCACGGACAGGAGGCAACCCGGTCAGTGTCGCTCACACCCCTGTGTGTCTCTCTGTCCCTCCCCCTCCCCTTCAGCCTCTAAAGGGATCCAATGGGAAAAATACATCCTTGAGGAAGAGTAACACAAACAGCAGTAAGAAACCATTGAGGGCTGAGACCGGTGTGGCTCAGTGGATAGAGCGTCGGCCTGCGGACTGAGGGGTCCCAGGTTCGATTCCGGTCGGGGGCATGGACCTTGCTGGTGGGCACATCTCCACTGTGGGGTGTACAGGAGGCGGCTGATCGATGTCTCTCTCTCATCGATGTTTCTGACTTTCTGTCTCTCTCCCTTCCTCTCTGTACAAAATCAACAAAATATATTTTTTAAAAAAAAGAAAGAAAAGAAACCATTGAGGGAATTTAATTTTCAGTCTCCACCATCGTAGTGTGTGAGTGTGTGTGTGTGTGTATATGTGTGTGCGTGCATGTATGTAGGTGTGTGTATGTGTGTGTCTCTGTGTGTGTATGTGTGTGTCTCTGTGTGTGTGTTTGTGTGTGTGTGTGTGTGTGTGTGTGTGTGTGTGTGTGTGTTCGCCTCCTCGGTGTATCCCCGCTCAGACCCCCGGCTCCACGGGCATCCGGCGGTGGGAACTACATTGTGGGTCCTTGACCGCAGAGACCGTGAGCTACGGGGGACGGGGGGCGGGGGGGAAGGAGCGGGGGTTGGGGGTGGTCCTGTGGGCCTGGTCTGGGAGGCTGACGTGAGGCCGGCTGGGCCTGCCAGGCCGACGTGAGAAACAGACCCGTGTCGAAGGCCCAGGGGAGACTTCCCAGCAGGGAAGATGCTGAGACTGTAAAATACAATCCCAGGCCACCCGGCGGGGCTGGCAGGGGTGGGGGCGGGATGTGCTGGGGCGGGGGGGGGGGGGACAGCGGCCACACGTTCCAGTGGAGCAGGAAGTGACTGTCAACCTGAGAGGCTGTGTGACAGCCCTGCCAGGCTGTTGGGAGTGAGGTGGTGGTGAGGGGGGTCACCATAGAAGGGCAGCAGGACAAGTCCACAGTAGGGCCACCCACTCAGGGACGGGGCCTGCAACTCAGAGCAAGCTGCAGAGGAGTGCGGGGTGGAGGTCCCAGTTGCAGCAACAGGCCAGTTCTTCCTCCCGGGGAGCATCCGTAGCAGGGAGGGGCCAGCAGGGGAGGGGGCCATCGGGGTAGGGGACCAGCAGGGGAGGGGCCCAGCAGGAGGGGCCCAGCTGGCGAGCTGAAGGTGCACTCAGAGTCCCCCCACTAGGTGCTGAGCTGCAGCAGGAAGTGAAGCCGGGGTGACAGCGTCCTTTGTGGGGACCACATGTGCGGGGCGAGGGCGGCCTGTGGAGCCTGCCTGCTGAGCAGAGGGGTGTCCAGAGGTTCAGAGCCGCATCCCTGCCTGAAGTCCCCCCGCAGGACCCGGCCTCCAATGCAGGTCTGGCTGCCCTTGGTCCCAGGTGCTCAGGGTCTGAGCCGCATGGATAGAGTGGTCCCTGTTTGGGCTCGGGGACCCTGCTTTCTGGAACAGTGTGATGGGACACAGCTCGGGCAGCCGAAGGCATCGGGCACCAGCGGAGCGGTCCCGGCCTGGGGGTGGCAGGCCCAGTTTAGACACGGCGTCCGGCTGTGCAAGGCGGCGTGGACGGCCGCACCCCTGACCCCAGGGCCCCCCACTTTGTCCTTCCCGGGGGGCCACCGTGTAGCACATCGCACACCGTACACCTTTACTGTCTCCACAGCCAAGGGCAGTGACACAGTTTCTCCTTTAAAGAATCTTGCCCGAGGGCCGAAACCAGTGTGGCTCAGTGGATAGAGCGTCGGCCTGTGGACTGAAAGGTCCCAGGTAGGTTCGATTCCGGTCAAGGGCATGTATCCTGGTTGCAGGCACATCCCCAGTGGGGGGCGTGCAGGAGGCGACTGATCGATGTCTCTCTCTCATCGATGTTTCTAACTCTCTATCCCTCTCCCTTCCTCTCTGTAAAATATCAATAAAATATATTATTAAAAATAATAATAATAATCTTACCCTGTGGGGTATGCGAGTGCCGTGGATTACTCTGAGGAAATGGTGGGTAAATCAGTGAGTGAGAGTTGGGGGTACCCCCTGCCTTCTGCCCGACGCGCGTGTCGGAAAGACACTCCTCACCCTGCTTGTCTCAGCTCCACGCATTTGGCTTGGGGAGTGTTTCAGACCCTGCCCCCCACCCCCCACGCTCCCCAGGCCGTGCTGCAGAGGGCTTTCCCCCCAGACAGCACACTAGGGCCCCTCTAGCCTTACACTCTGGGGGTGGGGTGCGTTCCCATCTTATCCCTGGGGGTGCAGCCTCTGCAGCATCCTGAGTGCCTAGCTGCCCCCAGACTGGAAATGCAGGCTGCAGCCTGAGCACCCCCTCCATCCTTCTCCCCCCCCACCCCCCGCCACCCCCGCTCCCCGCCCCCGTGCCGTCTGAGACGAAGCCGGGCCAGTGATGTCAGCCGGCCCGTTCCCAGCTCCACTTAAAATAAGACAGGGATGAGTCATCTCCCCCGACGACAGCGTCTCCCCTTGTCCGCTCGTCAGCTTCAAAGGGAGCACATGTGGGAGGCATGTGGGGGGTAATCCGGTGGGCGCGCGGCGGCGTCTGCGGGGCCTGCTGTCCCACCGTGGGACTCTCCCGTTACCGGTTGCCCCTGACTCACTCCATCCCGACCCCCTTTCTCCCACCCGCTGGCGGCTGGACCCCCACACCCCCACCCCCCGGCCGGGGCGAGATTTGCACCATCCCAGCCAAGGTGAAGGTCCCGGCAGTCACATACCAACAGCCATAACTGCATCTCCGCTCACACGGGCCCTCTGCACGCGGGGGTGAAGGAGGATCACGCTGCTCTGATGGCTTTCTCAGGCCGGGAAGCGGGTGGAGAGTCTCGGGAAGCGAGGGCCGTCCATGGGAAAGAGAGTCCCATGATGTGAGAGGAGCCCGCAGTGAGCGCGGTTTGCAGGAAGGAGGGGGGGTACGAACCCGCCGCGTCTCGGCGTGGATCCTGGAGCCGCATCGCTGTCACCCCCGCGTGTTTCGGGGCGATGATGCTGCGTTCTGCTAGGAAAGCAGGAGGCAAAGATCGTGTTAGTGGCCACTGGTCGGTCTGGGTTCATGACAGAACCACAGATGGAAATGTACCTACTTTTTCCTGCGTAAGATGGTGCACGTGTTCTTACACTCGATCAATCTCTCTCGTGAGTGCCAGGCACATGCCTGACATGTTCTAGATGCTTCCAATATAGCCATGAACCAACGGGCAGAAGTCCCTGACCACATAAAATTTATCATCAGAAGTGGAAGTCAGGCAGAAACCGGTTGGGCTCAGTCCCAGGTTCCATTCCATTCAAGGGCATGTATCCTGGTTGCGGGCACATCCCCAGTGGGGGGTGTGCAGGAGGCGGCTGATCGATGTCTCTCTCATCGATGTTTCTGACTCTCTATCACTCTCCTTTCCTCTCTGTAAAAAATCAATAAAATATATTTTTTTAAAAAAAAGAAGAAGTGGACGTCGGGAAATAAATGAGTAGAATATGCAGAGTGGGCGGAGGATGCAAAGGGCCATGGAGAAAAAATGGGGTGAATAGAGACTACTGGGAATGAGATGGTGGTGCTGAGGTCACCATGGAAGGATGACAGGCGACATGTGACTGGGAAGGGGACCCGTGTACCTGCAGGAGGGGAGTCGGGGGGCCTGTGACGATCTAGGACAAGAGCGTACAAGGCCGGAGAGACGGCAGGTGCAAAGGCGAATTGGGATTTTCGGTTGGGTTTTTCCTATTTCGGTACAAAACTCCCGAGGGTCCCGGATTGTGAGAGGGTGCAAGCCAGGCCCAGGGACCCCACCAGTGCACGATTGGGGTCAGGGAGGGATGGGAGAGGTTGGCCAGCCGGGTAGGAACCACGGGAGGGCTCCAGGGCGTGTCTGGCCCATCTCGCTCAGTCCCGTCTTACCAGTTGGGGGTCCTCTAGTCCATGAATGTGGAATAGCTTTCCGTCTACCTCAGTCTCTTTCATTTCTTTTTAGTAATAGTTTGTGGCGTTCAGTGGACAAGTCTTGCTTCCTTGGTGAAATTTGTTCCTAAGGATTTTGTTCTTCATGGCGCAATTGTCAAGGCAATTGGTTTTTAAAAACTTGTTTTGGGTTATTCGTTGCAAATGAATAGAAACACAACTGAGTTTTGAGTGTTGGCTTTTATATCTGCCACTTTGCTGAATCCGTTTACTAGATTTCACAGTTTCTTCGACTCTATCAGATCACATCATCTATGAGCGAAGATGCGTTTACACCTTTCTTTCCCATTCCGATGCCGTCTATTTCTTTTTCTTGCCTCATCGCTCAGTCCAGATCCTCCCAGACCCTGTCCCATGGAGTGGCAAAGCCGGCTCCCCGCCTGGTTCCCGTGGTTGGAGGGAAGGCCGGTGCCTGTGACCGCTGAGAGAGCTGCTCGTGGGGTGTTCTTCAGAGGTGGCCTTCATCCTGTAGAAGACGTTCCCTCGGTTCCGAGTTTATTGAGTGTCTATTGGGGCGATGAACGCATTTTGGCAACAGACAGGGATGGCGGTCCCACCAGACCATTGTCAGTGTAATTCACGCCACGGAATCGTATACAGTGGTACCTCGAGATACGAGTTTAATTCGTTCCGTCACCTTGAGGCGTGGGAAACTATGAGACGCTCGCGTCGCGGTAAACTGGTGGGTTGTGTGCCGCCGGCCGATCAGCGCGATGACTCCTATCTCAAATGTTGCTCGTATTTCAAAGCAAAAAATCGCTCGCTCGACGGCTCGTATCTCAAAAATCTCGTATGTTAGGGCACTCGTATCTCGAGGTACCGCTGTACTTAGAAACGGTGGAGCCCCGGCCGGGTTGGCTCAGTAGGTAGAGCGTTGGCCGGAAGGGTGACGGGTTCACTTCCAGGTCAAGGGCACATCCTTTCCTTGCAGGTCCAATCCCCAGGCCTGAGCGTGTTCACTCCTATTTCTAGGAGTGCGTGGAGCAAGTTCCCAGGCCACCCTGGGAACATGTGGACTGACTGTGTGTCTGCCTCGCAGAACCGTACAGACGGTCGGTAGGAGGCCAGTGTCTGCTGGTGGGAGGCTGAACACTGGTCTCCAGTGGAAGGTGCGGGATCATCGTGATGTAGATTTGAACAAACCTGCAGACTTGAGTTTTCTCTTTTGGGGTTGCCGCTGGCTCTCCCCGGGAGGCATACATCCCACCGACGTCCTTCAGCCCAGCGGGCGGGGCTCTGGGTCTGAGGCTGCTGGCTATGACTCTGAGACCACGGGCTTTCACTGCCGGCGAAGACGCACGTGGGCAGGAGCCACATGTCTGAAGTGTGGCTCTGAGGTCGTCGGTGCGAAGCTGACCTCGTCCGCCTCGCCGGGCACAGCAGCTCCAAATGTCCCTCGGCATCCGCCGGCCGGGCTTTGGCTCTTCCTGTTGGGAAGTGAGTTCTCCAGAAGGTTTGGTCGGATGAGATGGCCCGTTTTAAAAAGGGGGCGCTCCTGGATCCCCATGGTCTTCCGCCACATGGAGAGGAGCGCGGGAGAGAGGCAGGCCGGGCTGTCCCTCCTCATGGGCCTGTAGCAGCCCCCCCTCTTTCAGCCAGCCCCCCTTCCTCCCCGCCGCATGTGGCACTGGGTTCTGTGCGTGTGTTTTTAATGCTCCCCTCTCTTCCAGGGAGTTCGGAGCACACGTGTTCCTTTTAACTCCCGCCAGAGCCTGCGAGCCGCGAGCCAGGGAGAGCGGGCTGGGAGCTGGGAAGGTCGGGGGGCTGTTGTGCAATCGCCTGGCTGAGGAGGCGCAGGTCTCCCGGGCGGCCCCCCGCCCCGCCCCCCTCACATGGCAGAGCTCAGAGGCCTGGCGGGTCTCGCTGTGCTGCCAGGAACACGGGTAGTGACACTTGCAGAGCAGACGCGGGCGGGAGGCGCTCAGGATCGGAGAGCCGCAGGCTGTGAACACATGCCGGCCAGTCCCCGGCAGCCCTGAGCCCCGCCCCCGGCGCCACCCGCCTGCCCCCCCCACCCCCCACCCCGGGCCTGCGCCAGGCACAGCCGAGCCCCGCAGCCTCCCCGCTCCGGCTCCGGCTCCGGCTCCGGCCCCCAGGCCAGCTGGCAGGACATGAAGGGCCGCTCTGCCCGGCTGTGGTCCAGGGCCCGAGGCCTGACCGCCACTGTAAGTCCCCTGTCCAGCCCCAGGACGGGCCGCACACGCCTCCCGCCTGCCGCCTCGGGCTGGTCACTCCCTCTCCATCTGGGGGGGCCGGCAGGTGAGGCGGCCCCTCCCGAGGCCACGGTGTAGCCCCGAACACAGATTTCTTTTCTTTTTTTTTTTTAATATATTCTTACTGATTTTTCACAGAGAGGAAGGGAGAGGGATAGAAAGTTAGAAACATCGATGAGAGAGAGACATCGATCAGCCGCCTCCTGCACGCCCCTCAGTGTACATGCCCCTTGACCGGAATGGAACCTGGGACCCTTCAGTCCGCAGGCGGACACTCTATCCACTGAGCCAAACCGGTTTCGGCTGAACACAGATTTCTTGTGCTTCACGAGTGGCCGCTGAGAGGGATGGGGGCGAGGTTGTGGTTGGTCTTGGTCTGGAGAGAAAAGGGGGTGACAGGAGGCGCTGAGCATTGGGCTCGCAGGGACCCGGCTCCGTCTTCCAACTTGGGGTTCACGGCGCTCAAAACACAGCCAGGCCTCGGAGAAGGAGGGGGGTCGGTGGGGGCAGCGGATGGGCTGGGCAGGGGGGGCAGGAATCTGTCAGGGTGCTCTCTGAGCCTCACTGCACGTTCTCGGAGAAATGAGGCTGGTCTCCGGCCCCCACTCCACTGGGGCGCCCTCTCCCCTCAGTATTTTCCAGAGAGGAAATCGGGCGGCAGAGATATTCACGGGCTGGGACGGACCCTTTCCTGAGGGACGCATCGCTGAGGAGGAGGAGGACAGAGGCGAACGCGGATCCTCACCCCAGAGCATAAATCCCCGGTGGCAGGCGGCAGATACGTCCCGGCCGGGTGCGTGGGGCGCGAGATAAGGGGGAGGCAGGGTGCTCCTGCAGGGGGCCACGCGCTCCGGCCCTGCCCCTGCCCCTGCCCCTGCCCCCTGCCCCACGTGCAGCCCAAATGCGAGGAGACCAAATGAACCCCGGATGGCATGGCCGCCTCCAGCGGAGCGGGGGACGGGCCTGGTCCCCGGTGATGAAAACCAGCTTGGAGAGCCGGGGGGAAGCCCGGGCCAGCTGCTCCCCAGCTGCCCTGAGCCCCCCAAGCAGGAGGAAGCGGGTTTGAGGATCAGCCGGAGCTCAGGACCCCCGGAGGGCGGAGCCTGCAGGCGGAGACATCCCCGCGGGTCTCGGAAGAAGAAGTCGGGGTGTTGCATGGATCCCAGCCTGCGATCAGCCAGACCCTCCCCTCCCTGGCAGTGGGGGCGAGGTGACCTCTCGGTCTAATTTTAGCAATTCCTCCCGGCAGAGGGCGGCCCCCACCCCGCGATATCCCCCCTTCCCTCAGCTATCTGCGCTCCCACACACCCTCCCTCCCGCTTCCTTTGATGTGGAGGGCAGGGTGCTGCGGACTCAGGGGGCCAGATAGGCCGCAGGAAGCCATGCTCCCGCCATCGCTGTCTCCGGCTGCAGAGGGGCGAGGAGGGTCCTGGCTTGTTGCGGCGCTCGGTGGGGAATTAGTGGCGGCCCTCGGGCTCCTTACGCTCAGCGACGGGTGTTGCCCCAGCGCTGCCCGGCGCCTGCTCTCTCTGTGCCGGGAGGATGTAGGCCGGGACCTTATTGTTTTGACTCGTGCAGAGGTTTCGCTCCTGTCTCTAGCTCGCAGTGACTGGACTCCGGTTCTGTCTGTCACGTGAAGGCCGCCAGTGGCCGAGAGCCGCGGGAACGTGTTTCTCACCGGGGAACGACCCGTCCGTCATTCTCTCTTCCCGAGCACAAGTCTTCAGCTTGGTTAAGGGAACGGGGAGACGGAAGGAGAAGGAGGAGAGGAAGGAGGAGGAGGAGAAGGAGCAGGACGGGAAGAAGAAGGAGGAGAAGGAGGAAGAGGAGGAGGAGGGAAGAAGGAAAAGGGAAGGAGGAGGAGGAAGG
>JAAGEH010001956.1:10247-28042 GCA_011751065.1 Lasiurus cinereus
ACAACTGTAATAATCTGAACAATAAGGATTTATTAAAAATAAAATAAAATAACTATATGAGGTTGAAAAATGAACATAACTTTTTTGATAAATATAATTGTATATATTTAATATGTGAAGTGATTTTTTTCTATTATTATAAAAATGTTTTTTATTTATTTTTAGAGAGAGAAGAAAGGAATATAGAGATAAAATTGTCAATGACAGAGAAACATAGATCAGCTGCCTATAGGGGAATCAAGCACACATCCCAGACATGAGCCATCATCCAGAATCAGTATAATGACTTCCTGGTTTATAGGTCAAAATTAAAAACACTAAGCCACACTGGCAAATGCGATGCTTTTATATATATATATATATATAGTAGAGGTCCAGTGCATGGATTGTTGCACCGTTGGGTTCCATCAGCTTGGCCAGTGCCCTCTCATAATCCGGGACTCCTTGGGGCAATGGTTCTCAACCTTTTTTAATGCTGTGACCTTTTAATACAGTTCCTCATGTTGTGGTGACCCCCAATCTTAAAATTATTTTCGTTGCTACTTCGTAACTGTAATTTTGCTACTGTTATGAATCATAATGTAAATATCTGTGTTTTCTGATGGTCTTAGTCTCTACAGCAGCGGTTATCAATTTGTGGGTTGCGACCCACAGTTTGAAAACTGCTAGCAAGGTCGCCTAAGACCATCGGAAAACAGATATTTACATTATGATTCATTAACAGTAGCAAAATTACAGTTATGAAGTAGCAACGAAAATAATTTTATTATTGGGGGTCACCACAACATGAGGAATTGTATTAAAAGGTCACAGCATTAAAAAAGGTTGAGAACCACTGCCTTGGGGGATGTTGGAGAGCTGGTTTCATCCTGATCCCTGTAGACCAGGCAGAGGGACCCCATCAATGCACGATCAATTGGGGCCAGGGAAAGAGCATGAGAGGGCTCCAGAGCATGTTTGGCCTGTCTTACCCAGTCATGATCAGTCTGACCCCAGCAGCAAGCTACCTTACCAGTTGGAGAGTCTATCCCCTGGTGGTCAGTGCGTGTCATAGTGACTGGTCAAATGAATGGTTGGACACTTAGCATTTTAGGCCTTTATTATATAGTATTATATAGGATATATTGTGGAGCAATTACCAAGACAATATAATTACCACATCCATTGCCTCACATATTTCACAGTTAATGATGTATGTGTATGTGTGTGTGTGTGTGTGTGTGTGTGTGTATTACCAGTGGAAATGGGGTATCTCTTTTGCTGGGGTGCAGTCCTTATGATATTTTTTTTTATTAAATTTTTATTATTCAGATTATTACATTTGTTTCTCTTTTTCACCCTCCATATCTCCCCTCCACCCGGCTCCCACCCTTCCCTCTACCCTTACCTCCCTCCCATTGACCTCATCCATAGGTGTATGATTTTTGTCCAGTCTCTCCCTGTATACCCCTGACCCCTTTCCCCCTGAAAATTATCAGTCCACTCCGTTTCTGTGCTCCCGATTCTATTATATTCACCAGTTTATTCTGTTGATCAAATCTTCAATTCCCTTAATTTTCAGATTCCCTTATTGATAGAATCACTTGTTGAATAGAATTCAATTGCTGTTCATAATTTTTTATCTTTTACCTTTTTCTTCTTCCTCTTCTAAAGGAGTACCTTTCAGCATTTCATATAATACTGGTTTGGAGTTGATGAACTCCTTTAGCTTTTTCTTATCTGTGAAGCTCTTTATCTGTCCTTCAATTCTGAATGATAATTTTGCTGGATAGAGTATTCTTTGTTGTAGGTTCTTGCTATTCATCACGTTGAATATTTCTTGCCACTCTCATGTGGCCTGCATCGTATCTGTGGAGAAATCAGCTGACAGTCATATGGGTGCTCCCTTGTAGGTAATGAACTGTTTTTCTCTTGCTGCTTTTAATATTCTCTCTTTGTCTTTTGGTCTTGGTATTTTAATTATGATGTGTCTTGGTGTAGTCTTCTTTGGATTCCTTTTATATGGGGTTCTATGTGCTTCCTGGAATTGTAAGTCTATTTCTTTTACCAGATGTGGGAAGTTTTCAGTCATTACTTCTTTAAATAGGTTTTCAGTATCTTCCTCTCTCACTTCTTCTGGCACCCCCATAATTCTAATGTTGGTACGCTTGAAGCTGTCCCAGAGGCTCCTTACATTACCTTCACATTTTTAAATTCTTTTCTCTTCTTGCTTTTCCAGTTGAGTGTTTTCTGATTCTTTATATTTCAAATTTTTTACTTAATTTTTGTCTTCCTCTAGTCTGCTGTTAGGTCTCTGCACAATATTTTTTAATTCAGTCAGTGTATGTTTAAATTTTAGTTGGTTCTTTTCCATCTCTAGTTGGATCTTTTTTATCTCCTCTTGGGTCTTGCTAAATTTATCCATTTTTCCTAGGATATTCTTGAAAAACCTTATAAGCGTGGTTTTGAACTCTATATCCAGTCGTTTGTTTTCCTCCATTTCTTTTGTTTGTGATCCCTTCCCTTGACCAGCATTTTCACTATGCCGGGAGAACTTCTGGGTTGGATTTAGCCTTATGATACCAGACTTGCAAAACTGCAGAAGCCTCTTTGTTGAGCTTGGGATGAGTGGAGTCTCTGGGCTTAAGGGACCGCCTTGCCTTCCAATGGGCCCCGCCCTCCATGGCCCGGAGTCTCAGGTGACTGGGTAATCGCTGAAGCAGTCCCTTGCGCGCAGTCACGCTCTTGCAGTGCCTCTAGACTGCTGCCTTTCTGGCTCCCCTGTGCTCCGGGACCATATGAGTCTGGGTCCCCAGGGATTCGCCCGAAACTGGGGTTTAGTGAAGTTAGAAGTGGCGCAGTTGGGAGGATCTGTCTCCTGCCCACTCGTGAAAGCCAGTGGCACAATCAGCAACCAGTCCTCTGCGCACAATGCCGTGCGCATCACCAGACTTCTGATCTCATGCAACTCCTCTAAATTTCCATGCGCTTCTCCCTTTTCATAGTCCAAACTCCTCCCATATGAGTTTCGGCTGGACCTGGGGTTTAGTATCGTAGTATAAGGGGTTCAATGCCATTGAGTCTCTGTTTCCCTCCCACCAGAGAAAGCCAGCCAGGTTCTCCTGCACCCGCTCTCCCCACACATGTGTCTCTGTACCTCAGCTTTTTGCCACTCCTCTGGGTCTCTGTGAGCCCCTCTCTTTCCTTGTAGTTGTAGAATTTCCACTCAGCCAGCTCTCCTGTGGTTCTGGATGATGTTCATTCTGTCTTTTAGTTGTAGTTTTGAAATTGTTGTGCGAGGCAACAGTGTAGGTGTTTACCTATGCCACCGCCTTGGATTATCCCCCCTCATGATATCTTGAGGAAAAGAATATTCTGGGACTTGTACCGAAGGACAATTTTTTTTTGCTTGGAATTACATCCCTGGGTTTCCAAAGTCCCATTTCCCTTAGTCCAGTCTGGCAAGAAATGCAGCTAGAGCTTCAGTAGAGCAAGAAGCAGAGCCAATATCCAGAGTTTCCATTTCATACTGCAGCCAGGTCCACTTCAGCATCAGGCTAGTTTCACTCCATTAGTCTATTGTGTAGGTCCACATGGTCCAGGGCCCAGGTGATTGTAGGGGAGCCAAGAGAGTGCACCCTCCACAGCAAGAATCCACAAAGATCCAAAAGTGTAAGTGCACAAGACAGCAAACTCTTTTGCTCAATGGCATTAAATATTTCTAATCTGTATACATGTAACACATTAATAAAAAAAAATTTTTTTAAATCTTCCTGTGCTTGTAGTGACCATGCCTTCTCTGGCCAATGACGTATTCCCAACTGTGACTGACAGTAAGCACCTTTACTAGGACCGTCAACTTTACAGGGCATGTGTCTATCTCCCTCCATCAATCTCCCTCCCAATCTGCAGGAAATGGACTAGTGGCTCCCTGGGATATGTGAAGCTGCAGCATCCTGGCAAAACTGCCCAACTGACATGCCTATAATACTTGGTCTTCCCTTTGTTCCTCTCCTGTTATTAATAATTAGGTTAATTACAACAGTAGTGTGTGTGTGTGTGTGTGTGTGTGTGTGTGGTGAGAATGCCTCGTAATTTCCAAGAACATAACTCTTTATAGCAAGAATGTCAGGTGGAAAATTCTTTAGGAACTTCCAACTTGGACTTGTCTTTTTTTCCTAGTAATTGTTAGTACAGCTCTAAGTTTATAAGAAAAAAAAAATTCTTAGTGCCCAGAAGTGACAGCTACCTCTTGAGATGCATTCTATATAATAAAGAGCTAATATGCAAATGGCTGTCATGCCATCACACGATCATGCTATAACAGCTCAGACACTCAATACTGGGGAGAGAGGAATGGGAACCAGCCAGGCTGTGGCCTGGGAGAGGGACAATCTGCACACCCCACTGTCTCCATGGTCCCGGGCACCAGCAGCTGCACCTGCAGCCTGGGAGAGGGACAAGCCACCTACCCCATGGTCCTAGGACCCTGCAGTTGTAGCCCCAAGCAAAGCTGCCTGCCCACAGCCCCCTGTGGCTGCAGCTGACCCGGGTCCTGGGTGCCTGCAGCCAGCCAGAGGGAGGGAATCCTGGGTCCCGGGTGCAGGGCAAGGCAGAGGCAGTTAGGGGTGATCAGGCAGTCAGGCAGGCAAGCAGTTAGGAGCCAGAACTCCTGGATTGTGAGAGGCAATTGGATATCCCCTGTGGGGTCCTGGATTGGAGAGGGTGCAGGTTGGTTGAGGGGACCCGCCCCCATGCACAAATTTAATGTACCAAGCCTCTAGTTTCCAGATAATGAGGCACTGCCAGTATCTCTACCCTGATCTCCTCCTGTCACTGTTGTTACGTGGAAGGCCCATTTAAAGTAAAGTGGGATGCCTCTGATAAGCAAACTAGAAGACTAAACCATCCAAGCCATACCATGACTGCACATCAGAAAACCCACATAAATAAGTTAAACAAAATTGATTTTCGCTCTCATGTAAATACTAGTATAGTCCAGGGCTGGAGTGGTGGTTCCTTGATGTTAGGGCTCAGGTTCCTTCTCTCCCATCCTACTGCTCTTCCATCTTCAACCTGCAGATTCTACCTGGTAGTCCATCATGTCTGCACTCAGACTATCAGGGAAACCACAAACCAAGGGAGTGATCAAGGTACACTCTACCCCTTTCAGACATTTCCTGGAAGCTGTACATTCAGTGTCCACTGATGTCCCATTGGCTAGAATTTCATCTTATGGTCAATACAATTACAACAGAGACCAGAAATGCGGTTTTTCTACCAAGCACCCTGTACTCAGCTGAAATTTGGAAGTTTTACTATTATAAAACAATACTAAATATTGGAGAATAACCAGCAGTCCCCTCCTAAAGATTCTCTTTCCCTTATTCTTAAGAAACAATTTTATAGTATTTACTGAGAACCAAGCACAGCTCTGTTTTTCCAGGTCTATTAAATCATATAATAGCACATAAGTAAGGTTCTAATATGCACATTTTACAAATAAGAAAATTGAAGCACAGATAAATGAAGTAACTTGTACAAAGTGACACAGATAGAAAAATGCAGAACTGGGATCTGAACCGGGCAGTTTGACTTACCCCCTATACTGTACTGTTTTCTTTCTGCTACACAGTACTTCAAAATATCTTTAGTCTTTTATATGAGGCAATCAAAAAGGATTTATCAATGTAAGGGAGATACTGTCTTCTTATTCAGAACGCAAATCGACAGAAAATATAAGAAAAATACACCTACTAGCTATTAATTCTAGGGAGTCACTTATATTTTGCATTAAACACCAACATGAGTACAAAGAGTAACACAAGACTTGGCACATGAAAAAAAAAAGTATTCAAATGCCCAGCATTTGGTCATTACATCATTTAATGAATATGTGTGTAAACCAAGCATGTCAAACCGCAGCCCACAACAGATACTCATTAATGATTACTCATTTATTTCAGCCCTTTTTATTCTTCCTTTGTATTCAGCATGTCTCTATCGAAATAAAACTACATTTCTATGAAAATTGAAGCTTATGTGTTTTGTTTTGTTTTGTTGTGTTGCGGCCCACATAAACTTAGCCTTGTTTATTTGGCCCATGTTAACCTTTGAATTTGACTGCTTGGTGTAAACCAATAATAATGAGATGACAAATCAAACACATTTACATTCTCTCTCTACTGAAGCCCCACTAAAATAACAATAAGGAGATTCTTTTAAGCCTGGTGAGAATGCAAGAAAAAAAATGACAGTTTAAAGCAAATGGGCAGGTATAAAGTAAATGGGCAGGTGGTATCTGAGAGCCTATTAAAATAAGCTGAATCCTGGGACATTCATAAAGAAAGCCAAAACGGCAACTCTGTTTACCCTCAAAGAGCTCTCCAAAGGCTCAGGACTAAATACAGGATAATTATTTAAAGGCCTTTCCATGCAATAAACGGATTCTCAGATCCCCATTCCTAGTCTGCCATAACCCCACCAATTGGTCCCCCTTCACATTAGCAGGAGATTAGAAGTTTATACTCCATTGAGGGTAAACAGACAGTATCTGAATTGGAAAAACTCCGTGATAAAAACTAACTGAAACTTGAGGCAAATATAACCAGTCAGGAGGGTGTACATGAGGAGGTAGAGCTTATGGATGTTCTCACAGCTACCTTAATCTGGAGAACCCTCTCGGGAGAAGCCTACAAGAAGAAGTCTATTGTTATAGTAAACCTTTATGGTTCTAACCTCTCCTTCCTTAACTCCCTTTCCCCTTTTTGAAATGCCCCTGCATCCTGGCATGCAGGCTAGAGTGTGCACATGGCTTGCCATGTCTGCATGCAATGGGTTGCAACCCTCTCTTTTTCCTGAATAAATGCTTCTTGGTGACAAAACATCTAGCCCATATTATTTTTCAGCTGACACCAGACATAGAAACAGAGGAAATAAGTGAATGTCAGTATAATAATGAATATTGAGATCTTTAGCCTTTTTCCCCTCCACTGCCTCCACCCCACCACTTCAACTCTCACTCTAACAACCTCCAAACAGATCTTCCTGCTTCTACTCTTGCCTACCCACAGTCTCACCTCCAAGGCAGCTAGACTTTCTTTTTTAAATTTAATTAAGATCACATGATTCCTCTGCTTAAGATTTCCCAATAGCTGCTTCAGAGTAAACTCTCAACTCTTTGCTATGGTCTTAAGACTCTGTGTGACCTGGCTCCTGCCTTCCTCTCCACCCTAATCTGGAGAACTCACCCCGCTCCTCATCACTATGCTTTAGACATACTGGTCTCTCATTCCTTGAACATGCCAAGTTTATTCCCTTTTAAGGGCTTTTTCAACTATTATTTTCCTTTCCAGAAACATTTTTTGCAAGGTTGCTTCTTCATCCTTCAATTCTGGGTTTATATATCAGCTCCCCAAAAGCAAAGCCTGTCCTGACCATCCTACACAAACTATTTGCACTCTTCACCCTTCACTACTTCTTTCAGAGCGTTTATCAACCTCTGAAGTCATCCTATATATTAAAGCCTAATATGCTAAGTGCCTGGTCATCCGGTAGGCCATTAAACTAATCAAAGCTTAATATGCTAATGATATGCTAAAGTTTCTCAACCACTCGCTATGACATGCACTGACCACTAGGGGGCAGACACTCTAACCAGTAGGTTAGCTTCTGGGGTCTGGCTGATAGACACTGAGCAAAATGGGCCAGACATGCCCTGGAGCCCTGGAGCCCTGGAGCCCTTCCATGATTCCTCCCCTGCTGGCCAATCTCTGCGTCAGTCCCCTGCCCTGATTATGCACCAGTAGAGTCCCTTCACCTGGCCTACGCCCTCTCACAATTCAGTTTGAAGGACACCCCCCACCTCCAGCTAGTAAAACTGTTGCTGCTTTATCAATTACAGTTTTAGCTTTGCAGTTTCCCTCTCTTCTGCACAAGCTGTATTATACCAATGTTAGAATTACCCCACATCTTGGCAGCACCCAAAACAGAATGAATCTCCATTTCCTCAAATCCTCCCCCCCAAATCAACTAATGCAAGCCCAAAGTCATTCTTAATTCTGTTATTAAAATGACCTACCTTTGCCCACCTTGTGTGTTCTCCCTCGTTGCAACGACTAATAAACCCAACTTTCTGATTACAGATGTGCTCCTGGTGGCCTCTTTTTAAAATATACTTTTATTGATTTCAGAGAGGAATGGAAAGGGAGAGAGAAAAAAACATCAGTGATGAGAGTCATTGATCAGCTGCCTCTTGCACGCCCCACACTGGGGATCCAGCCCGCGGCTGAGGCATGTGCTGGGACCTGGAAGGAACCAGCAATCTTTTGGTGGACATGACGACGCCCAGCCGAGTCACACCTTCAGCATTATTCTAACCCTAACCCTCCCCTCGCCTAAACCCTGTGGCTTCTTCGTGTTCCCTTTCTTCCAAACTAATCCGCGTTCTATATCCGCCCCGACCCAATCTGTCACACACATCCAATGAGAGGACAGGGTGGAAATTTCACACCCAATCCGCGGCCATCTCGAAGTCCCGCCCCACCCCACCCCTTTACCTTGACTCGCCTCAGTCCCCCCGCAGAACTAAGCAGGCCCCGCACCTCCACCTGCCCAGTCCAGTCCCTGATCCCGGCAGTCTCCAGGGCCAATCGCTCCCAGAGTCCCGACACGACATTCAGATGCGCCTTCGTCCTGCACCGCTAAGCTCCCTCCAGCTCTGCACGCCCCGCTCCCCCTCCCGCTCCACCACCCCCGCCTCCCCGCCCACTCCCGTCCAGTCTCGTCCAGTCCGGGATCCCGGCCGCCCTTCAGCCAATCCGCATTCTGACTCCATTCCCTCGGGTAGGTAGGTCCTCGCCAAGGTTTCGCCCCCACCTCCAAATCCCGTCCACCGGGCCCTCGGAGCCCAGGCGGGACTCGAGCCCAGGTGGCTGGGTGGTCCCGCGCAGGAGGTAAGTGGGTCGCCAAGGGAGCACCTAGGTTCAGAGTGAAGATTGCGGTCGGGGCCGGCCGAGTCGTGGGAAGCGGGGCCCGGCCGCAGGGCGCTGCGCGCGAGGCAGAGCTGGGAGGGAGGAAGAGCCGGTCTGGATTTCCTTGAAGACTCGGACTCGCCCTTCTGAGCCGGCAGAACTCCCGGAGGCTGCAGATGGTCCACGCTGCATTTAACAGTTTCCTTTGGAGAGGGAATGACACCGAGGTGACTGGCCTTCTAGGGTGGGACCCTTGATCCCCGATCATCGATTGCCCTTGTGTTGTTGGTATTTTGAAAACAGCGTGGCAAGAGTAACACCGACTCGTAATTTATCCATGACCGGGTGTGTTTTTTTTGTTGGTTTTTTGTTTTTTTTTTGAAGAAAACAAACGCAGTTAACCTTCCATATAAGTGAACCTAAAGTTTGTAGTTAAAAGAGACAGTCCAATCTGTTGCTTTTGCAATCCGAGCAGTTCAAGAAAGGGGAGCCCCACACCCAGTACGGAAATCATTGCTCCACCTCCGGACCGCTGGGCTCTCCCCAGGCAAGAATTGGGGCTGCTTGCTCAGGCCCACCCCAGGCACCACTGGTGCAGATCAATCATTAGAAAGTTTTATCTCACCTTGTGCTAAAATTTAATTCCTGCTACTTCACACGAGTCAGCTATACTTCTTCCCCCTGGACAAATATATAATTACACGAACCCCATTTTCACAGAACAGCGTTTCAGCAATTCACGGTCACATCTCCTTAAGTATTGTGCCACCTAAATATAGCTAATTTTTTTCCACTCATGCTCCAATGTCATGACTTTGAGGCTTGTTGTTTCCACTGTACTAAACCAGTCATTACCTCGTTCACCTCCTAGATGCCCTCCTTCTGTGTCACTGCACCTTATAAACGTTCTGGACGTAGACTGACAGGTAGGGCATGAAGTGCAGATGATCTTTCCTTTGCTCAGACTCCTACTAGTAATACTAGCCCTTTTGCAGCCTCTCACATTTAAATCTTCCTTTCGCTTTCAATTGGAGTTTGTCAAATGAACTAAATCTCTTCCTACCTCTCTCCCCCCTTGATAGAGTGGTTCTAAGTGATCATTTGGATCTAACTTCAGAGCTTCAGTCTTCACAATTCATTTTGACTACCTTGCTTACGTTTTAGCTCTGGATTGTACCCCCAACAATTCACCAGCCTTCTCAGCTTCAGATCACCCTCAGATCTGCCATGCGTACTTTCTGTATCCTCATTGTAAAAAGTCTACTCCAGTGATAATAGTTTAATTTTCTATTGCTCATGCCTATGAATATGCCATAATCAGGTTTCCTAGATCACCCAATTCAGTTTCCTGTTTTGTTGTTGTTATTGTTTTCCCCACAGAACATTGTTCTAAAGGAGAAACTAGAAAAATAGAGTGAAAGTATTTAGAATTAAAAGCCATATGGTTTTTTTCTCTCACTTTTCAATGATATCCAATTTTGTTTGTTTGTTTGTTTACCTTATTGCTGAATATATATTTAAAATATTAATTACATTAGAAAAGTGCCGCTTAAAATGTGGTTATTTTAAATGCAGGAAAAAAATAGCTGTAGAGGTTTTGAATCAGTACCTGTCATCTGCTTAGGTTTCTCTGGAAGCATTTTTTATCTATTGCCCATTGCCCTCACAATTACTTCCACAATGAGATAATCTAGTGAGAAGAAAAGAGAGCCCAGGTCTGAATATTGAGGAGTTCTATCATTAATGACAGGTAGGGAGAGGGAGGAAAAAAATGAGGTGTTGTCATATATCAAAAGCTAAGGCAACATGGTGTTTCCAGGAGGAGACCCAGCTTGAGCAGCAGTATTTAAAGCTATAGAGAGCTCAAGGAAAGTGAGACTCCCAGAATGTTCACTAGATTTCACAATATGGAGGTCAAAACTGACCTGAGCAAGAGCTGTCTCTATGGTGTAAAGGGTACAAAAGGCACACATATCCTCCTACTGAGGAGTATAGATTGAGGAAAGGGGACGACTGATAAAATATCTTTTTTTAAGTTTTGCTTTTGAGATCACCCTTCTTGCCTCTGCTGTTTTTCATTTGCCATTAGCTCCAAATAATCGTTATGCCTAGTAGTATATTTTGGGCCGGTATATTCTGCCATTCTTCATCTATAAAATATAATAGAAATGCTGGAGAAAGTTCAAGTTCAATTTGAGATTAATAACCATGATCTTGTGGTGGAAACAATCCTATCCTGTGTGACTTTCAACAGTCCACAGCTTCATGGGCCATAGGAAAAACAGACACTGCAGTTGAGTTCATCCAGAGCTAGTATTTTACAAACAGGGGGTAGGACATTGTCAAGAACATCACTGAAATGATGGAACTGGCATCTAAATTGGGGGGGGGGGGCAGAGGGGGAGGGAAGGAAGGTAAAGACTGATTGGGCAAGGGAAAGGCAGCATCCTAGAGATCTTGATAATATTGAAGAAGAAGAATAGTTGGGATAATTAAGAAAATTAAAAGGACAGGTGGTTTATATCAAAGAGCAGAATTCTTCAATTATTTTGGGACTAGAGGCCCCATGCATGACATTTGTGCAAGGGTAGGCCTTCCTTCCTCCCGCTGCTGGCACCTGGGACCAGAGCTTCCCTCACAGCCCCCGGCTTCATCCAGAATGTCATCCGGGAAAAGGGCGGTCTAATTAGCATATTACACTTTTATTATTATGGATTAGACCTGGTTGAGATAATAGCAAAATGCAGGGGGTGACTGTAGGAGAGACTAACTAAGGTGAAATGAAGTGGAAGAGCAATGAACATGGGAATATCAGTTGTTGGATGGGTCATCTTTGATGATATTAAAATTACCTGAGTGATCTCAGGCCTTAGAGTTGAGAAGAAAACTGTATGTTTAGTGTTATGTTCTTGAATGAATGACTGGGAATTAACAGCAAGTCAGGAGATAACATCTGTAAGGCACATGAGGGGAGTAACTGTCTAATAGTGATAAAATGAACCAAAAAAAAAAAAAAGAGGTAGGTGGAGCATATAAGAACAAAAGCCAACACTGAGGAATATAGAAGTGGTACCATTGGGGGGAAACAAGATTTGAGTTAAAGCAAGGAGGTGCAGGGAACACTCTGAGAACACAAAGATGTAGTGGAATTGAATGATTATGACACAGCTATTCCAAAAGATACAGGGAAAGGTTTGGCAAATGGAAGAGAAATGAAGATCTGGGTCATTTGTCAGGGCAGTTCATTTCATTGTAGAGGTAATGTGCTGTCAAAGACAGACCAAGGAGAAGGTGTGGGATTTAGGCCTTGGGATTTCCAGATGAAACAAATGGATTTAGTGTCAACTCCCTTAGGAGAATAGGTACTGAGGCCTGGTGACCAGAAGGCATGGCTCACCCAACCTGGGGTGAAGTTTCCTAAGAGATAGAGTGTAAGCTCATGCATGGCCAGAGAATGACTTCAGTGCCTTGTGAGAGTATCTTCAAACCCACGATTCATTTATTCATCTATTTTGAAATATGGGGATACTGAGGCTCAACAAGAGTCAGTGACTTGCCTGAAGATAGAAAGCTCTTTTTATAAAAATATCAAGAATAAGGATTAGAATCCAGATATCCCAATTCCTAGTCCTGTTTCCCCCAGTTTATCTCAAGAAGGTGGAAGAGGTTCCTTTCATTTGTCTACTTGCAAGAAAGCATTTTGCTTAACACCAAAGAAATTAGGCTGCATTTAAATAGATGTTTATTTGCTAAAAAAAAAAAAAAATGTTCTAATCAAGTAACTCCATGATAATGAACGAAGATTGCTCAGGTTAGTTTCTTTTATTTGGTAATTTTCCTTAAAACTATTCCTACTGCCTTACTCAGTTAATGTTTTACTCCTGAACCAAACAATTAATGACACAAGAATAGGCATGTCTTGATTTAAGAAAACCTGGCCCTGGACTTGGAAGATATAAAACATAAGGAATAATTTGTTGCTTTATGAAAGGAATCAATATTTTAAACAGAATTATAAATAATCCACTTAAATTATTAATTTATTATGCAATTTATGTATTCATTCGGTCATTTAATACTTTTATTTATCAAATATCTACTCTATGTCAGCGAATATAGTGGTGAATTAAATATACCTACTCATAGAGTTTATGTTTTAAATTTGTGATTGAGTGGCCAGCCACACAAACAAAGTGCTTTGCTGAGAATGAAAATAGGTTCATGTGATATAGAGTGGCTAAAAGGCTGTCATTTAAGCTGAGATTTTAATCACATACTCAGGATTTTTTATATCACTTTTTAAGAAACATCAAATGATATATCATTTTTTATTTAGAAAGCATTCTGTAGCTTAACATTTGGTAACAAAGGGATTCATAGCTACCTTCAGTGGACCCTTTGAGTTTTAAGAATCTATCTCTTTTTAAAAGTTTAATCAGAGATAGAGGAAATGCCATCCCTAATACAAAATTTGCAGGGCAAAATCTCATCAGAAGTCTCTGTTTGCTTGAGTGTGGCAGTATAACAACAGAACTTCATATTGCTTTGTTCTCCCTACACATAATGAATAATGATTTTCTTACAGGTAGAGAAGTAACTCAGAATGCATGCCACTTATGTAACTAGAACCTATTGAAATGACTTCCTAGTTATAGAATTGTTGAGGGAGGTACCAACAGCTAAGAAAATAACTGAAGACTCATTCATATATTTATATTTACCAGGAACAGATGTAATTCTTTTCAAGCAGCTTTCTATATAACTTTCTAAAGTTTTTAAAAACTGTACTATTACAGATTGTGCTTTCTCTAGTTACTGTTATCTAGGCAATTCTGAATAGATTTTAGACTGAGAAATTCTGTATTTTAACTACTAGTAATGGAACTTTTACTTAATGCTATCCACTAAGTTAGAGCCTTATTTTTTGAATTCACAATATCCTTACAGGTGTCTAGATTAAAATAAAATAGGCATCTATCTGCAATAATAAAAGAGAAAGATGCAAATTGACCATACCTCCGCAATGCACATCAACCAATCAGGAGCAAGAATGCAAATTAACCCAACAAAGATGACAGCTTAATTTGCATATGTTGGCGCCCCACGGCTGCAGTGGCACTGAGTCCAGAGGAGCAGACACAAGCCCGCAGGGTGGCCCAGCACTCAGCACCCCAAACCCCATGACCAAGGAGGCGCTAGGACCGCTGGGACCAGAGGAGCGGAGACACAAGCTTGCAAAGGGGCCTGGCACCTAGCAGCCCCAAGCCCTACAGCTGAGGAGATGCTGAGACCACTGGGGCTGGAAGAGCAGAGATACAAGCCCACAGAGGTGCGCAGCACCCAGCAGCCACAAGCCCCATAGCCACAGTGGCACTGGGGCTGAAGGAGCAGAGACACAAGCCCGCAGGGGGCCCGGCACCCAGCAGCCACAAGCCCCACAGCTGTAGAGGTGCTGGGACTGGAAGAGCAGAGACACAAGCCCACAGGGGCAGCCTGGCACCCAGCAGCCCCAAGATGGCTGCTGCAGCCATAGTGAGACACAAACCTACAGGAAACCTGTGGAAAGGTGGAAAGGGAGATAAACTGTCTTAACTTTATCTCCCTTTCCACAAGGTGAGAAAACTGCCCCTGGTTTATTTAGTGACATGGCCCACACCTTTCTACAAGCACAGGGTATGTTATGACCACTCCCAGGAAGGTTTAGTCAGAATACTGTCTCCAGGGAATAACGCTACTGTAGCAAATCATCTAAGAGAGGAAACAAGCTTTTGTTGGGTTTATTCTGAAGGTCAGAGAACAGGCCACCCCAAGATATGCCATGTTGTTATATTGATGATCTTGAGCTGCAGATGCTTGAAAAACAGCAAATACAAGGAGAGGCTTTCACTGAAGTCTCTGGTCACCTCATGCAGCCTGCTGTTCAGTCATTTGGTCTACCTAAAATCAGACCCCCCAAAGGAACTTAAATGTCATAGATCCCCTGAATGAGAAAACTGTCATCAGCCAGCGAAGACTGACTCCTGTCACAGGATAGGAGACTAGAAGTTGACATCACATCCAAACCTTGTTACAAACTATTTCCCCCAACCCCCATTCATCTTACCTAGAAATCATTTCCTCTAAAAGGCCTACATCTCCCATTCCCTTTCCCTAGAAAGAAGGTATTTAAATCTGGATTCTGAGCCACCTTGGGGAGTTATTCATTTTTCCCTGGGATCTCCCACATATACACAAGGTACACATGTTAATGAACTTTTGTTTTTCTCTTGGTAATCTGTCTTTCATTAGGGCCTCCACTAAGAACTCAGAAAGGTAGAGGAAAACTATTTTTCTTCCTCCATAATTCTCTCAGGAAATCAAGGCCCCAGCTGAACAGTGAGGTTGGCTCAAGTGCCAAGCAGTCCTGGCTGAGAGGGAAGCTTCTAGGGGGAAATCAGTAATATTGGCATCAAAGTAGGACAAAGGGCACATGCATGGTTACTGGTGGGAGTTTAAAGTGATTCAACATTTTTGGAGGATGATTTGGGAAAATTAATAGAAATGTTCAAGGTACATCCAAGAGTCTTCTTCTAGGAATCTCATCTGCTGAGATAAACACGAGTGCATAAGCCCTGGTCAGAACCCAGGATGCTACTGCAGGCTCCCCTTCCACAACAGGAAAACCTGCTAACAACCTGCATTTTTAGGACAAGGTGGCATCCATATATATAAAAATCCAGGGGCCATCACGACTGAAACAACCAGACAGATGACCAAACAGGCTGCATGAAGCGACCAGGCCAGCAGGAGGGTTAGTGAGGGATGACCAAATGACTGAACAGCAGGCTTTGTGGGCCGATCAGGCCAGCAGAGGGGGGAGCAGTTAGAGCAACCATGCTGGCAGGGGGTTTGTGGGGGACGACTAAATGACTGAACAAGCCAGCTGCATGAGGTGACCAGGCTGGCAGAGGGGGCAGTGAGGGGTGACCCAATGACCAAAGAGCAGGCTGCATGTGACAACCAGGCTGGCAAGGGTCAGTTAGGGGCAACCAGGCCAGCGGGGGGTGGGGGGGGTCGCGCAGATGGGGGCAACCAGGCTGGCAGAGGTGTTATTAGGGAATGACCAAACGACTGAACAACAGGCTACATGGGGCAACCAGGGCAGCAGGAGGGGCAGTGAGATATGACCAAATGACTGAACAGCAGGCTATGTAGGGCAACCAGGCTGGCAGGGAGACAGTTAGGGATAACCAAACAGCAGGCTGTGTGGGGTGACCAGGCCACAGGGGGGGCAGTGAGAGGCGACCAAGCCAGCAGGCACTGGCAGTTAGGGGCTATCAGGCTGGCAGAGGGGCAGTTAGGGGCAATCAGGCAGGCAGGCAGGTGAACAGTTAGGAGCCAGCAGTCCAGGATTGTGAAAGAGATGTCCAACTGCCGGTTTAGGCCTGCTTACAGGAATTGGGCCTAAACTGGCAGTTGGAGATCCCCCGAGGGTTCCTAGACTGGGCTGAGGAGACGCTCCCCCTCCTCTGCACACAAATTTTGTACACTGGTGCAGGCTGGGCTGAAGAGACCCTCTCCCTCCTCCATGCATGAATTTCATGCACTGGGCCTCTAGTCCATACTAATAAAAGGGTAATATGTTAATTAGATTGAACATCATCTGGACAACCTTGTGGATGTCCTTCTGGACAAAGCCATGGTGGCGGGGCTGAGGCAGAGGCAGGTAGAGGTGATCAGGCAGGTAGGGGAGAGCAGTTAGGAGGATCAGGCAGGGATGGGAGAACAGAGGGATCAGACCATCAGGGAAGAGCAGTTGGGATCAGGCCGGCAGGCAGGTAAGCGGTTAGGAGCCAGCAGTGCCATTGGGATCCCAGATTGGAGAGGGTGCAGGCTAGGCTGAGAAATCCCTGTCACACCATGCACAAATTTCGTGTACTGGGCCTCTAGTAAATTTATAAAAGAGAGTTTTATTAGAAATGATTGTAGTGATAAGAGATTTATCATAGAGAAGAAAAAACTATCAAAACATTTTTTATATATTTGATATGAGCTACGGTCTATCAGCTAGCTATAACTATCTGATAGCAATGCAAGTATCATATATTCACTCCCTTTAAAACTTTCTTTCATCTTGTAGGATGTTTTTGGCTCAGAGGAAACTCTGCTCCCTTGGCAGTAAAGCTAAATTCCTGAAGATGATTTACTCTTCCAAAATCTCCAGACTCTCCACTTCTGCTGTAGGTATTGCTTACAGATAAATTATTGTACATATTTCATGATGTCAAAAAAGTACAAATTTTCAGATTTTTTTTGGAAACTGACATTTGCTGAGCTATTTACTACTTGCCTGTCTATGTATCAGGCATAGTATTAGGCCTTGTGGATTCATGATCTCATTTTACCTTTAAAGAACTCTTCAAGTTATGAATTGTTACACTCCTATCTTACAAATGAAAAAGTAGAGGCGCTTAGAGAGTTTAGTAACTTGTTGAAGGTTACACAGGTGGTAAGTGTCATAACCAAGATACCATACTCACCCTTGTCTAGCTCTCAAACTCTAAAGGAAGGCTCTGTATATTCAAGAAAGGATATTATAGTGACTATAGTATAAGCCTTGTGACTTCAAGATTACAGAGAGTATGGCAGATTGAGGACCAGGTTATATAACATCCTGGAAAAGCAAATAGATCTTTTTGTTACTACCATGACTGCCATAACCGAGGGTAGATATCTGAGGTAGTTTCTTCAACAAGTCAATAGCACGAGAAAAAGGAGTGTTTTGGAAGGACTGCTATGAGATGAAAAGAGGCTTAAAAACCACAATCACCAAAACAATGTGTTGACCTTGTTTAGGGACTCAAT